>JARQZK010001511.1:0-457198 GCA_030704885.1 Cynegetis impunctata | reverse complement strand
AGAATTTCAAGTGAGTGTGGTTTCGAAATTTCTATGATTTTTGGTCGATAAATTCTTATCGAATATTTCCGTCCTGTCAAAAAACCCTTGTAAATGGAATGCAATTATCGTAAATTACAGCAAATATTTCCCTCCTCTCAAAGATCCCTTGTAAATGGAATGCAATTATCGAAAATTACAGCGAATATTTCCCTCCTGTCAAAAACCCCTTGTAAATGGAATGCAATTATCGAAAATAACAGCGAATATTTCCCTCCTGTCAAAGATCCCTTGTAAATGGAATGCAATTATCGAAAATTACAGCGAATATTTCTCTCCTGTCAAAAATCCCTTGTAAATGGAATGCAATTATCGAAAATAACAGCGAATATTTTCCTCCTGTCAAAGATCCTATGTAAATGGAATGCAATTATCAAAAATTACAGCGAATATTTCCCTCCTGTCAAAAACCCCTTGTAAATGGAATGCAATTATCGAAAATTACAGCGAATATTTCCCTCCTGTCAAAAACCCATTGTAAATGGAATGCAATTATCGAAAATTACAGCGAATATTTCCCTCCTGTCAAAAATCCCTTGTAAATGGAATGCAATTATAGAAAATTACAGCGATAATTGCATTGCAGAAAACGAAAGAGCTCTGCGATAATTGCACTGTAGACCTATAATTGCATAGTAGCAAAGTTCATTTCACGGTTATTGATGAGAAGCTGAAAATTTATGAATTACTAACGCCAGTTTGACAAGTTGAAAGTTTATTCGGGAAATATTCCCCAAAATTACACTCGTGCATCAAAATAACCGGATAATTTCGCATTCCAGCGTGTTATCTTTGAAAAACTGCATTCGATCGTTTTCATATTTTGGAGAAAGAGCCCTTCATTTTCGTTGTCGGGCTATTTCTCCAAAAATTAAAATGAACTCATGCAGTTTTTTGACAACACGCTGTCATGCAAAATTATCGGTAATTTTGATGCACTGGTGCAATTGCTTCCGAAAATTACACTATCCCACTTACCTGCAGCTTGTTCATCATTACTTTTTTTATCCCTGCTGAACATTTCTAGTATCGAATAGAGTTTAAACTTTAAAATAAAATACACTTTGCTTAAGTTTCACTATTTAAAAATATTTAGATACTGTATTTAGCAGTAATGGATAGTCGACATTTTTCGAGTTATGAACTCATTATCAAGACGGACTACAGGAGAGTATTACATTTTATTTTATAAAACAGACAAAAGCAAAGGTGATACCTGAAAATCAATTTGTTCGTTTACAAGGGGTAATTTACTATTATGGGCGGAACTTATTTCGAAAATTTCAAGAAGGTCAAGGTGCTTTCCTTTGTTACCTGAATGTAAAAATTGGGTTTTGTTGAAATCCAGGAAAAGATTGAATTTTATACAATGTTCGGAGAAGCCAGTGGTATTTTTATTTTGTAAAATTGACCTTTTATGTTCTTCAACACGAGTATTTATATTCCTTCCTGTTTGTACAATATAGAAAACAGGACAATATTTTGAAAACACCACTGCTTTTGCTTTATTCGATGTTAAACTTTTCTTTATTATTAGCCAAGAATTACTTCAAGTTTTTTTTATTTGTACAAATTGTTTCAACGTTATTTTTCGATAGTCTGTTCCGAATGTTGCTACTCAAATTCGGCACATAATTTATTGGGAAGTATTTTTGTTCTTCATCAATAGTTTGCGTGGGGTATATTGAATGCAACAGATACTTAATTCGTTTTTTCCCAATGAGCTTGTCGATAAGACTTTCATTATAACCGTTATTGGTGGCTAATAATTTAATTGAATTAACTTTGGTTCGAAAATTTGTTTCCGATAATGGAATAGTGAACAACCTATGAATGAATGAATGAAAGGCACTGATAATTCAATCTCAGTTATCTCTAGTATCGATAAAACCAAGTGGGCTATTGTAATAAATGAATATCCTTACATATATGTGTTATATAAGAATCATAAAATAACTTCACAGTCATTATGGGAATGCCATCAAACACTTGCGGGTGCAGCCTATGCAAACCATATTATGGTGTGCTGGGCCAAAGGCCATTCGAGATGTAATGGCAACAAAAAAGCTGACGAAGTGGCTAGGAAAGCAGCCGGCCTAAACATATTCGGTCCTGGCCCTTCCAGCGTACTACCGCTGACAGTTAAGTCACAAATGATGAAAGAGAACACCCATAAAAAATTAAAAAACCTATGGGATGAAACACCTACCTGCAGATTTGCCAGGGAACTTTTAAATTACCCCAATAAAGATGCAGCAATGATCTACCTGGCGATGCCCAGAGGAAAACTACGCAATGTCGTGGGACACTGCCAACTTCGAAAGCCCTTATTTAATATGGTATTAAGCGACACAACTCTCTGCAGAGGCTATGAACAGGGAGACGAGACAGTACAACATGTTCTCTGTGAATGCCCCGCTGTCTTGTCACTCCGAGAAACCATTCTGGGTGAAAGGTGGCCAATCTTAGCCGCCTTGAGGGAAATCTCCCTAGGTGCAATCACCCTCTTTTTCAAACGACTGGGATGGTTGGAGGCCTAGGCTGGTGATGTTCCCGGGGAGGGCCTAAGTGCTGTGGTCTCGATTGCACTCCCGAAAATACAGAATAAATGTGTTATTGTCATATTTCATCTATGCGCTACCTACTTTTTGGAATTGTGGCATTGTAATGAGGCCAGAAATGGCTGTAATTAATTTTAATTAATTACAGCAACGTGGTGAATCAAAAATAATTAATATGATATAAGTGTGGTACAGCTTCAGACTAATTCTGCACCACACCCGATAACTTGAGCTCAGCAAATGTAGTAAATTCGGTAATAGGTGTAATAAATTGAAATTAATGTGTAAAAATTCACGTCGAGTGAAATAGGTTATGGGGTATAAATGATGGTGCACTATGAGGGACATGTGCAATTCTTTTCTTGTTAGCTTCGATGTTGATAATATGTTCTCCAATATAGCAGCAGATGAGTGTTGACCACTTGATAGTTTGCAACAATCCACTATGGATATTATTAAAATAAATGATATTATTTTCTTATGAGATATATGTCTCAGTCAAAATTACTTCCAATTGATAACAAAATTTTTGAACAATCTAGTTTGCTGGCTATGGGTCCCCCCTCAAGTCCGCTTATTGCAGACAATTTCATGTCACATATAGAGAACATAATATTCAATTCTACAGAAGCATCACATATAAGTTTTTGGCATAGATACGTTGATGATGTAATTGCTTGTTTTAAGGGCACCGCGAGACAATTAGATCAGTTTTTGAATTATATTAATAGCATTCACCCAAATTTATATTTGGGTGAATGCTATTAATATAATTCAAAAAAATTTTTAACTTTATAGTTTAAAATTGAAAAAGAATTGGATCGACAGATGAATTTCTTGGATTGAACTATCTTTCATAATAATAATAATTTGAGTTTCGATATATCATATAGAAAACCAACTTTCACAGATATATGTATTCCGTCGGATTCAAATCATCCTCTTTCCCATAAACATTCAGCTTTTAACTCAATGATCCACAGAACATTTTCAGTTCAATTATCCATACCAAATTTAGCAAAAGAAATTTCTACTATAAAAATTATTGCTTCAAACAATGGTTTTCATATGTTTGATAGATAAAATGATAAACAAGAAACGTAGTCTTTAACATATTTTGGTCCTCTAACAAAAAAAGTTGCTAATGTCATACCTGAATGTAATATTAAAATTGCTTTCAAAACTAAGACAAAACTCTCTGGATTTTTATTCAAGGCCAAAGATATCACTTCAAAATTTGAAAGTTCAGGAGTTTATAGGTTGATTTGTCCTGTATGTTAAGGAGTGTATATAGGTCAGACTGGTCGATCGTTCAAGACAAGATTTAAAGAACACCAACAATCTTTCTTGAAAAATAAAACGGATTCAACGTTTTCAAATAATTGCCGTGAAAACCACCACCCGTTTCCACAAATAGATAACTTTCAAATTATGCACAAATTACCGAAAGGAACCAAACTTACTTAGAATCATTAGAAATTCTTAAACTCAATCATAATGCAAAAGATATCCTGCTGAACGACCAGATTGACTTGATATCTTCTCCTACATTTAGTGTATTCAAACAATAATATTTTTCTAAGAACATTTCATTGTACCAATTTGGGAAATCCACTTCTATTGGCCTTTCTTGAAATGTGTTCCTCTTGTCTATTTAGGTACCTGCAATAATTATTTCCCACCCGTAAGCGCAAATCTATAATTATGTAGTCAGTTCTTAACTCAATCTGCGCCCGATGATGGTCTAGTGACCGAAATTGCAATCGCAGTGTAATATTTTTCAAAGTATTTTTATGATAATAAACGTAGTAAATTCAAGTTTTGTTTTTGTTCATAATGTGCAATTAATATTCACTTGGAAAATTTAATTTCACGGTGGCTGCACAAGAGAACTGTTTCGTATTCTCTTTCTGCTACGAATCGTTCTTACCCTGACCTCGAGGAGGTTACGGTTAAAGCTGAAAATCCTTTTCTGCGATAAAAGGAAAAAGTCGTCCAATTTCCCTCGAATCTCCAGGGATTACGAATACAAGAGAGCGAGTTTCCCGGAAATAACGTACCTCCCATTATTCCACCAGTTCCCTTTCAGCGATAAGTATTTTAGAAATGAAATGTGCAAATTGCTTAGCTGAAAATGTGAGAGGATAATTTTTGCCAACAAGTAGGTTGTCGTTTGAAACAACCCTTTCAAGTTCTACTTCATTTTTATAGAATTAGCGAATTCATTGCTGGTGGAAATTCAATCCAGTCATTTGATTACGGAACGTAGCCGATTCAAGAATCGATTTTTTTGATACGAATTGAAATTCATAATAATAATAATGATAATATTTATTGATCCTTTGGTGATAATACAATGTATAGTACAGGTGAATAAAATACACGAAAATATACAATTCATAGAAATAAAAAGTATAGGTATATAAAATCAAACTATAAAAGGTAACCAGCAATAACACAAAATTACAACACTACTGTAGTCAAGCTCTGTATTTTCCAAAAAGTCCCCTTCATTGTAGTACCTAAGTCTTAGGAGATAATAACAATTTAACCCTTTCGCTCAAGCATTCTTGTTTTTCAAGATAAAAATCTGAAATTAGGAAGACTTAAGTTTTATTTTTTAACAATTCTTTGGTGTACTCGAAAAAATTCTATGCCAACCATTTTAGGGGGTGTGATATGTACAATATACTGTACATTGTGAGTAAACGGTATATATGACGTACAATATATTTCACATTTTGAATGAGAGATAGTGTATTTGCGATTTTGTAAATAAAATGCAATTGAAAAACAACATAAGGTTACAGCTAAACATTCATTTGTGTGATATATCAAAAAACAATTTTGTTTTTTTGAAATGTATTAATGTGTATTGCACTTAGTACAAACAGAATTCGTCCTAGATGAACATTCAAGAAATTTGCATCTGGAAGAAAAAGATTTTACATCAAAATTACCTTCCATATCATCTGAACTTCTTTCTTTTACTGTATTTTCATCATCATAATCATTGCTTACTTCTACGTCCCTATCTACCCATCCATAATTGTCATCACTAAGCCCTTCAATATCTGATAGGCCCTCCTCAATTAGTTTCAACAGTTGTTCTTCAGTAAACGGCACTTTTTCAGTCATTTTTCAATTCGTACTACTATGAAATAAATCGAATATAACAAGAACTCTAAATAACATGGAGTTTTTTACTCCAAGTCGATTTCCGTTTACTCACAATGTACAATATATTGTACAGTAATATTTACTCCAATATAGAAAAAACAAACTAAATTTTTAGCAAGTTCACTATGAAAGTAACAAATACTCGTATCGGTTAATACCAAAATAAATATTGCAGACATGTCACAACATGTTTTAAAGTTTGAAGCGCCACCTCATTTCAACATTCTGAAACAACTATTACAACTCAGTAACAAGTACCATTAATAAAATTTTTTTGGGTTAGCTACTCAACGCTAGGTGAAGGACATAATTTAAAATAGTAATAAGGATGTTTACAGAACACTGTACTTTGTGAGTAAAGTGAATAGAAGCATACTATAAATACGTTAGGATTTACGTAAAGTGATGTACAATATATTGTACACCGGGAGCGAAAGGGTTAACACGTAGCTTAAATTCAAATTTCCTTAAACTGTCTGGTAAATGGTTATACAGTTTAATACCTTGATATGTTGGTTTTTCTTCAAATTTGTCCGTTTTGTGGGATTGTGCACTTGAGAAGTTAGCTTTTCTAGTTGAATACAGAATTAGAAGTTCAGGGGTAATTTTGATATACTATTTATGTAAGACAGCTGAGTATATATATAAATACTTTCTACAACTCGATTCAATTTACAAAAGAAGTAGAAAACGGAAACGGTACCTTGAATTTCTTAGACGTTCAGATTGCTAGGAATTTGAATTCTCTTACTTTCAACATTTATAGAAAACCAACCTTCACAGATACTTTAACTCACAGCGACAGTAACCAACACATTAAAATAAAACTCAGTGCTTTTCACTCGTTCATACATAGGTTGTTCACGATTCCATTATCGGAAACAAATTTCCAAACTGAAGTTAATACAATTAAATTATTAGCCATCAATAACGGTTACAATGAAAGTCTTATCGACAAGCTCATTGGTTAAAAACGAATAAAGTATCTGTTGCATTCAATATACCCCACGCAAACTATTAATGAAGAACAAAAATACTTCCCAATAAATTATGTGCCTAATTTGAGTAGCAAAATTTGTAACAGACTATCGAAAAATAACGTTAAAACAATTTGTACAAATAGAAGAAACTTGAAGTCATTCTTGGTTAATAATAAAGAAAAATCTAACATCGGAGAAAACAGTGGCGTTTACAAAATATTTTGCGACGAATGTCCTGCTTTCTATATTGGACAGACAGGAAGGAAGATAAATATTCGTGTTGAAGAAAATAAAAAGTCAATTTTAAAAAACAAAAATACCACTGGCTTTAACTAAATTTAACTAAATTTAATCATTTCCTGGATTTCAACAAAACCAAATTGTTACATCCAGGTAACAAAGGAACACGCCTTGACCTTCTTGAAATTTTCGAAATAAGTTCCGCCCATAATAGTCAATTACCCCTTGTAAACGAACAAATTGATTTACAGGTATCACCTTTGCTTTTGTCTGTTTTATAAATTAGGATGTAATACTCTCCTGTAGTCAGTCTTGATAATGAGTTCATAACTCGAAACAGATATATATATATATATATATATATATATATATATATATATATATATATTATATATTATATATATATATATATATATATATATATATATATATATATATATATAATATATATATATATATATATATATATATATATATATATATATATATATATTATATATATATATATATATATATATATATATATATTATATATATATATATATATATATATATATATATATATATATATATATATTATATATATAATATATATATATATATATATATATATATATATATATTATATATATATATATATATATATATATATATATATATATATTTCAAAACGAGCAGCACTCAATATTTCTTTTATTAATGATACTATGAAAATTTGGCAAAAAAACGTCAGTATCAAGGGCGACAACTTTTGGGGTATTTGTCGTTGTATTATATTTAGCCTCTTAAGCCCCAACGCACCTACCACTGAAATTTTAAATTCGGTTTGATATTAAGTGTTATTTTTCGAAATATAATTCAATCCATTAGAATTGCATCTCAACGCGATGCATTTCGCGAAAAAAAAATCCGACCATAGAGATAGAGCTCTGCTGCTCACGAGTTGTTTCAAGTTTACCAGAAAAAAGTTTTTTTGACGCTAAAAACTGTGGTTATTTGTTTACTTTCAGTTCGCTACTAAAGTGGAATCTCATTCCTGCAGACATGGCACCAAAAAAGCCAACTTGGAGAAGAACCAAAATCAAAAATGCATTCCTTGTGAGTACCAAAATCTATTCAACATTCATTTACATCTTCAATTTTTATATTCTTGCTTTTCAAATTGAATTTGACTGAGTAGATTAATTTTTATATATGGCTTGAATGTTTTTCAATCATCATCAATTATACTTAGAATGCACGGTTTTCGTTTCGATGTTTTATATTTTGAAATTAGTTATTTTCTTATTTTCAGATGATTATAACAGAGTAGTTTTAGAATCTATAGAAGGAACACGTGATACAGATTATATAAATTCTTCGTATGTAGACGTAAGTTAATTGAAGTTTTTTTAAGTGTTATCTTTGTATAGTTGTAACCGTTGAAATAGAGCATGATTTTTTTGTGCATATTCTGTATTGATGTCTTTCTCTGGTCATTCGATATAGTTTCTAAGGGTAAAAATTTTAATTCAGCAAGATATTTTCAAAAACTACTCAAATTTATAGAGTTATATGCTTGGTAAACAGAAACGATGCAATAATTGAAATGAAAAATTTATATTGTATAGACATACACATAACTATCTTGATCGTAATACATATCATCTATATACTCAAACTTTTGACGGAAATACTGAGGTCTGGAGAAATTGCAGCGCCATCTGTGAGTTATTAATGGAAACAATAATCCACAGAATAATTCGAAATGCAGAAATCTTGGAGAAAAATATTACTGGGAATATTATTCCTGCATATCAACTAAGAAATGATTGAATATTTTTTACCTAACATGCAAGAAAATTAAATATCTGTTTTCTTTAGAGGTATTTCATTAAATTCAGTGCATGCCGAATATATAAAGGAATCGCTGTATTTAAGCTGCTTTAATTATGTGGAACTATGAATAATTTATTATTTTGCCAAATTAGAATATATATTTATATCCAAATAAATCAAGAAGGTAAGCTGATGAATCTAAATTTCGTAGTAATTTGTGTATTTTAAACTTGCTGGTGAATACATGAAATTGTCATGTTTCGAATTCCACTATTGCCTTGAAATACAATGAAGATATTTCTCAAAAAGACGTTCATCATTTCAGAGTCTACTCAAACCTAACGCATATATAGTTACACAGGGTCCTACAGAAGAAACAGTGACTGATTTTTGGAGGATGATATGGCAGGAGAAGGCCAGCTGTATAGTTATGTTAACTAAAACCTTCGACTTTATTAAGGTAACGAAATTCATAGTATGGCTTATAGTCCGATGAAATTTCTGATCTGAGTTTAAATTCTGGTTAATATAATATATTCTTATTTATTATATTTTCCAACTTCTCATATAGAGAAGTTTTTCTATCAATTAAGACCTCAACTTCAAAAGAATATAATAACTTCATTAATAGAAGTTACATAATGATTAAAAAAATGATGATTATCTTTATGGTTTCAAATATAATTGTGAGTTTTCATACATTCTGTATTCAAAACTGATTCACATGAAAAATATCACCTCATTTAAGAACGAAAGAAAACTAATGAAAACATGAAAAATATGATGAAAAGTCGAATCTTATTTTATTTAAGACAAGTTAATGATTATTTTGATGCTATTAAATTTGGTTTTTGCTTCATCAAAATTTGAAACAATATGAATTATTTTCTATAATACAATACTTCTATTTTTCACTTGTATATTATTTGTTGATTTTACCTTAAATACGGTTGCTATAAATACCCTCATGATGCCCTAGGGCGTTATGAGCGGGCATTATGGATCATAACGCCCGCTCATTGTACGAGGAGAAATGAAGCAACTTCCATTGATTAAATACTTCATAATCCTTGTCGTATACGACACTGGATTTCTCCGGCAATGAATTATTCGCATCTTTGGCTGCATTTTCTGTATGTTTCTTATGTAAAGTCATATTCATTTCCATTATTTCTATAAGACTACACAAAGAAAGCAGCAATGACATTCACTAAATATGATGACAAAAATATTCACAAACATCAAAATATCAACAGATGACATGCCTACTATGAGAAGCAAAATGGAAAGTATAGGAGCAATGAACCGATTTTAAAATCGATTTTTCCTTATAATAAAATAATTTTTTCGTGAAAAATAAAATCTTGTATGCACCACGTGCGTTACTAGATTCTAACGCCCATCGGGCGTTAGGATCTATATAACACACTTGGTACATAAATAACTATTTTATACGTTTGAATATATATTTTTCATTTGAGGTTATGTGCGTTCAATATTGGCCTGCATCGAAAGAGGTTGATGAGACATACGGAGGCATAAGTATATCAATGATGGATGAAGAAGAATTGGCACACTTCCACATAAGGACCTTCAGACTGTACAAAAAAGATGGCGTGGTACGTATGCAGTGTAATATGAATGAATATTAATACATAGTGAATAGGATAAATTAATTATAATACAATAGCGAGATCGGAATACCGCAAGGCTCATTTCTGGGACGCTAGGTATTCATTTTTACGTTTCTTGAACTGGCATTACTTCATAATTACCTCCTAGGCTCAATTTATTCTTCACAGAATGGGCCTTGTGATTTCTGCACTGCTGATTTGAATTAAAATGTGAATTTAGAACACTCATTTCATGAATGGTTTCATAGCTCACTGAATTTCCGTAGCCAGTATTTTGTGAATAGTACTATATCATTTCATTATACTCGATTATACACAGTTGTATAAAAATTTGTCAATTTATTCATATATATATATATATATATATATATATATATATATATATTATATATATATATATATATATATATATATATATATATATATATATATATTATATATATATATATATATATATATATATATATATATATTATATATATATATATATATATATATATATATATGAGTATTTTGTTTTATCATTATTTTTTATTGTCAGAATTTTTTTTGTGTAGTATTCTCCTGATGAAGTCATTAAACAATGGTGAAATATTGAGTCGTTGAGAAGAAATAATTTTATTTAGTCTACTGATCGCAAATCCGATAATTCTAATCTTTTTAATATATATATATATATATATATATATATATATATATATATATCTATATATATAAAAAGATATATATATAAAAATATATATATATATATACAGTGCGGAAAAAAAGTATGGACTTACCCTAATAATTTGGCAGCCTTCAAGTTTTATGGAAAACGCTCGAACAGGTCGATTTAGTTTTTCTGTTTCCTACATTTTGACCAAATAATTTTGTTCTTCTAATGACATCTGTCAAGAATATGACGTCATCGACATTTTGCTCAAATGACAGTATATAGCATGCGATACATAGTTTGAAAGCTCTTGCTTTCCTTAGTATGTTCCTAAATTTTTATGCGATTCTGCAGCTCCGTTTCAAAATGGCGGCCGTCCAAAACTTCTATTGTAATGCTATTGAGATATCGAATTTCGTTTTTCTCCATGGAATTAAAAAACAAGCTCAGGCCAAGAAACTTAATGTAAGGACAGGAATTGAATGATAAAGCCTTAGTACCGTCTGAGTGTGATGATTGATTGTTTTTTTCTGATAAATCGAGAAAGAGTTATTCTTTTACTGGGAGTCAATTAAAAATAATTTTCACAATTTTACTAGCGCCATTTTAAAACGAAGCTACAAAATCGCATAAAAATCTAGGAACATACTGAGTGAAGCAAGAGCTTTCAAATGATGTATCGCATGCTATATACTGTCATTTACGAAAAATGTCGATGACGTCATATTTTTGACAGATGTCATTAAAAGAACAAAATAATTTGGTCAAAATGTAGCAAACAGAAAAACTAAATCGACCTGTTCGAGCGTTTTCCATAAAACCTGAAGGCTACCAAATTATGAGGGTAAGTCCATACTTTTTTTTTCACACTGTATATATATATATATATATATGTATATATTTTTTTTAAAAAAATGGGATTTCGAAAACGCAGAAATTACTCATATGAAGTATTTTTCCGCCTGAATGAAAGGGTTATATTATTGGCACAAAATAGTTCTAAATAAAAATTGC
Organism: Cynegetis impunctata; assembly: GCA_030704885.1. NCBI lineage: Eukaryota > Metazoa > Arthropoda > Insecta > Coleoptera > Coccinellidae > Cynegetis > Cynegetis impunctata. The sequence continues at coordinate 445,080 of JARQZK010001511.1, read as the reverse complement.
GGATATTGACATTATTACACTTTATGTTTCAAAGGAATACGAGAAAGTTATTATAAAAAATGTCTATGTACATTAAAAAAAAAGATACAATATCAGATGACATGAGATGTTTTTTATATTATTTTCTTTCTTCATAATATACTCACAATCTCTAAAATTCAACTAAATCCAAGTAACAATGTATTATCAGTATTTTATATAGTAATATCGCTGTATTGCCAATTTTATCAATTGTTTTCAGCTAAAAGGAGGCATCCATAAATAACGTGAGATAATTTTGGCGATTCTTTGACTCCCTCTCCCCCCTTGGTGAGATGTCGTGAGTTCTTGCTCGACCCCTCTCCCCCTCCCCGAATCTCACGTGAGATTTTTTAAAATGCATATTTGTTATATGAATGTGTTAATCTGTGCTAATTCTATTAGTTCAAGTAAATCAGTAATATTTTATAAAAATGTGAAAAAAATTAAGTTAATAATAAAACAACGATTGTAATAAGTCACATTTTTTTTCAGTGAAAATTATTAGTGCATCGTATATTTATTATAAAAGGTTATGGCATTATTTTTTTATGAATAATACTCACATCGTACCGTATATGAAGAAGAAATATCTACTCCAAAAAAAGTATTTACTGTTAATAAATATTTATCAATAGTTAAAGAATAATGTTAGAAAAATACTTTATCATATTCAATAAATGAATAAATTGTTTCCAACCAAATGAATTTATTTATAGTTAATAAATTCTTCGATCAGTGCATAATTAAAAAGCGATGATTATTTTTATGAATGATTTAGCTATATTTTAGTGGAGAAACATTTTTTACTTAAATTAACCCAGTTATTTCGCAATTTTATACTGTTTCTTGCGAAAACAAAAATTTCGTAATATTTGATGAGACCACCCCTTCCTCCTCCACGTGAGATTTTCCTCGACCCCCTTCTCCCCCTAAATACCTTACGTAATTAATGGATGCCCCCTAAGTAAAAATCTTCAAACAAGTAATAGTTGGGGAACCCATTTCGAATTCAAATTAAATCGCATAATACTGACCCAAATGAAATTTATAATTTTTTTTTTAAACTCGAGGGACCTACAGTTTAACGCCGGTTCCGAACAGCCAATGGGCTTGTAAACAATGTAGGGGAAGGAGGGGCATGACCGTATATCTAAGGAAAAATTGAAATTATGAAACGTGTAATACATTTTGTTTTACTTTTTTTCTTGGAATATACTTTGCAATGCCTTATGAAACTAGGACGTAATATAGAAAAATAAAAACTTAATACATTTTGAAATATTAGAAAAATAACAGAAAGTGTGCAAAATCCGGTTGTGCCCCTACCATGGGACAAAAGCGGATGTCATCGGGCGCAAAATCGCATATTCGACTAATTAGACATAATACATCTATCACATTCAAAACTGTTGAGTTCTTCTAAAAGCCAACCTGTGCAACCTTCATGTGCCTAATTGTTACATTTTGTGCACTTAATCCACTGATCCGTCTTACTTTTTTCTGAGTATTTTTCTTGACAATAAAAGCAAAGAGTGTCATTAGCCTGATTTTTTGTTGTAGTGTTTTCATTAGGATTCTTGGTTATCGCCTTAGCCCTTTTCGTAGGAAGAGACTTGTTTTCTACTATATTTCTTTTTACACTGTTTCTTTTTACCTTGTTGGGAGTTTTTGCTTTTGATAATGTTGTGTCAGTTCTCGTTGATATGGCGATTCAGTTATAATTACCGTTTTGCCTCTACGTCTGTTTTGACCCTCCTTTCTATTAGCATGTGGAATGGGCATTAAATCTTGAGGTGAAATCAAGAATTTCATATCAGTTGAACTTTTAGCTGAAATATCTTTTTCGGGTGTTTTCTTTAAAGGGCTGCTTTCAGGAGTAGTCTCAATTTGATGTTGAGTCGTCACAGTTTCTTGAGATTTCGTACCTGAATTCACATTATTGGGTGACTGCACATCTATTCCAGATGGTCCAGCAACTGCATCAGGTTGCAAAATTCCAGATGAACCAGCAATTTTCTCATGTTGCAAATTCAATTCAGATAGGTTAACAACTGGTGAGCCGACTTCTACAGGTGATGTGGAAATATTGACCTCTGAGTTGTTTTGAATTTCAGGTCTGTCTGTTGTTTTTGAAGGTGCAAAGTCTGTCTCTGTAAAGACATGTTGGTTTGTCGGGTAAATCCCAGTTTTTTCAAACCCGTGGACGGCGGTTTGCATTGTCGTGGCGCGCTGATAGGCTCTGTCAAATAAACTCGCTACCTGAAATTGAGATACTACTCGCCCTGGATTCATTCGGAGCCAAGCCTTAACCTCTTGAGTATAAAATTGGCTCAATGGCGAATTAAAGCTTACGTCTAGGGGTTGACATTTATGTGTGCAAAACCGACTGCGTGTGGTAAAACCGGATAGCGTCCGATTATGCCCCGTCCGATTTTGCCCCGAAGGTAGATCAAGTAAACAATCCAACATAACCCAAAAATAGAAAATCGTTGAATCACACTTAAGGCTTATTTAGGAAGCATAAAAGTTAGTCTATACCAAACGCCATATAAAAAAATTAAAAATAATACGCATAGTAAAGTATTGGCTAACCGAAAAGTAGGTAAAATAAGATCACGTACCTTAAATTGGATGACAAAACAATTGCAATATAAATCACCGCACGCATCACCTTTAAAAACCGTTTGCCATGTGTCGATAAGGTCAAGAGAAAAACGCGAAACGAGTTAGTGCTGACAGGTGGCGCTTTTAGGAAGTAGAGGGGGTGTACGGTTCTACCCCGCTATGCGGTTATGCCACTCATTCCCCTACATTACCCAACACTCAATCTCATAACTAGAACCACTAAATTCAGGACATACACAACGCCCAAGAGCAAGGTGGGACTCGAACCCACATCCTCGGTCAACAAACGGTACAAGGCGGTACTCGCTCACCGCTGGTCTACCGAGGCCCCTAATTTATAATTTTATTTGAAACTGGTGAAAATATTTGTTGTGATTTGTACAAGTACACAAAGAGTCGAATATTGGGTGGGAAAGTGGAAAACTACTTGTAATAATGAAATTTAACACGCGACATTAATTTCGTGCAGATCGATCGTTTAAATTAATGCTTGGGCGTCCTTGAGAGCCATATCACCAATCACAATCTCTAATTGCAATCTCTATCGTGGGAGGTTGTAACAAGGCTATATAACGGGGTATTAATTATCCATTAATTTTGCAGCTACTCACTCGAAGCAATAATCGATCTAGCAAACTCGGGGCACTTAGTTTTATCCTTATACTTTTCATAAAAGGAAACTCGAGACAGCTCGTTAGGACCCTATTTTGTTTGTCCCGGTATAATAATGCTTCGATTATCATCAGTTATAGTGTCTCTATGTCTCCTTTGCAATTTTCTCATTCCAGCACTTCTATAACTTATGAACGTTACTGCAGATTCATTACAATACAAACATTATGATCAAGATGATAATGTATTGCAATGAGTGCTTGTCAGGCTGCAATTTATCCACTAAGACAGGCGCTTTCCTTTGTTACCTGAATGTAACAATTGGGTTTTGTTGAAATCCAGGAAATGATTAAATTTTATACAATGTTCGGAGAAGCCAGTGGTATTTGTATTTTGTAAAATTGACTTTTTATGTTCTTCAACAAGAATGTTTATATTCCTTCCAATATAGAAAGCAGGACATTCGTCGTAAAATATTTTGTAAACACCACTGTTTTCTCCGATGTTAGATTTTTCTTTATTATTGACCAAGAATGACTTCAAGTTTCTTTTATTTGTACAAATTGTTTTAACGTTATTTTTCGATAGTCTGTTACAAATTTTGCTACTCAAATTAGGCACATAATTTCTTGGGAAGTATTTTTGTTCTTCATTAATAGTTTGCATGGGGTATATTGAATGCAACAGATTCTTTATTCGTTTTTTCCCAATGAGCTTATCATTAGGACTTTCATAGTAACCGTTATTGGTGGCTAATAATTTAATTGTATTAACTTCGGTTTGAAAATATAAACAGTAACTAAATATTTTTATATAGTGAAACTTAAGCCAAGTGTGTTTTATTTTAAAGATTAAAGTTTAGTAATTAAATAATCTATTTGTCAATAAAATCGAAATATTGTTAAAAAATCCTACAGTTGTGACAGTGTGATACAGAATTTAACCAGTGTCGCCAACTGTTTGAAACCTTTCCCCCTAAAGCAAATTTAAAAACCACTAAATTCAAACCATATCTCCCCTACGACGGACCAAGTATTTATCCATTGCAATATAATTAAATGAATGAATAAAAACTATTAATAATTAGTTTATTATAATAGTTATTTAGTATAACTCAATATTTGTTCTTAAATTCTATAACATTATGATATGAAAAAATGTTTATTTACGTAGAGAATACTGTTGAATTTGTTGAAAAATACAAATTAAATTCTAACCCTAAAAATACCCCCAACAAAATTGAACCCCTAGAAAACCCCCTCTATAGATTTCCCCCCTAAAGTTGGGGAGAAAACTCTGGAGTTGGCATCACTGAATTTAACTGCACCAAGAATAATTATCTAACACGCCACAAACAAGTTTTACCTGTAAAAACAGCATAGAAATAACTGTACGTTCGGTTTATATATTGTTAGGTCATAAATAAGTTTTCCTTAAAACTATGTATCTAGAAGTCTGACATAATATGGACATACTATTCGATGTTGAAATAATTAATTCAAGGCCATATGTACTTCTATTACATTATTCTGAATAATAGCCATGAACGATTACCTGAATAGCCATAAATAAAATTTTCGAGAATTGACGTACCTACTTACTAATAATTTAATCATAATTTTTAGAGAATAGTGGAAGAAAGATTGATACTTCAATTCCATTTTACCGAATGGCACAGTCACTCTTGCCCGTTCCCGAACGCACTATTGGAGTTCAGAAGGAGAGTGAGGGCCGTTGTAGGACACAGAATAAAGTCAAATGAAGCCGGTCCCATGATTGTACACTGCAAGTAAGTTTTGTTCTCGTATAAATTAAGACAAAAGAAGGATCCATCCTAGAATAGACATATATTTATATATATATATATATATATATATATATATATATATATATATATATATATATATATATATATATATATATATTTGATGACTAGTTAAGATACAAATTAGGTTAATATATTTGGGCATAGCAGCAAGCAAAAAAGTGTACTCTTTTAACACTATATTTCCGATATTTCGACAAAAGATGTATTGATCGAGATACAACATCATCGATTTTTATATATTATTGATCGAGAACACACAAGTGATCATCAACAAACATTCTACTTCAAAAAGTCAAAACAAAAAATGAAACAAAATATAGTTAATTTAGGGAAAAAATTATTGAAGAAATAAAATTAAAAAATTAAAAAGTTTAAAGACGACAAAATCTAATGCGTCGTTACATTACATCCTGGTTTTTAAACTACCCGAATATTTTATCCTATTTTGTATATATATATATATATATATATATATATATATATATATTTATATATATATATATATATATATTTATATATTTATATATTTATATATATATATTTATTTATATTATAATATATATATTTATTATATATATATATATATATATATATATATATATATATATATATATATATATATATATATATATATATATATATATATATATATATATATATATATATATATATATATATATATATATATATATGAATTCACGTTGAATTTCCTTAAGTGCAAATTTTGTCGTACATAAATCATATATAGATGGAAAGAACACTTGTTCACATAACTGTTGTGAAGATAACTCTTAAAATCAATAATTATATTTCCAGTGATGGCGGAGGTAGGTCGGGAGTATATTTAGCAGTCGATGCCAATTTGGAACTAGCTGAAGAAGATCACAAATTTGACGTTTTTGGTTACCTAAAAAAATTGAGACAGTCGAGAAAAGGATTGGTGGAGAACTTAGTGAGTATAATGTTTCACATTTAAACTGAATGATAGAACACTTTTAAAAAAATTGAGAACTTTCGAAAAAACCTTGCAAAAAATAGTTACTGAGTATTTTTGAAAATTGATTACAAGATTGTAAAATGTATTTGAAAAAAAAGTTCATTAGAGAACTGAAATACGCATTTACGAATACAGCTGACCTCGAGAGTGTTACTATTATTTATTTTCAGGCCTAGCTTTCCATTGTCTGGAGTGTAACGTACGATAAAAAACTTCATTCCGAAAAATTCAGTTAACTATATATTTAAAAATAAATCGTTAACCATTGAAGGAATTGAAAGATGAAAAATTTCATGAAGCTACCAGAGTAGGGAAATGTCATCACTCTTTGAAACAAACAATAAATTTGTCAAAAAATGTACCTATATAAATTCATATATGTAGTATTATTCCTAAATGTTTTCATAAAAATAGAAATCTATTTATTTGTTTCTCTGTTAAAACGAAAATACTTCACCACTGAAACTGCATGATACTATCAGCAGGGAAAACTAGAAAAATAGATTTCAAAGGTCTTCATTGCGTTTTTTTCATAGGATCAGTACAAATTCATATATGACACCTTGGAGGACTTCGTAACATGTGGAAACTCCTGGTTTCCTGTCAACGAACTGTCTCAGCGTCTAAAGCTGAAATCTGTGAAAAATCCCATTACCAAGCTGAACGAATATCAGAGGGAGTACATGCTCATCTGCAAACAGACTCCAAGGTTCACGATTGGCGATTGCGCCGGAGGACACAGAGGAGACAACCGAAAAAAAAATAGGGATGTTCTAATCGTTCCTCGTAAGTACTAACTTTTCTAAACAATAATTTGCTCGAAAAAAAGAACAATTCAAAGCTAATAACAAAGATAGTAGGAAAGTTTTATACTTGTAGGGGTAGAAATGTAGAATTCTGTGAACGGATTTGACATTTCTATCCTTGATTGTTGAACATAGAATATCAGGTAAATGTTTCGCGCCCATATTTTGTGGTATAAATAAGCGTAGACTTTTATTGATCTGTTTTCTGATGATTCTTCGGAACGAAATTGCTCCTATTGGCCAGATAAAATGGCGCGAAATATAAATGTATTTTTCATTCAAAGTCGGATGGGATTTAAATTATTTTAACTCTTGAACAATATCATGGGGATCTTAACCTGATATATCTGTATTTGTAGTTCAATCAGTATTGATTATCGAAAATTAATGACAAATATATTTCATGGTGACCAGAAGCGTTAATTTGAAGCTTCCAACATTCAAAAGTCATTTTCAGGTCACATTCTGTCAACTACTGCATATTTGAATAATTCTGTATATTAATTAAGTGTGTTGACGATAATAAATGCACAAAAACTTGATTTAAGATGGAAAATATTCCTTTATTCGTAATTCCAGTTTATGTAGGTTGGGATTTATACCTAATGGAACAATATTTCATTCATTTTTCATGTTTACTTTGATATTTTCGAAATCGTTTATCTTAATTTCACTAAAATTTTGATTTCTTCTAGCTGATAATTTCAGACCATACCTAACCTCATTCCAAGGAAACAGTTTCACGGATTATATAAATGCAGTTTTCGTTGACGTAAGTATGAACAAGTAGGTAATTAGTTTTATTGCATCGAATATCTCATTGTAATCTTGAAACATATTCTAACGCTATCTGTTTTGTATCAGAGAATATCTGGATCTTCTTCTTTGATCACAGGATCAACATTATGGACTTCGATCAATAATTTTAGGGACATTAGTCTTCAATGTTGGAAACCTTCATGACATATGATCATCATTATTGGTGACATTGATGGCATATGATCATAGATTTTGGGAATATTCAAAGCGACAATCAAAATTTGGCACATTTGTCTATGTGTGATTATCAATGTTGGGGACATTAATCGGCGATTTTGGGGGGCATTAATGACGTATTATTATCAATATTTTTGACTTTGATGACATGTGATTATCATAATGGAAGACATTGATGATATGTGATCATCAATGTTTTGACCTTTGATTATCAATATGGGGGACATATATGACATGTGATCATCAATGTTGGGGATATTGATAATCAATGTTTTGATCTCTGATTATCAATATTGGGGATATAGATGACCGTCAATGTTGGGGATATTGATCATCAATGTTTTGAATTCTGATTATCAATATTGGCGACATATATAACATGTGATCATCAATGTGCGAGATATTGATCATCAGTATTTTGACCCCTGATTATCACTATTGGGGACATAGACGATATGTGATCATAGTGGGGATATTGATCATCAATGATTCGGAAATTGATGACGTGTGAACATCAATTGTGTGTTCATTGATGTCATGTAATTATCAATGTATGGGACATTGATCATCAATATTGTAGAAAGTGATAATAACACAGATCATGTTTCACGTCATCATATAGATTATAACGTTTTTTTATTCTAAGATAAAGTTCTTATAATTACATAACCAAATATCGCATGAAGAAATCTTGGGGAAATTCTTGTGTTTCAATTTAGCATCAAATAGTTTGCGATTTAAATTTTTTTAATAAAAACGTAACAGTAATCAAAAAAATATTCCAATTTTTTTTTTCGTTTTAGGGGTATACAAAACCTAGGGAATACATCGTTACAGAATGGCCGTTGAAACAAACATGTGGTGAATTTTGGTCGCTTGTTTACGACTATGAATGTTCCGCTGTTGTAGTTTTGTGTGTACCACCCAATAATTCAGTGAGTATATTGAAATTGTATCTACTTATTTTCACTGTATACATTTTTATTTCTAAGTTCGCGATGATAACAATTAGCAGCTATATGAGTGAAACAGAATTTTAGAAGTGTAGATGAAGAGATTCATAACAGATGTGGATGAAAGCAAGTCGTTTTAAAAAAACTTCTGATATGTAGTCAAAAGTTTTCAAGTATATGAATTTCTTCTGAAAAGTAAATACCAGAAATAATTTTCTGGAGAATTGTTCTTCGGGAAATTGACAAGACAAACTCATTTTCGCAGACTTTTCATCAATTGAATCTATGAATACGTAAATAAATATACATATTAAAGAATTTTTTGTTTCAGCAACAGTTTCCCTCATTTTGGCCTGAGGGTAGAACGCCTAAAAAGTACGGGCCAGTTTTCACAATCGAGCATCTATCTCATAATCACTATAGCAACATAAGAACGTGGGTGTTTCGAATTAATAAAAAGGTAAATTCTCATCACTGTTCAAATTTTCGATCACTTTTATTAAGATTCTGGAAATTTGAAAGGGCATATTATTTTAACGAATCAATTTCTTATATTTATGTTAATTTTTTGTTTATAACTTATATTATGAATTCTTAACCGGCTCTATAAGGCGTTATGAAAAAATCTAAGAAGTACCAAATTGAATATCATCGACAAATATCCTTGAAAAAGCTGTAAAAACGCCATACTCTAATATTAATTATTAGTAGTATATTAGTAGGGCAATTGTATTGAAAAAACAAATGTTTATTTTTACGATTACCATAATTGAATCTATGACGCGGTGTTTCAACACAATTTGACATCATCAGATACAACTGAAAATAAAATCTTGGTATCTCAATTTATATAAATTTTAGTATCTAAAAGAAACAATTACAACAAGAAATTGAAAAGTGGGGTGATATGTAAGTAATCCCTCGAGAAAACTCGATTAAAGACTTTTTTTAACCCCTTTGGATAGTCTAAGTGGTGGATATCTTGATCTAGTCTCAAGTGCTTGGAGTGTATTTACAAACATGAAAGTCAGTAGATATTTTATTTCAAAGAAGTCAATATAGTTTTATCCAATTTATGGACCAATAACAATATCTTTAGAAAAACCCGAAGAATAACCTTATACTTATCGATTTTTAGATAGTTTCACTCACAGAACTGATGGCCGGTGTTAAAGCGCCCCCAAAGACCGTCCAGTTGTTTCAATTGACATGTTGGCCGATGGGTCACAATGTACCTACGTCAACGAATTCTCTGGTTGAACTTATGAATATGGTCGAAAGATGGCGCCAGAGATCGGATTATGGACCTGTGTGCGTGGTGTCTCCGTAAGTTTTTCGACAAAATTAACTTCAGATACTAGATGTGATTTTATATCCATCTAACCTATTAACCTGTATTAAAAGTTTCTCCTGCGGGAGTTAACGCTCTTTGAAGATAACGCTATTAAGTCAGTTTTTTACTCAAAAAAACCGCTACCTACAAACCTCAAACTTTCTTTCCTTTACTCAAGGGACCTACAGTTTCACGCCGGTTCAGAATATGTATGTATGTATATATATATATATATATATATATATATATATATATATATATATATATATATATATATATAAGTGAGAATTCTTCGTGTTATCGAGACACGTCCGTGGTTATAAAATTAAGTGAAACTAGGACATTTATTTGATACTAATCAAACAAACCTCCTAGCGGAGCTGGTTACAAGAGTTCACCAAGCATTGAAATATCTCCATCTATCTCAGATGTTAATATTTCTAACATGTACCGTCTAAGGTAGATGGAGATATTTCGATGCTTCGTGAACTAGCAGGTTGGTTTGATTAGTTTCAAATAAATATCCTAGTTTCACTTAATTATATATATATATATATATATATATATATATATATATATATATATATATATATATATATATATATATATATATATATATATACCTAAATGTACATATTTTCTTCAGGGATGGGAGAACCAGATGTGGTATCTATTGTTCGGCAAACGCCTGTATAGAGCAGGTTATACAGCATGGAGAGGTTGATGTATTCCAAGCTGTGAGAACAGTCCGAAGACATAGGCCCCAACTCATAGAAAATATTGTAAGTCTTGTTATTACCTATAAGCGACACCCAGAAAATTTTCCTAGACTTCGGTACACATCTAATATATTATTGTGAATATTGAAACCAACCTTCGACTTTCTGAAATAATTGATAAAAATTGACTTCAATTTACTTCGAATTTCATCCACCAGATGTCCCCTATTATGTACTCCATATTCGCATTTGACTAGACAAAATATAAGATAATGACGTCAAAACGTCGTCTACTTAACGTTCATAGTCAGACAAAATTTGTACCAGAAGTAGACACTCAGTAAATAGTAGTTATAGACGTTCTGATTTGACACATCCGATATATACTTGAAATGTTGACTGTTATATGCTCTGTAGGGATGTTGTGGTAGGCAATAGATTTTTTATTCGGTTTTTAAAACAAAAGTGTTGATTTATATTTCAAACTATTCCTTTCTTCATTAATAGTTAACGTTGACTTTCAGACAGAGTACAAATACTGCTACGATGTAGTTCTACACTATGTCCTACATTATCTGCAGAAGGATATCAAAGAGATAAGAGATAAGAGAATATCATACGAAGACAACTGAAAATCATCCGATGCCAAATATCTACACAACCACGATGAATCGTCCTGTTGAAACGAATTTACTGAAAAAGAAGTTTTCTTTGATGGAAATTTACTTTGAAAACATATTTTTGTTGAGCTGTAATTGTTGTTAGAGTATTTTGTAAGAACTGTTTCCACATTATATAACCCAATAAAGACTTTTATGTGATGATTTTTGGAGCGATCTTTGAAGTATATATTCATTTATCGTAATGAAATATCATGATAAATGCTATAAATTTTCTCTCATTCTTTGAAACCAAAACTGTTAACGAGTTTCCAACAAATAATTGGAAAAAAAGGTCACTAATTAAATATAAATAAGTTAAAAAAATAGTTCAATCACTTACCAACTTTTACTTCTGGAATATACTTATTCAGCTTGTTTCTATCATCGAATATATTCATTCAAAATCAAGAAAAAATCATACCAGTTCTGATAAAATGGCAAACTCTCGTTTTTGGCAAAACTAAAATTATTCTGAAAACCTGTTCAAGTCATCTAAACTCAAAAATTACACAAAATAATGAAATCTGTAAAATTTACACAAGTTTCTATAGACAAATGGCTGCTTCTGATTTCAAAACTGTTGGAACCATAGAAATCTTAATATATATCGAGTAAGTATATATAGTATATATCTATTGTTGGAACCACAGAAAAAACATTAATTGTCGTAGAGTTGTGATTTAAAAATATTCAAAGAAATGTATGAACAAAAAGTTAGTACCTACATAAATCGTTGGGTAATGCTTGATTTGAACGGTGAGGGTAATAGTAAACTTTACAAATAATTTTTTTCAATAAGTGCGTTCAATACAGATTTTAAACTTAAGTAATACATATTATAAACATAATCTTTGAAGAAATTTGAAGAGGTTATCAATCAGTAGTACCAACAATTGAAGTCAGTGCCAATATTGACAAAGTGTTTAGGTATTTCTTTAGAATTTTATTCCATTATTAATGGATATCATGATGTTATAGCAACACTAATAAAATAAAATGCAGATGTAAAAATTTCTATCTCTGAAAATTGAATACCTTTACATCTTGCCATTAAAAATTTTGCAGAATATTGATAGCAGGTGGCGATGCAAATATGCAGGATGTAGAAGGAAATACTTCACTTCATTTAATTGCTTTCAAAGATTTTTTCGAGATGGTGAATTTATTTTGGAAATATAAGACTGGCCCAAATATTTAGTCCTTTGAATTTATTGTATTCTTTAGATATAATAAAACTTCAAAGTAGTCAAATAATTATATGACAGTTGAAAAGGTTAAACTATAAAGTAAAAGTAAGTTAAAATGACGTAACTAAATGACAGTTTAATTCTATGGTTCTAACAATAATTTCAGCTTTATTTTGGGTTAGCAATATCTTCTTTCATTATTTTGTTGATGGCATTCAATAATGGCCATTCACCATTTCCACACAATCCGTGAACATCGTCTGTTTCCACTGACCACATCATAATTCCGAAGAGGTTATTGTCTTTCGCGTACTGGGCCTGAAAGTAGAAAATTATTTGGAAAATATGAATAAGACTTCTTGACGTGGTATTCTAGTAAATCTAAAAAGTTCCCTATTTCGATTAAAATAAACTTTGAGGATGTACGGTTAGGTAATACTGACCTTTAGAGCGACAGATCTTTCATTGTCATATCCTACCCAAAGTTTGTCTTTGTACATAATTGGAACTTGCTGTTCATCATCCCAGACAACTGTTGCTTCCTTCAGATGAAATTCGCAAAGCTGAAACATTCAAAACGATTTGTGTACGTACGTTTCAGTAAATATTACTTGCGGTTGAAGAATACCTAACTCCAACTAAAGTAGAACTTTAATAATGAAATTGCCCTATCAGTTAGATCATTAAATTTGTTCTATTCACAATGTTTGGATATAACAACAGGCATAACCTATGAAGATCAGGCGTTCGACAATTGAACGTGCAATAATGAAGATTACTCATAGAAATCTTAATATATATCAAGTATATATCTATGAGATTACTGCACTGATTGTTCTTTGAAAACATAATATACTTCTGATACCACTTGGTCGGTATAGCAGGTATCATTTAAGTCTCAGATTTTCATCGAAATAAAGCGACTTCAAACAATATAGTCCAAGATCCCAGAGCCGCCAAACGTTACTCATTTTCTCAGCAATTATATGTATGGGATGAGGTAGTGCTCGTATGTACTTTCAGTGTATGGATAGCTGCTACCTTGTGCCGACGGCCAAATTCCAGGTATTGGAAAAAACTCAACTCACTTTTCTTATTTTCTCAGTCTTGATTTTTATATATGCTACTCAGGGAACTATTTCAATACCTTATGCAAGCAGCCAGACCGATCGTATGGGCCCAACATCCCGCCAGACACAAATGAAGTGTCCCTATGAGTATGACAATATGAGCGAAATGTCATAACAGTAAGTATAGAAGGGAGATCGACGCGCATGAATAATCACTACCGCGCTTAAATGAGCAAATCATGACATTTCGCTCATACAGTCATACTCATAGGGACACTTTATTTGTGTCTGGCGGGATGTTTGGCCCATACAATCGGCCTAGCTGCTTCCAAAAGATTTTGAAATAGTTCCCTGAGTATCATATATAAAAATCAAGACTGAGAAAATAAGAAAAGTGAGTTGAGTTTTTTCCCATCTTCAACACCTGATACCTGGAAATTGGCCGTCGGCACAAGGTAGCAAGTATCCATACTCTGAAAGTACATACGAGCACTACTTCATCCCACAAATATTATTGCTGAGAACATAAGTAACGTCTGGCGACTCTGGGATCTTGCTCTAATAGTTATCGTATACATAGAAATGCGTTTTCACGATATTACCTCGTTGTATCCAAGTGTACCAACATTATTCGTGTATGGTCCTGGACTATTTGCGGTCTCAACTGGTGCCATCAATCCATGATCGTTTGGATCTTTAAGAATCATTGCTTTTCCGTAAAAGCCGCATCCGATGCTTATTTTCTCGGGTTGGGCACCGTGTTCTATCCAGTGCGTAATGCTTGAATTAGCGTTTAGGTTATCTCTTTGCCAATCGCTCTCTTTCAGCGAATAATAGAGCGGGGAATTTTGACCGGTTTGCCAATAGGGGCTGTGGAAATCGTAGGACATAACGTTGATGATATCCAGGTACCTGAAACGTAGGACTGGACGTTTAGATGAAAATTTCAAAGGTTCATTGAAGTATCACTATCTCTGTTAGTTTGAATGGTTTCAACAATGTTTCTTCTGTATTTGTGGAATTCTGGACTTCCATTGTCTATAAAAATATATCTGAAACAAAAATAAAAGAAAAGAAAATTTGATTAGTAAGTGGCAAGAAAAGAAAATAGCTGAAAAATTAAATTCAATGAATTAGTAGTATCTGAAAAAAGGAATGAAATAATATTAGTAAATAATAAGTTGGATAATGGTGAAAAAAATAAAATTATACAATATACACGACGTTTCGGTTAGTTGGTATCTCTAACCGTTCTCAGTGTAAACTGATTATCAGAGTTTGATTGATCTTTATATACTCCCTTGATCAGTTGTGCCGTGTTGGGCGTCTCTCCCATTGGGCGAGGGGAGGAGCTTGAGACCACTGATACGCGCCAGGATTGGTCGCCACGCGTTTGCCACTTCAACACTGGGTTTACTGTTAAAACTTCAATGGTTCTGTTGGATGAAAGCAGCTTCCTTGAATTTTCGTTTTCGCCAGTTCTGTTCCGGTGGATAATCCTAGCATCGTTCCACTTAATGTTGTGATGTTTTTGTCATGCGTGATGTCAGCAATTCGATTTCGATGTTTCGGCTCTTCGTGTGTGTATTTGATGTTCTCCGATCCTAACATTAAGAGGTCTCTTCGTTTCACCGATGTATGAATCTCCACATTCACAGGGCACAAAGGTATAACGCAATTCTTATTGTCCGGGGGTCCATCCTGGTTAGTTTTGGTCAGCCTGCCTTCTTAAGAGTGTTGTCCGACTTGAACGCTGTTTTGATGTTGTACTAGCTGAGCGATTCGCCTTATCTTCTCGGATATTCCCTTCACATAAGGTATGGTTATCATCTGCCAATTCGGGTTCTCCTCTCGTGTGGTTCTGTTCTGTTGACATTCCGCGATAGTCCTTGTTATTATCTTCTTGTTGTAACCGCTTTGTATCAGGTCCCTTTCGATGTTAGATATTATCCTGTTCCATGAGTCGGGGATCGCTGCAAATTGTTGTCGCTCTCACTGTGAACAGTGTCCTGATTATTCCTTTCTTCGTGCTCATTGAGTGATTCGAGCGGAGTTGAGGTATACGGCCTGTGTGTGTGGGTTTTCTGTAGACTGACGTACTGATGTGATTATTGTTATGTTTAACCAGAACATCTAGAAAGGGTAGGGCTGGAATCCTTTTCTTTCTCCATCGTGAATTTGATGGTGTGCGAAAGCTGTTTTATATGGTTCAAAAAACTCGTCAACTCGGCAGCGGTTCCCTTTCCAATGATGAAAGTAATCGTCCACATATCTTAGCCACATCTTTGGTTTCACTGGAGATGATTCTAATCACTTGGCTCACGAACCACTCCATGTAAATTGTGTGGCTATTTACTGGTGAGAAGTGGTGATCCCATTGGTAATCCATCGTCCTGGGAGTAGAATTCTTCTTTTATCTGGAAATAAGAATTAATTAATGCAACATCCAACAGATCAATTACTCCTTCAATGGGTATAGATGTTCTGTCTGTCAGAGTATCATCCTCCTGTAATTTGGACTTGATGATGTCCAGGGATTCCTGCCGTGGGATGTTTGGGTACATATTATCTACATCAAAACTGATGAGCTGTTCGTTGGGTCCTAGTTTGACGTCCTTGATCATTTCCACGAAGGGAAATATAGACCAATTACAAAGGATCCAACCCCAAGCATCGAGAGGAAGATCTATCAGACACTGAAGAAATACAAGAATCATTTGGAGGACAAAACTAGAACAATGCTAACACCACATCATAGCAAGACACCTACTCTTAACGGGCTCCCCAAAATTCACAAAACAGGAATACCTCTCAGGCCCAATTAACTAGTTCCAGAATTCACCAACAAGTAATCTCGCGAATTTTCTGTTGAAAATCATCCAGCCTTTACAAGGGAAAACAACATCATTTGTCAAGAACTCCAGCCACTTGTGAATGATCAAGGACGTCAAACTAGGACCCAACGAACAGCTCATCAGTTTTTGATGTACGAATAATATGTACCCAAACATCCCACGCAGGAATCCCTGGACATCATCAAGTCCAAAATTAACAGGAGGATGATACTCTGACAGACAGAACATCTATAACCCATTGAAGGAGTAATTGATCTGTTGGGATGTGCATTAATATTCTTATTTCCAGATAAAAGAAGAATTTCTACTCCCAGGACGATGGATTACCAATGGGATCACCACTCTCACCAGTAAATAGCCAACATTTACATGGAGTGGTTCGAGGCCAAGTGATAGAATCATCTCCAGTGAAACCAAAGATGTGGCTAAGATATGTGGACGATACTGTTCATCATTTGGAAAGGGACCGCTTGCCGAGTTGGACGAGTTTTTGAACCATATAAACAGCTTTCGCACTCACCATCAAATTCACGATGGAGAAGAAAAGGATTCCAGCCTACCCTTTCTAGATATTCTGGTTAAACATAACAATAATCACATCAGTACGTCTATCTAGAAAACCCACACAACACAGGCCAATACCGTCAACTCCGCTTCGAATCACTCAATGAGCACGAAAGAAAGGGATAATCAGGACACTGTTCAGGAGAGCGACAACATTTGCAAGCGATCCCCGACTCATGGAACAGGAAATATCTAACATCGAAAGGGACCTGATACAAAGCGGTCTACCAACAAGAAGATAATAACAAGGACTATCGCGGAATGTCAACAGAACAGAACCACACGAGAGGAGAACCCGAATTGGCAGATGATAACCATACCTTATGTGAAGGGAATATCCGAGAAGATAAGGCGAATCGCTCAGCAGTACAACATCAAAACAGCGTTCAGTCGGACAGACACCTTAAGAAGCAGGCTGACCAAAACTAAACCAGATGGACCCCCGGACAATAAGAATTGCGTATACCTTGTGCCCTGTGAATGTGGAGATTCATACATCGGTGAAACGAAGAGACCTCTTAATGTTAGGATCGGAGAACATCAATACACACACGAAGAGCCGAAACATCGAATCGGGAATTGCTGATCACGTCATGGACAAACATCACAACATTAAGTGGAACGATGCTAGATTAATCCACCGGGAACAGAACTGGCGAAAACGAGAAATTCAAGGAAGCTGCTTTCATCCAACAGAACCATGAAGTTTTCAGTAAACCCAGTGTTGAAGTTGGCAAACGCGTGGCGACCAATCCTGGCGCGTATCCAGTGGTCTCAAGCTCCTCCCTCGCCCAAATGGGAAGAGACGCCCAACACGGCACAAAATGATCAAGGGAGTATATAAAGATCAATCCAAACTCTGATAATCAGTTTACACCACTTGAGAACGGTTAAGAGATACCCAACTAACCGAAAACGTCGTGTATATTGTATAATTTTATTTTTTCACCATTATCCAACTTATTATTTACTAATATTATTTCATTCCTTTTTTCAGATACTACTAATTCATTGAATTTAATTTTTCAGCTATTTTCTTTTCTTGCCACTTACTAATCAAATTTTCTTTTCTTTTATTTTTGTTTCAGATATATTTTTATAGACAATGGAAGTCCAGAATTCCACAAATACATCACTATCTCTATTGAGTTATTTATCTTATTACTCCGAAGCTAAGCTTGGAAACTAATATTTTCCTATAAATACTCACTTGGTCATTTCTTTGACATCATATGCAGCATTAATGGGCAACTGATCAACTGCAGCAGCAAGGAGTAGCCCGTGTGGCTCTAGAGCAGCTTTCAGATCTCTCAACAGAGCAACGAAGGTATCCTTAAAACAATAACACGTGTAAGATGAAAAGTAATGCAATGATAATATATTCAATATCGAAACATATCAGAGTGATAACCATTTTCCTTACTTATTTTGACTGCAATTATATCATTGTCTTTCATATATATTTTACTAAAATATTTTGTGTGAGCTCTCTAAAATATGCAAGTGTAGAATAATAATTGTTTAGTTTGTTTCTTACAGATGGCGCTGTGAGTTCTAGAGCTTAATGGTTTTTTATAGAATGACTCAATGAAATTCAGTCTTTTGAAATCAGATACGATATAAAATATATAGATAAAAGAACGCAAAAACACGAATTACTTTCAAAATTACTTCTATTATTTTCTATTAATATGTAATCAAGACAGTGGATATTGTTAAACTTCGAAGTATTATTTTGGTGGTCTACAAGGGTTCTCATTATTCGAGAATTGTCAAATGTTTTGATACCAAAAAATCCATATTCAGATTCTAAAAGTTGATAAAAAAAATATAAAAAATGCAGTTCAACTGGAATAAAACAATCATTTGTTCTATCTTAAAATTTCTCATCAGTCCTTTTTTTCTTTGATAAAACCTCGAAAAATGGTGTCAAAAATAGTTAATCCGATAACAGGCTATATTATTTAAAACAGAAATGTGTAAAATTTCAAAAAATCAGTATTATATTCCATATTTGAAACAAGTAACGTTGATTGACTACTGAATATTTTAAAATTATGTTTTGAGGTAAATTTTATAACGAACAAGAATAGATTCTTTCGAGAAAATAATATTGATGAAGAACATTCAATCATTTTCAATTTTTGAATGAAATTCCTTTTTTAGATTTATAATCTTCACTATTTTTCTCAGAAACATGCGATTCGAATTTCTTTCAAATGAAAAGAGACTCAGGAATGCTCCGAATATTTAAATTCGTTATTAACTTTTTCATTGCATTATAGAAGTAGGTATAAAAAAAACATGAAATGTGCATTATTTCTCTCGGAAACACGGTATAAATGTCATTTGTACGTGATTAATAAAAATCTTTTAAAGACTATCTTGAATGTGTTTTTCACATTAAGAAGTTTGTATATTTATATAAATTTATATTCACCTTATTCTGGGGATACTCCCAATCAATGTCAATACCATCATAGTTATATTGTTTGCACAATGCTATTGTACTTTCTGCCAGTTTTTGGCGCTTTTCTGAACTTTCAGCTATGTTTTCGAAAACAAGAATATTGGCTGTAGCACCTCCAACACTGAAAAATGTCTTCAAATTTGGATTGATCTTTTTCAAGTCGCTTAGTCCTTTGAGATTTCCTGAAAAAACAGTAGATCAGAATCATTTCTATATATATATATATATATATATATATATATATATATATATATATATATGTAAATGTATATATATATATATATATATATATATATATATATATATATATATATAACAACGAAGAAATTAGTCGCGGGAAAATATTAAACAAGTAGAGCAGAATTATCGGTATAGCCCGCTTATATGGAAGCAGCCGTTGACACGTGTTTCGGACTCTTTGGTCCTCATCAGAACGGCGTAGCTAAGCATTGGATTGAAAACTTGGAGATGAAAATAGCACAACAAACGAAATCCCCTGCTACGGAAGACAATCACACATTTGTGGCTTATTGTTTGAACTCTCCGGTTTGGGAGATTTGGTCAAACTTTGCCACGGAGGCGATTAATGCCATCCGCGAGATCTCAGACCGAGTAAATAAACAACAACAAAGAAATTAGTCGCGGGAAAATATTAAACAAGTAGAGCAGAATTATCGGTATAGCCCGCTTATATAGAAGCAGCTCGGTCTGAGATCTCGCGGATGGCATTAATCGCCTCCGTGGCAAAGTTTGACCAAATCTCCCAAACCGGAGAGTTCAAACAATAAGCCACAAATGTGTGATTGTCTTCCGTAGCAGGGGATTTCGTTTGTTGTGCTATTTTCATCTCCAAGTTTTCAATCCAATGCTTGGCTACGCCGTTCTGATGAGGACCAAAGAGTCCGAAACACGGTTCAACGGCTGCTTCCATATAAGCGGGCTATACCGATAATTCTGCTCTACTTGTTATATATATATATATATATATATATATATATATATATATATATATATATTATATAGGTATATATAAGGTATATATATATATATATATATATATATATATATATATATATATATTATATATATATATATATATATATATATATATTTATATATGTATATATATATATATTTATATATGTATATATATATATATATATATATATATATATATATAAAGAAATAATATATCGCGGAGAGATAGTATGAAAAACAAGCAGAATGATCGGTCAAGCCCGCACATGTCGAAGCAGCCGTTGACACGTGTTTCGGACTCTTTGGTCCTCATCAGAACGGCGTAGCGAAGTATGCGATGGAAAACCTGGAAATGGAACAGCAACAACAAGCAGAATCCCTTGCTTCGGAAGACATCAAAACGTGTCAACGGCTGCTTCGACATATGCGGGCTAGACCGATAATTTTGCTTGTTATATATATATATATATATATATATATATATATATATATATATATATATATATATAAAAGGAAATCCATACATAAGGACTATCGTGGTCTTTTTGATTGAATGTTTGTTATAATTTATGTTTCTGATGTATGTTCTCACTGTGTTTTCCTTTAGTAGGTATGTATTCAGTTAGATTGTGGCTTATAGCTTATAATGTAAGCGTATCTTAAACTCAAATTTTTTGTATCTTATTATATTTTATTTTATATTGTAGCATTCAATAAATTTATTATATATATATATATATAATATATATATTATATATATATATATATATATATATATATATATATATATTTATTTAAATATATATATATATATATTTATATATATATATAATATATATATATATATATATATATATATATATATATATATATATATTAATATATAGATATATAGTGTGAAATTGTATTTGCCTTGTCTTCATGAATTTTTCGAAAGTTTTTGAAGAGCAAAATTTATAAAAACAAATCCCTTAATCAAATTATTAAGAACATTAACAAACCTGATTACGACTATCAAAACGAAAAGCACTTAATTAGCAACCGAGGAGGAAGAAAGCCTCAAAAATATATCTGTTTAGGTATTACCATTTCTAGTTCAAAAGTTTTCAGTCATGAATTTCGTAACGAAACGTTCTTTTATGAATAGAATCATTTCTCAACTAACAGCTTGTTATTACTGATGAAAGATAAATTATGAATACACAGATATATATATATATATATATATATATATATATATATAATATATATATATATATATATAATATATATATATATATATATATATATATATATATATAAATATATATATATATAAATATATATATATATATATAATATATAAAATTCTCGTGTCACGGTGTTAGAAGTTGAACTCCTCCGAAATGGCTCGACCGATTCTCCTGAAATTTTGTGTGCAGTAGTAGGTCTGAGAATCGGCTAACATCTATTTTTCATCCCCCTGAATCTTAACCCCTAAATTTTTTATTTTTCAGACAAAATTTTTGTTCTTTTTTTTATGACACAGCATTCAAAAATACATACAACCCTAAATATTCACCCCTCTACGATCAACCCCTATTTTTTATTTGTTAAATTCCTTCGAAATGGCTCGACCGATTCTCATGAAATTTTGTGTGCATATCGGTTAGGTCTGAGAATCAGACAAAATTTATTTTTCATTCCCCTGAATGTTGAAGTCCACCCCTTAATTTTTATTTCTATTTTTCAGACAAACTTTTCTGTTCTATTATTTCATGATATATAAATTCAAAAATACATACAACCCTGAATTTTCGCCCCTATCAACCCCTATTTTTCATTTGTTGAACTCTTTCAAAATGGCTAGACCGATTCTCATGAAATTTTGTGTGCATATCGGTTAGGTCTAAGAATCGGACAACATCTATTTTTCATCCCTCTGAATGTTGAGGGTGGTCCTCCACCACTTAATTTTTTTTTTCAGACAATATTTTCTGTTCTAGTTTTCTTATGATACAGCATTCAAAAATACATACAACCCTAAATTTTCAACCCTCTACGATCAACTCCCATTTTTTATTTGTCAATTATAAACTTCAATTTTTCTGGCAAGATTTTTATTTTTATTTTGTCATGAAAAAAAATTATAAAAAAAATCATATTACTCTCAATGTTTTACCCTTCTACGATAAACCCGTATTTTTCCATCGCAATTTTCATTTTTTTCAAATTTTATCCACAGAGCCGCAATAGGGTTGCAAGATGGCAATCGAAAATAACAATAGTCGGTCTGAGAATAGGTCGTTACATATTTTCCATACCCCTATAATAATATAATAAAGTGATTAGGGTGTTTCACAACAAACATTTTTATAAATTTTTTATACAAATTTTTATTTTCATTTTTTTATGATGTTACATTAAAAATAAATAAAACCCTAAATTTCACCCCTCTATCAACAACACATATTTTTTCTTAGCCATTTTCATAATTTAAACAACGTTTGCCGGTTCAGATAGATTGATAGATAGATATAATGATAGATATATAGAGATACATCGGCAGATAGATGAATAGATAGAAAAATAGATAGATAAAAATAATTTATATGGCAGAACAACGTTTGCCGGGTCAGCTAGTATATATATATATATATATATATATTTGACGGATCTTCGCCAAGCTTGGCACATTTGCGTGTTTTTGATGGAAAAGGTTTCCATAAAAATCATCTGTATAATTTCCGTAGAAATGAACTTAAAAAAAAAAGGAGACTTGTCACGTGATGAAGTGGAAAACCGTGCACTTATCTTCAAATCTTCTCAAGGAATTATTCAATTGGTACCATAAAAAACTGTTCATATCTTTAAATAAGTAAGGAAGATTTATTTTTCGTGTATACTCACCTTGGACGATATCCAAATTATTGTCTTCGATTTGTAGCGAGCCATCATCGTTCAAGCCGAGAAAAGCGTAGAAAATATGAGTGCAGAGGTGTGCTGGTATGTCACTGGAAGTAACTCTGCCATTTCCAGGTCGACTTGCTCCCCAAGAAGCATAGTAGCAGTTGACGTTGTCTTAAACAAATCATAGAAGAATGAGTATGTTTCTTAAGAAGGAATGTGTAACTTTCAACCTTGATGAAAATCAACCAACAGAAACTATGGATAATATATCTTCTATGTGAACTATAACTGATTTTCATCGTTGCATTTTTATGTTGCAATCTCAAGATGTTTTGAGGATTTTGGAGCTCTGCACATCTCTACGACTACTCAAAATTCAGTTGAGAGACTGAGTATTTGTACAAATTAAAGTTTAGATCGAAAATGCAGAATGTCGTTGAGAGAACAAATACATCCTGACATTTGTTTATCTTTTCAATCCCTCGAAATTGATATAGCAGGTCAAGAATTTTTATGTAAAAAAGAACAAAAATGAGGAGGGTGTGTTTTTCAAAAGTAATCTGATGGTCTCGATAAATATAAATTTATGTTCGAGCTTGAAAGCACTTCCCTAACATAAACCAGATATCTCAACAAAAAAAAAATAGCGGTGATTAGAGAAAAGAGTTTATTTCGCCAAAAAACACTTCCTTAGCTCAAACTCAATCCATCTTCAAGTTTTCAACCCTATTATTTAATTTTGAAGGTATTTGGGGATGTAAAAATCTTCCAACAATATTTTATTAGCTCCATGTGCCTTCCTAAAAGCTTTGGGGACGGTGGATTTTGAATATGTTCTATATAATGATATTTAAAGAATTATAAATTAAAAACTCAAATAAAATTAGAACAAACTATACAATATCATAATTATCTGACAAGACAAAGAGAGACATTTAGAACAACAAATAAGACTCAGAATTTCATTATTCAGAAACATTAATGTATTTAACTCCATCCAACGAATATTGTTAATACTGAAAATTATAAAAGATTATGTCATAATTTCTCGAAACTAGAATCCTTTTCATTATTATAACTAGATTGAGAATATTTTGTTGTGTTAACTGATTTCTAGTTTCTAAATGTATTAGTAGGCCATAGTGCCAGTAATGTATATTTACTGTTTAAAGGTCAGCAAAAGAAGAAATAAAGAAAAATAAAATAACTGATTTCCACATCTGTTGCCAACAATTTACTTTTTCCTGTCCCTCCCTTTCCCAAAGTTCGATGTTGCCAAAATTTTGACTAAAATTTTAATATTTTCTGCATCAAGAAATCCCCTAGATACTAAATTTCAACCCATTTCATCTGATGAGGGTGGGTGTAGTCTTTAATTCCCGGGGAAAATTTATTAGTAGGTCCTGGTGTCAGTGATGTATATTTACTGTTTGAGGGTGATCAAATAAAGAAAAAAAGAAAAATGAAATAACTAATTTCCACATCTTTTGCCTCGAGTTTATATCTCCCTATCCCTGTTGCCCAAAGTTTGAAGATGAAGTTCGCTGGAGATGTCCAAATGCATCAGAAAAAAAATAGTCTATACTTTTCGTGGAAAATTTTTTAGTAGACCCTGGTGCCAGTGATGAATATTTACTGGTTGAGGGTTAGCAAATAAAGAAAAATGAAATAACTAATTTCCACATCTTTTACCACCAGTTTACATCTCCCTTGTCCAAAGTTTGAAGATGCCAATATTTTGAATAATTCTACTTAAATATTAATAGGTTTCTTGTGCATCAGAAATTTTAGCACATTTAATATGATGAGGGTGCCTAGAGATGTTCAAAGTCATCAGGAAAAAAAAAGTATTTTATTTTTGAGGAAAGTACGACGAATGAATGATGCGTGCATGTTTTTACCCATCTTATTCCCAGTATGTTCCATTTAAGATAAGGCGTAGTGCGACCTTATCAAAATACAAATAAAATTTATCACAATAACGTTCGCAAATTTCGAATGACGTTATAACACAATGAAATTTTCGATAAGGAATCTTAGTTATCTGGAAATATCCTCCAACAAAACAGTCACTCATAATCTATGTTTATCTACTACTTGTGCTTGATTGAACGTATTTTGATCTACTTAGTTTTTGTTTGATTGATAGATAAGAGGAACAATGCAAAGAAAACGCATTGGAGTTCTTATCGTTGTTTGTATCAGAAATTATACTTGAAAATGTGGGTATTATTATTTTTGAGATGTACTTATAAATTTAAACGAGTAAAAATAGCGTAGGATTAAGGTAAAATAATGGAAATTCAATTTCGAAATAGATAATGATGTAGAAGTGGACCCGAGATATACAAGATAATCTACACTCCATCATGGAAAAAACGTTTTATTCACATTTCTGAATCATGCAATACGTCATTGATATTTAGTTACAAAGGTATATCCTTAGAGCCCTTTCAGACTAGGATACTGTAACCGAGATACTGTATGCGAGATACAGAATTTAGGCCAGATACAGTCAAGATACTTTTGTTAGAATATAGTTTTGTAAATAAATTTTATCAGTACAATATCAGTGCTGTACGGTGCTTTTTATGAAATGGACATTGAAGAGTGCGCTATGCTGTGGTATATTATAAACAAAAAGAAAAAAATTAAAAGGAGACGAACTATGTGGGTTCATCCTATAATAGAATTAAGGGAAACTAAAGGAATTTATAACCTTCTTCACCAACAATTACTACAAGATCGAACAAAGTTTTTTATTTATTATCGAACTTCCATAGAATCTTTTGAAGAACTTCATAATATTCGTTATCAAAAACTTTATTCTCCATGGTACAATCGAAAAACCGTTCTATTCCATTCACTTCTACTAATTAATAATAAAAATATTATACACCTACGCTATTGTGCTTTTTGAATCGCAAAAGTATGCAAGTCTGAACAAGTCCATAAGCCACAATGATAATTCGGTATCCCGGATTCGGATACTGTCGCCGGCGGCTGAATGAGCGAGATGCAGAAATTTAGTATCGCGATACGGTATGCTGTGCTGAATGCAGTGTGAAAACGTACATATAAACGCATGATTTTCTGTATCTGGGATATGCGTATCTCGGATACAGTATCCAAGTCTGAAAGGGCTCTTACAGTTCGTAATTCCTGAGTTACATGATAGACTATTTGTGTTGAATTGCAGAATACTACAGTTAGTTATTTCTGCTTTTCTCAAATTAATAAGAAATGCCACTTATTTCAAATAGATTAAGAAAATACTTTACAGTAAATTTTAAAGTACTTTTTTCTCTACTCTCTTTTCGGCTAGGCTAAATTTTGCTTTAAAGATTACTTATCTGTAGTTTAACATGGTCCTTCGAGTCGGATAAGCAAAATACGATCCAATGCACAATACTTGGAACAAGAAAGAAGTGAATACGAAGGAGAAAATTACTGTCACGTAACTTCATCTATTTTAAATAAGTGGCCTTTCTTATTTCTTTGGGAAGCACAGCAATATATTTATCCAGAAATATATATAAATAGACATGAAGACGTCTACTCTGCTACAGTGGTGTATGTATTTCCAGAGCACACTAACAAAGTGTTTTTGAAAACTCTGGACATACTCACGAGAGCGCGCTCCGAAAATACTTGTTGCGATTTCGCAATATTCAACAATAAAATCATGAAAGATATTGACAATAGTCAATTTAATATATTATATAAAGTGAACAAGAAACATTCTGCAATCATTTAAAAATTATCAAACAACTTTTCGAGGGAGCTGGTTGTACTGTATTCAGAAACAAACAGTGAATTATAGAAAACGTCAAGTCACCCCGACTCAAAATCTGCATACATCTGCGATCATGTTTTTAAAAAATTAATTATTGCAGAATAATTTTCCTCCTTCATTGTATGTATTAATGTATATATATATATATATATATATATATGAAAAACTTGGTTCACGGAATGAACCGCGTGAAAGCCATTTTCAGGAGAATTAGAAGGGGAATAATTCAGAATCGTGGCCTCAATCTGCCTACTCCACGATTCGAGTTAGGAGGAATCGGAAACAATACGATTGCGTGGTCTCAACCTGTCTACTCCACTAACCGTACTGCTTCCTGTCAACTCTGAAGTCTCAACCTGCCTACTCTTCAGAGTCAACTGACGGGCCGATCAATCAATCAATCAATCAAAATACGTTTATTCAAGATTTCTGGGGGGATGGGGTACATTTTTGTTATCTAGCTAAATATTTTATTGTGGGAAGTTATAAGGTTTTGCAACCTTCTTCAACCCTGGCTTTACTTAATTAATTCTCTAACATTTACAATATTAATAAAAATCCTAATTTTCCTTACGTGCCATTCGGTCCAAGGTCAATATATGGACCGAATGGCACGTAATGGGCCGATCGTCGCGTGGCCGTATTTATAGGGGAGGGGGGCGGGTACTCACGCTCATCAGTGCGGGATGCACTCTGATTGGGTGTTACATGGCGACCACTGAGAAGTGGTTTCCATGCTGATGGGAGTCTGTGACTGTCATCTCTGGTGTTCAAACAATTTGGACGTTTTTCTATTTCTACAGCTTCACGGAAAATTCGGGATTTGAAAGATCGGACGGGAGCAATAGTTCTTGTATTGGGGAAATCGATAATGTGGCCTGTTTGGGTGTGATGTTGGGAAAGGGCGTTGGAGATATCTGAGTGTCTTACTGAAAGTGAATGTTCTTTGGCACGGACCTGAATTCGTCGGTTTATTTGTCCTATATAAGAACGAGGACAATTGGAACAGGGAATCTCATAAACACCGTGATTTTCGTTAGGAATTTTGTCCTTGACGGATCTGACCAGATGGGAGAGTTTTTGTTGAGTGGTGAATATTGTTTTGATGTTCGTGTTTTTGAGAGATCTTGCGATCTTATCTGTTACTCCTTTGATGTAAGGAAGAAATAATTTAGGTGTAGATTCTTGTTCAGTGGGATTGGAAGGAGGTAGAGGTGGGGTGATGTTTGTGTGTTTGCGTATGTTCTTGTTGATTTGATATGTGTTGTAACCGTTCTGTAATAATATATGTTTTAGAGTATTGAGTTCTGATTCACGGTGTTCGTCGTCAGATAGTCGAATGGAGTGGTGGATTAGGGTATTAACTACAGAGTTAAGTTGAGAAGGATGGTGGTGAGACTGGGCGTTCAGATAACGGTTTGTATGGGTGGGTTTACGATATTATATTATTCCCCTTCTAATTCTCCTGAAGATGGCTTCGCAAAAGGAGCCGAAACGCCGAGATTTTTCAAATCTTTCACGCGGTTCATTCCGTGAACCAAGTTTTTCAAATACTTCCGACCGCGGAAATCTTTCTGAACGTATATATATATATATATATATATATATATATATATATATATATATATATATATATATATATATATATATATATATATATATATATATATATATATATAAATATAAATGTATAAATATATATATATATATATATATACAGGGTGTTCCTGAATTGATGCGAAAGATTTCAATGGGTGATTCTTCAACAAAAATTAAAGGGGATCTTTCATATAACTTTTTGATCAACACCCTTTTCCGTCCAAGTTACAGCCCTTTGAAATTAGGTGAAAAAAAAATTGTTTTTATTCAATACATCCACTTAGGAAAGAACTACAGGAATGAAATTTGTTTTTGTTACACTAAAATGTTAGAACAAGGGGCTGAAAAAAAAAACCCTATAATATTTTGCATCAGAACTTTTTAATGCGCTTATACTTTCCTATTTAAAAAATATATTTGAAAAGACATACTCAATCTGCAACTTTTTTATGTCTTGACTTTTTATCATAAAGTTATTAGTTTGATCACAAAAAAATAAAATAGTGCTCAGACTCTTCCCATAAATTCACAGAGAGGTTATCATTTATTAAAAAAAAAACAAGTAAGCTGCTGTCAAATGAAGTCATATGACAAATAGTTTTATTGTCCTGATTTTTTCTAATTTCTAGACAGTTTTATGATGACTTCAAACATTTTTCACAACTAAATAAAACTTTATTGAAAGAATGGCATTTTTTTATTTAGTTGAAGAATATTGCAAATTAGAGCGGATTGAACAATAATTGTACTACTAATAACAATTAACAAATTATTTGACATTTGACAGCAGCTTACTTGTTTTTTTTAATAAATGATAACCTCTGTGAATTTATGGGAAAATAGTCTGAGCACTATTTTATTTTTTTGTGATCAAACTAACAACTTTATGATTAAAAGTCAAGATATACAAATGTTGCAGATTGAGTCTATCTTGTCGAATATATTTTTTTAAAAGGAAAATATAGGCGCATTAAAAAGTTCTGATGCAAAATATTATAGGGGTTGTTTTTTTCAGCCCCTTGTGATTACATTTAAGGGTAACAAAACACTCAAAAACTGCCATTTCATTAGCAGCAGTTATCTGCCACATTTCATTCTTCCAAATTTTTCCAAAGTGGATGTATTGAATAAAAACAATTTTTTTCACCTAATTTCAAAGGGCTGTAACTTGGAGGGAAAAGGGCGTTGAACAAAAAGTTATATGAAAGACCCCCTTAATTTTTGCTAAAGAATCACCCATTGAAATCTTTCGCATCAATTTAGAAACACCCTGTATATATATATATAAATATAAATATAAATATATTTATATATATATATATATATATATATATATATATATATATATATATATATATATATATATATATATATATATATAGTATATATATGAAAAACTTGGTTCACGGAATGAACCGCGTAAAAGATTTGAAAAAATCTCGACGTTTCGGCTCCTTTTGCGAAGCCCATCTTCAGGAGAATTAGAAGGGAAATAATTCAGACTCGTGGCCTCAATCTGCCTACTCCACGAATCGAATTAGAAGGAATCGGAAAACAATACGATTGCCGTGGTCTCAACCTGCCTACTCCACTAACCGTACTGCTTCCTGTCAACTCTGAAGTCTCAATCTGCCTTACTCTTCAGAGTCAACTGACGGGCCGATCGTCGCGTGGCCGTATTTATAGGGGAAGGGGGCGGGTACTCACGCTCATCAGTGCGGGATGCACTCTGATTGGGTGTGACATGGCGACCACTGAGAAGTGGTTTCCATGCTGATGGGAGTCTGTGACTGTCATCTCTGGTGTTCAAACAATTTGGACGTTTTTCTATTTCTACAGCTTCACGGTAAATTCGGGATTTGAAAGATCGGACGGGAGCAATAGTTCTTGTATTGGGGAAATCGATAATGTGGCCTGTTTGGGTGTGATGTTGGGAAAGGGCGTTGGCGATATCTGAGTGTCTTACCGAAAGTGAATGTTCTTTGGCACGGACCTGAATTCTTCGGTTTGTTTGTCCTATATAGGAACGAGGACAATTGGAACAGGGAATCTCATAAACACCGTGATTTTCGTTAGGAATTTTATCCTTGACGGATCTGATCAGATGGGAGAGTTTTTGTTGAGTAGTGAATATTGTTTTGATGTTTGTGTTTTTGAGAGATCTTGCGATCTTATCTGTTACTCCTTTGATGTAAGGAAGAAATAATTTAGGTGTAGATTCTTGTTCAGTGTTCAGTTCACCTTCCAATCCCACTGAACAAGAATCTACAACTAAATTATTTCTTCCTTACATCAAAGGAGTAACAGATAAGATCGCAAGATCTCTCAAAAACACAAACATCAAAACAATATTCACTACTCAACAAAAACTCTCCCATCTGGTCAGATCCGTCAAGGATAAAATTTCCTAACGAAAATCACGGTGTTTATGAGATTCCCTGTTCCAATTGTCCTCGCTTCTTATATAGGACAAACAACCGAAGAATTCAGGTCCGTGCCAAAGAAACATTCACTTTCGGTAAGACACTCAGATATCGGCCAACGCCCTTTCCCAACATCACACCCAAACAGGCACATTATCGATTTCCCCAATACAAGAACTATTGCTCCCGTCCGATCTTTCAAAATCCCGAAATTTTACCGTGAAGCTGTAGAAATAGAAAAACGTCCAAATTGTTTGAACACCAGAGGATGACAGTCACAGACTCCCATCAGCATGGAAACCACTTCTCAGTGGTCGGCCATGTCACACCCCAATCAGAGTGCATCCCGCACTGATGAGCGTGAGTACCCGCCCCCTTCCCCTATAAATACGGCCACGCGACGATCGGCCCGTCAGTTGACTCTGAAGAGTAGGCAGATTGAGACTTCAGAGTTGACAGGAAGCAGTACGGTTTAGTGGAGTAGGCAGGTTGAGACCACGCAATCGTATTGTTTCCGCATTCCTTCTAATTCGATTCGTGGAGTAGGCAGATTGAGGCCACGAGTCTGAATTATTTCCCTTCTAATTCTCCTGAAGATGGCTTCGCAAAAAGGAGCCGAAACGTCGAGATTTTTCAAATCTTTTACGCGGTTCATTCCGTGAACCAAGTTTTTCAAATACTTCCGACCGCGGAAATCTTTCTGAAACATATATATATATATATATATATATTATATATATATATATACTATATATATATATATATATATATATATATATAATCTTGATAATTATTAGCAATAACAGGCTTGTTGAATCTTAAAAAACTCGATTTTTATTAAAAAGTTGACGTTTCGCCACGACATTCGTAGCTTTATCAAAACTAAAAAAAAAGGGTGTTGATCAAAAAGTTTTGATAAAGCTACGAATGTCGTGGCGAAACGTCAACTTTTTAATAAAATCGAGTTTTTTAAGATTCAACAAGCCTGTTATTGCTAATAATTTTCAAGAGATTATATATATATATATATATATATATATATATATATATATATATATATATATATATATATATATATATATATATACATATACATAAAGTGGCTGCCATCAGACAAGGCGAGATGGAATTTGGTATCTGCTAGGGTATCTGGGTAAATTGAGTCAAAATTTTGGCATCCCCAAACTTTGAGAAAGGAGTGACGGAAAAGTGCATGGACAAAAAGATATGGAGATTAATTATGAACAACGTATCTGAAATTACTGATTAGGATTTTTAGGAGTGTGTGTGTAGCTGAAAACCCCAGATTTTCGCACGCCCACAGCTTCTCCAGATTGAGATAGAAGATGGTAATTTCATAAGTGGATTGAGTTCTTGTTAGGGAAGTATTCTGTGTAGTTTCAAGTCTCTTTCTCAATCACAGCTTTTTTATGTACCTATAGATCTTATATTTTTACCTAGATTTTAAAGTTTCGCTCATCTCTACAGCCGCTCCAAATAGAGTTAGGGGGTTAAGAGTTTGTACTTGAGAAAGAAAAAAATTAAGGAAAAATGCGTCGTTACTGACAGAGCTGTGCTACTCATGAGTTCTTTAGTTTTAAGAAGTTCTGATTTCGAAAATATTCTTTCTTCATTTAATAATTTCAACAATTGAGACACGAATTTTTAAATACTGTTTATGTGTCTTTTGTTATATGTTTATTTCATTAGTTATATTTAAACATCTGCGAATCTTACAGGAGAATTTTGAAGATATTGAACCATGTTGTAGTTCTTGTATTATGTTCATGCAAATAATAGTATATTATGATATTAGGAGAATAAGTGATACTTTATGTGCTGAGCGTGGAAAGTTTGTCTGACGAACGTAGTGAGTCAGACGTAGTGAGTCCATGCGAAGCACATAAAGTATCTTATTCTCCGAATATCATATACTATTTTTTCTTCAAACGTGCATAATTCGAAATAAAACAATTAAAGGAAACGAATTTTTTAATAAAGATAACAAGATTGAATCTTTAACTTATTTCACTGTATATTGCCTTTTTCGTATCGTTGTCATGGATACGTACTTGTTTGACATCCATTAAAACAAATATTTCAAATTCGGTGAAGAAAATGAGTTTAGAAATGTGTAATGATCCTCCCGAGGTGGTAGAGGCAGCTAGAATAGCTATACAAAACTTGCTGCCGACGAAATCTGCTGCAGTATATGAAGCTGCGTTTGTTAAGTTCAACAAATGGTGCAATGGAAAAAAAGTTGTGCAATACTCTGAAAACGTTTTGTTGGCATATTTTACCGAAATGGCACTGAAAATGAAGAGTTCTAGTTTGTGGGCTCATTATTCAATGATAAGGTCTGTGTTGAATTTGAAGCATAATGTGAACATTGAAAAATACAACAATTTGCGTGCATTTTCAAAAAAGCAAGGAGAAGGTTATAAGCCAAAGTAATCGAGAGTCTTGTCAAGGGAACAGTTCAGCATGTTTTTGTCTGAAGCCCCAGATGAAAAGTATTTGGCGATGAAGGTAATAAAATTACATTTTGTTTGTTTCACATTGTGCTAACCATCACTTAATTTTTTAGGTAGTTTTGATATTTGGATTATCTGGGGCATGTCGTTGCGATGAACTAGTGAATATGACAGTTGATGATCTTGAAGATATTGTTTCTTTGCTGCTAATAAACATTCCCAATACTAAAACTAATAAGAGTAGAACCTTCAACGTCCTTGGTGGTGAATATCCGAGCAAATATAGAAAGTACGTTAATTTGCGCCCTGTCGATTTTAGGGAACGACGTTTTTTTTGAAATATCAAAATGGAAAATGTTATAAAGCTGTTATGGGTATCCATAAAATTGGTAGTGTAGCAAAAGACGTGGCATTGTATCTGAAGTTTCCAAATTGGAAAGAATATACAGGGCATTGCTTAAGAAAAACTTCCGCAACAATGCTTGTTGATAGTGGGGTGGATATCACTACGCTGAAAAGGCATGGGGGTTGGAAATCTGATGCAGTTGCCGAAGGGTACATCGAAGACTCTGTGCAAAGTAAAACCAAAATTGCTAAGAGAATTCTTCAACCTAGCTCCGCGGAAAATCTCGAACAATCTTCATTTAATGAACCCGATACAAGTAATGGATTTGTAAATGCCGTTCACTCTGGAAAAGTTGTTATAAATAGTACTGATATTGCAAGAAGTGGAGGATTCTTAAATGATGCAAATCTTCATAATTGTACTTTTACTATAAATATTACGAATAAATAATAATTACCATTGTGAATAAATTCATAGTACTATAATGTGTTTATACGCTTAGGAGTATAAGTACTTATACTCCTAGTCATATAAATCACACTTAATGTCATTGAGGAACGTCACAAAAGTTATCACTTATATGACGTTTGAAGAAAAACTCATATAGGTAGGTACCTACCAAAATGTTGGATAGAAACCTTCCGAAACTATAAATACATCTAGCTCTTTTGCTGATGTGAAATGAAATACTCCATTCGAAATAGCTCTAATAATCAATAAAATGAATATTGTAAATGAAACTTCACAGTTTTTGATTTTCACTATATTTTGTCAACATGACAATTGTTTCGCCAATACACAGTGGAATTTAAAAATAGCATTCAAAACTCAGAATATCGATGGAAAACATATTAAAAATTCAAAAGATAAAACTACACAACAAAATAAATCAGGGATCTATAAGCTAACTTGGGGTTCATGTCCTGAAGTTGGCCAAACTGGCAGGAACTTTGGAGTTCGAATATCAGAACATAAAAGAAATTACGACAAGGAAAAATTAGATTCTACTTATGCATCACATCTCCTAGAACAAAATCATATATTTAATAGTGAATTTGAAATATTACATGTAGAAAAGAAAGGCTATAAACTCAATTTATTAGAAGCTCTTGAAATTAATAGTATGAAACAATCCAATAATTTGTTAAATAACCAATTAGATATGAATAGTTCACCGTTGTTAAATATTTTCTAGATGTAATATTGAATATTTGTGCCTATTGTGTTTTCCCAAGTCATTAACAGTTTGTACTTTCTACCTGCTAAGTAATTACGTTTAGGTTTTCCCCATTCTTATTGTATATTCCCTTCTTTCATCTTTCAATATTCTCGTTGTAAAAGTTATTATGTTTTATACATCTGAAGAAGCCACTGTGTATTGGATAAACAATTGTCATGTTAACAAAATATAGTGAAAATCAAAAACTATGAAGTTTTATTTACAATATTATAATGGATTTTCATCAACATCGGCCCAATTAATTAGTTAAATAAAATGAATGTTATAGAGTTCATAAAATCAGACAACGATAATTTTAACATTTGACTAGGCATTTTTTGCCCTAGTGGAACTGTTTGAAACATCTAAAGGTATTTATAAGAAAAATTGTTTCAACCAACAATGGATAGGACAATAAATTACCTACGCCTCTCTAGGACTTTAGGAGTCCTCGTCAAATTTTGTTCTGTGTTATTGAAGAGATTCGAATTTTCATATCAATTTATACATTTTTCTTTTGAATTAACATATAATGGTAAGTGAATCGAATTAGCACTTACTTGGTGAAAGTTCATATTTATAACTGTATAAAGAAATAAAAAATTAACTTTTCACAGGTTGAAATAAAAATCAATTGAGTAAACGCGTTTCGTCATAACATTGACTTTATCTCGTACTAAATTATGGTATTACAAAACAATCTATTCATACGAAAAATTGTAAATAACGGAGGGGCCCTAGAAAAACTAAATAACAATAAGCAATTCATTCAGAGTTATTGGTAGGTAGGTACATTGAACAGATTAAGGAGAGGAGAAGGGTTTACTTCAATCTGGTCGTTAACTAGGTTTCCGGAATTTTTATATTTATTTATGTATAGGGATTCCCAACAGTTGATTTTTTGGAGACTGTTTTCTGACTGTAATATTTTATAATTGCGATTAAAGGTATGGTTTTCTTGAATAAAATGGCACGCATAATTAGAGTCAGTTTTCTGCTTAATATAGCTACGTTGGTGTTCGTGTATTCGAGTTTTGAAATTTCTAATTGTACGTCCTATATATATTTTCACAATCGTTACAGTTGAGTCTATAAACACCAGTACGTTCATCTCTATGAATTTTTGATTTGTTGTTTTTAATCAATTTTATAATGCTATTTATTGTTGGTTTTATATGAAACTTTGAAGTTTTGTGTATGAAGAAACAATTTCAGGTTTTCAGAAGGTTTGCCCAAGTATGTCAAACTGTTAAATACTGTAACTTTGAAGATTGTTAGACAATTAGATTTGTGAATTGCTTATTGTTATTTAGTTTCTCTAGGAACTCCTATGTTATGTTCAATTTTTCGTATAAATAGATTGTTTTATAATACCATAATTTAGGACGAGAAAGTCAATGTTAAGACGAAACGCGTTTACCCAATAGATATTTATTTCAACCTGTAAAAAATAGTTTTTTATTTCCTTATAAAGATGTAATGGTACTTTGCAAATATCATTTTCCTTCAATTTATTTCATTAGGAGTTTTTAGAAGCCGGTAATTTGAAAAAAGCCTTAACCTTTAAACTTATTTTGATTCGAGTCTTAGTGATTATCCGGAAAAAAAAGGAAACACACGAGTTTCATTTCTCCCTGAAGTATGTGTCAGGGAGGCGGGCAGCTTGAGTTTGGGATTAACTCCTTTAGTCAGATCAGAGGATACACTTGTATGTACAAGTGCATTAAGGATAGGTGAGACGGGATATTTATGGAACATAGGAAGTGTGGGTAGGGTTTAGAGCAGTGATTCCCAATTAGTTTATGCTGCGTACCACTTCAAAAAAGACCTCAAACCTGCGTACCCCTTATTGTAGTAGTGATAAATAAAAAAAATAAATCAGTTTAAATAACATTTATGATCTTCAAATTACAGTACAATATTGGAAATCAGAATTATTATAGGTATGATGTATCGGCGAAGACGCTAATGTGACAAATGTGCACGTTTTTCTTTGCACAGCTCTTAAAAATCTGGTTGTCCTTCAGTCAGCTTCAGTCTTCAAGCGTCTTCAAGTTGAAGTCTGTGACGGTATTTAGTTTTTAAGTTCGTCATGACCGAAAATCCGCTTTCACAGAGGTAGGTCATGCAAAATGGCAGTAAATATTTTATTGCTGATTCGCTGATATGATAAATATCTTTTAAATTAGCCCAAAAGTCACCCAGTGATTGCTCTACAAAACAACTTTTGAGTCTGCTGTTGCATGAGATGTCTATTAATTGCTCTTGATCAGAGATCGGTAGGTGGTCAACGGAATGGTTCGCGAAAGGATTGTTCACCCAGTTCCATTGCGGCGATATTTCTGGGAAGTAACTGCGTAAAGCCGCCGACAGATTTTGCATGTGGCATTTTATGTCTGATTTTAAATCTTCATTCACTGTCGATGAAGTTGTATCCGAAAAAAGTTTAAGATTTGAAAACTGGTCATATTTACACTTGTCAATCAAAGATGTCCAGAGGAATAATTTTTGTATAGTGGACTCAACTTTCCCCTACATAGTCAATATGGTTGTATCACGACCTTGTAGCCCCAAATTCAACTCATTTAAATTTTGTGAAGATATCTGACAAGTAAGCCAATTTTTGCACCCACAAAGAGTCAGTCAGCATCTGTTCGTACTCATCGTGTCCCTGCTCGACCAAAAATAACTCAATTTCATGTCTTACTTCAAACATTCTCGAAACAACTCTTCCTTTAGACAGCCAACGCACTTCAGTATGTAACAACAGGGTCTCGTGTTCACTGCCAAGCTCTTTGCAAATAGCTGCAAAAATTCTAGAGCTCGGTGCTCCGTGCTTTTACGATCATGATCGTTGTAAAATAATATTTGGAAATTGTTCTTGTTTTTACTGATAACCGCGCGTACCCCTTGATGCAACTTCACGTACCCCTGGGGGTACGCGTACCACTAATTGGGAAACACTGGTTTAGAGGAATAATACTGGCCCAGCATTCGCCATATAAGTTTGCAAGCAGTGACTTACATCATGAGGAAACCTCTGAAAAAAACCCATGGCAGACCAGTCAGCCTCGGGGTTTGAACTCGAGACCTCCCAAATACTAGCCAGCGCACGGATTATCCGGTGATTTAGTTTATATACTGAAGGTCGTGGATTCTAGTTACATTTCACTCTTATATATA
The DNA here is from genome assembly GCA_030704885.1 of Cynegetis impunctata. Classification (NCBI taxonomy): domain Eukaryota; kingdom Metazoa; phylum Arthropoda; class Insecta; order Coleoptera; family Coccinellidae; genus Cynegetis; species Cynegetis impunctata. The sequence continues at coordinate 406,475 of JARQZK010001511.1, read as the reverse complement.
TATATATATATATATATATATATATATATATATATATATATATATATATATATATATATATATATATATATATATATATATATATATATATGTTGGGTAATGACATAGATTCGAGCTCATTGGCCGTTCAGAACCGGCGTTAAACTGTAGGTACCTTGAGATAAAAAACCTCAAACGCAATATAACCAAATAAAACAGTTTCCACCTATTTCCTTACTTCCCTCCTGAATAAACAGATGCTGGTAAATTAGAACTATTCTATGTATTTAGGTTGAATAAAACTGTTTATTATTCATTCATAGTTCCTTGCAAATGGTACAATAATATTTTCGTATTGCTACAAGTGGAAATTTTACATTATCTAATTGCCCAATGTTTGAATTCAGATATTACACTTGTTGTCAAGTGATTCAATTTGTTTTTTCAATTACTCATAATCTTCAAGGATCTCTTATTTCTTACGATCTAAAGACAGAAAAATATTTATTCGTGTTTTAGGTACTTACTTGAAGCTACAACTCCTTGAGATATCAAAGAGATGACAAAAAATGATGGAATCACTTTTAACAACATTTCGGTAGATGAAACAGTTCTGTTGAAGATATTCTGATTATTTGAAGGATGATTAAATTTATAGTTCTTTATCGGTTTATCATCGAGGGATTGTTTATTGATCCATCATTCAGCCGATAAGATACATTCTGTAATTTATAAATTTTTTGAGCAGTTTCACCGAGAACTTTTCTTAATCCTTGATTTACAGGCTCTTGCACCGTTTTATTTTAAAACGTCGTTTAACTAAACTTGGTTTAATTTTTAAACTACGTTCATCTTTCTGGTCGTTGCACCAAGTAATTATAACCGACCCATCGCTCAACTGCGTTGCTGTATTATTTTGGATGAAACAGCGATGTACATGAAGTAAAAAGAAGAAAGAATTTATTGTTCTACTTTTCTAACCTAGTTTTAATAGTAAAGAAGTTGTTTTTTTTGTGATTTATATTAAATATGCATAAAATGGAAGATAATAATAAAAGGAAAAGGGGACAACATTGATACTTTCCAGATAGAGCGGGAAAATGTGGAATGTATGAACTCCAACAAATTGAGCAATACTGTGCAAATGTCCTCCATGGACATACAATTTTAATGCTAAAAGTAGCTGATCCATGGGGGACAAGCTGTCATTCCTACAAAGTTATATAGGTTTAATGGGCACTCTACCCGTGATATATTAATAAATTTTTCTGTGTGTGTATTTTTAATTATGGATAGTAAATTTGCATTTATGAGTTAAATGTTCATTAGTATACATAAACTATAAATCCACGCCTTCAGTTCTGCTGGCCATATTTTCCACCACCTAGAGAGAATAACTGGCAAAATACCTATAGGGAAAACATAATAAGCGATACGCCCCCTACCGGTGTCGAATATTACTAGAGCATGGGAGATAGATTGCTTTGTTTACATCTGTTTACGTGTATTTTATATGAGAAGTTGTTGAGTTTTAATTGTATTTTGGATCGTTTACAAACGTTCAGGAGAGATGAATCACCATTGTTGTGTATTCTATTGTTCATATTGGGCAAAAAAAACCGAATATAGCTAACATACCTTTCCAAAGGCTGGACAATTCAAAGTTGCATTCCAAACAAAGTTGGGAAACAAGGAAATGATGGACAGAAGAAAGTTATGGATTCATAACTTGAAGATTGAAGAAATGTCTGAACATAAGAGAGTTGTTCTTTACAGTTTACTGAGAATAATTATTTTCCCTGCAGTAAGTTTGTGGATTTTTCCATATAGAATTATACCAACTAATGATGTGCAATTTTCAGCTAATCGAAAACGTAGAGTTTTTGAAATCCAATGCTATTCCAACGAAAAATCTTCCACTTTTATCGGAATCTGAACCTGGGCCATCATCCAGAGATTCTAGATTATTGTATTTTCTTTCATGTAACAACCAGAGATACTATTAAAATAATAATAACAAATGATGTTTATTTGCACAACCAAAATAACAGTTTATCATAACATCAAGAATATGAAATAAATCTGGACTCTATAGCTAGGTAAAAACTAAAATATTCAATTATATAATCAGGAAAACAGAGATTCTATCAAAAAAACCAGACTCTCAGAAGTCCACCGTACTTTTAAGATAGCTGTTATACGTCAGGAAAATTCAAAGAATATAATAACTTATTACGTTCAAACCATTGAAGCAGAGTATTCATATTAATTCTTCTTTTATTTCATGTTGTTTCTTTCAGTTTAGCTGGTAAGTACTTAGTTTTGTCCATTATACTCAAAAATTCTTCAGTTCGTAATGAAAGTAGACATGTCAGAGATGTTTTCTTGAAACTTTTGAAAGTTTTTTAATTTTTTAAATAAATAGGTGTTCTATCATACAGCCTTTTCATGAGGTATACATAGTTCCTTCAACCAATTAATTTATTCGTCCTCTACTTTATTTTATTATTGATTTTCATGTTCAATGATAAAAACTCAGTGTAAATTTCAACTTGATGTAGGTAGGTTATCTACTGTTGAACAGAGATAAAATTGTCCTCAATCCAAACACAATATATCACAGGAAAATACAAAGTCCAAAAAAAACACAAATTACGACGATAAACTTTCGAAAACTCAAAACGAAATGAACGTAAATACCATTACAACCAATGTAAACAAACAGCTAATCACCCATGCTCTAGTACCGATATTAGCCGTTCCGGCGCTACGATCTTAATTTCGGACGCCTATAAGATGATTATTGTTGGTTGAACAAAAAAATCTATAACAATAATACAATATAATCGGATACCAACACCGATTATTGCCAAGCAAACATTTTTGAAATGAATATGTGTGAACTGTTACAGTCTACCATATTCCAGGCATTCTAGAACGTCCAAGTTGTCGTTATAGATATCAAATTCTTCATAAAATATTTTAAACAAAAATTCGAGCTTCCGCCGGCAAAAATTAAATTTTTAAGGAAAAAATAAACCGTTTCTTCTACAAATAACCTCAAAGTTTACTTAAACTTCGATATAACACCGAAAATTGGGCGTTTAATTTATGCGGAGTTCAGGGCGTCATAAACGCCGTTTATATTTTGGTGCTAGCGAAAATGTCAAATTAAACTCGGTTTACCATTAAACTTAGTTTAATAATATACGGTGCAAGAGCCTATTAGAGAATCTTTAGAAGTTTTGTTTATTGTAGAAATGGCAATGTCAATTGATAAAAAGATCTCATTAAATAAACACTTTTTTTAAGTTTATTTATTTCTGACCTCGAATCAGTTTCCTGGTACTGAGGCCTAAAATTTACAAAAATTATAACATAATATAAACTCCATTTCAGACATAACAACATGATATACACTTCCTTATTAAGATAAATTATCCAAAGTTCACACTATCACATTCACCAACTATGAGTTATATTGATTTCAAATATGTTGTACAGTGTCCCTTACGTATTTTCTCAGGTCATGGCCCAGTTTTCGATGTCTTCCTTCTAATACACTTCCTGGTATAGAGTTGTTGGTTCCACTGCTTCTCTGGTATGGCCACTCCTGTCCCCTCTTGGTTCTGGAGTAGGGATTTCTAATTACTTGCATTGACCTCACATTATAATTGTAGATATCCCTTGTATACTTTATTACAGTATTTGATTTTATGACTTTATTACAGTATTTTATACATATGTGTTTTTTATGCCATGAACAGAAGTTTAGTCTGTTCCATAGTGATTAATTGTTCTATTGTTAAGATGGGGAGGTCCTTGTACAAACTTTCACTTGGTGTTTAGTATTCCAGTTGGAAAAGTGCTTTGATAGCTTCATTTTGCAGTCTCTGCAGTTTACTGATGAGGTATCTACTTACTGGAATATTTTTGATTCATCAAGATAAAAAACACATTTAGATCGCCGTTTACAGCAATATCTTTACTTTTGTTTCGAGTTGTCGGTCAAGAGTATTGCATTACTAAAATGAAAGTACATATTACAATACTAAACTGAAAGTATCACAATACTTGATGAAATGAAAATATTACAATTCTTGCAAAAAAATGCGAAATTTAAATTATTGCAATTGGGAAATGAAAATAATGCAATACTTGGAAGTACAACAAAACTAAAATAAAAATATTCCATTACTGAAATGAAAGTATCACAATTCTAGCAAGAAAATTCGAAATTTAAATTATTACAATTAGGAAATGAAAGTAATGCAATACTAAGATGAAAGTATTACAATATAAAAATGACAGTATTACAATTCTTGAATGAAAATATGACAATACTAAAATAAAAAAATATTACAATTTTTGTATAAAAACAAAACAACACGAAAATGAAAATTTTACAATTGTGAAATGAAAGTATTGAAAAACTAACATGCAATTAATACAATACAAAAATGAAAGTATCACAATACTAAAATTCTTGCATGAAAACACGAAAATAGAAATATCAAAATTATGGTAACGAAAGTACCTATTACAATACCAGGATGAAAGTATTATGATACTGAAGTGGAAATATGACAAAACATGAATGAAAATATGACAACACAAAATTGAATATATTATAATTATGAAACAAAAGTTTTACAATACTAATATGAAAGTACGACAATACTCAAATGAAAGTATTATAATTCTTGGGAAATAAATCACAATACTCAAATAAAAGTATTACAGTACTGAAATGAAAATACTACAATTCTTGCATGAAAGTATAACAATATGAAAATGAAAATATAACCATCATTTCAAAAAATGCCATAGCAATATATAGATATATGTATGTATACATATGTGTTATTTATTTTTTATAGGTATGCAATTTTTTCCTGTGAAACTCATTATTCTTAGAATTTGTGATAATAGTTCCAGTTTTCAATAACTAGAGTGTATACGCTTCTATAACTCAAGAGAAAGAAAATTTTGAATTACTTAAATTTGAAAAACATTCAGTTCAATATTTCAGGATGAGGTGATACTAAAAACTTTCCGAGCAAAATAAACCAAATAAGTTTATTCATAAACTGTTTCCATCTCGATTTGAGTCACCAATTCAAATCCTAGAATTAAGGCATGTTTGCACTACATACACGTGAAAATTGCTCACAGTATTATTGCCATATAAACAAGATTTAACGCACACAGAAAAAGAAATTATTCAACACTATTTGATCAAGAATAAGTCTTTAATGCCTCGTTCAACATAGCGAATACATAAAAACAGTTTACTCGTTATAAATTGCCATAATTAGCTAGACATCTCAGTTTAGTTAAGTTAACGAAAAAATGTACATAGTGCGAAAATAATGACGAATAAAATTATAATTGCCGTTGGCATCTTATGTGTGCTATCATATTTTGCGGATACCAGAACTGGTGAGTCCAACATGCTGGAACGCATTATTAGACTTAAAGGTATTTATAGGTATCATAATGTATCAGTCGAAGTCACTCATATAGGCTCATTCATCCGTGTTTCTTCTCGACACACTGAGACACACTTAGTTCTACTTAATAGTTGGATTTCGAGCCTCCAGTCAGTCCTTTGGATCTACATTGAAAATATATCTTCAAAATTTGAAAGTTCAGGAGTTTATAGGTTGGTTTGTCCTGTATGTAAAGGAGTGTGTATAGGTCAGACTGGTCGATCGTTCAAGACAAGATTTAAAGAACACCAACAATCTTTTTTGAAAAATAAAACGGATTCAACGTTTTCAAATCATATCCGTGAAAACCACTACCCGTTTCAACAAATAGATAACGTTCAAATTATGCACAAATTACCGAAAGAAACCAAACTTACTTACTTAGAATCATTGGAAATTTTTAAACTCAATCAAAATTCGAAAGATATCTTGCTAACGACCAGATTGACTTGATATATTCTCCTATATTCAGTATATTAAAAAAATAATGATTTTTCTAAGAACATTTTATTGTACCAATTTGGGAAATCCACTTCTATTAGCCCTTCTTGAAATGTGTTCCCCTTGTCTACTTAGGTACCTACAATAATTCTTTCCCACCCGCAAGCGCAAATCTATAATTTTCTATTCAGTTCTTAACTCAATCTGCCGGTGATGGTCTAGTGACCGGAATTGCAATCGCAGTGTTATATTTCTCGAAGTATTTTTGTGATAATAAACGTACTAAATTTAAGTTTTGTTTTTGTTCATCATGTTAAACTATCACGTAGTAACGACGAATTCCATCAACTATTTGAAAATATATGTTTGAAAAAAGTGTAATAAGAAGCCTTATCTAGAAATAATCTATCTAACAACAAAAATCACTAAGCATTTGGAGAAACATATCTTCACTTCCAAAGTAGTGCCTTTCAGCTCCAATCATTTTAGCAGGAAAACTACAACGTCATTTTATTATAGTGAGTACCGTTGAATATGCAATTAACAGCTGACTTAACCTCTTCATTGTTTGAAAAACTTCTCAATGAGGACATGTTTCAAGTAGTAAAGAAGGCTAGCATATTGGATAGGATACCTTAAAAAGCAATTAGATTTTGGACAGAACCATGAGGAGTAGACGAACTAGTGTTTCGTCTTGCTGAAGTTTAACTTTCTTTTTCCAAATGCATCAAATTTTTCTTAATTTGATCAATTAACATATTTGATGCAACAAAGGGTGTGACAGAGAGGTGTGATAGCAAATTAATGGCATTTAAATATGAACAATATATCTCTGTCTTTTTGTAGCGAAAAAAAGGTTGGAACGGATTTTTGCTCCTTCATAGCAATTCCGAATTCAGTTATAGTGTTGAATTTTTGTTTCTTAATGCAGCATATGTCGACAAAGGGTCTTTTGATGGTTTCAATTTTTTTGGCAAGACACTGCCATTTTCATGTGGATGTTTCATGCGTTTTTGAGGGCGTCCCAGCATTGCGCATCTCCATAGCTCCTCTAAATTCAGTTAGAAGGCTAAAACTATGCAAGTCAATTGAGTGTATGTTATGGATGTAAATTTTGGTAGTTTCAAATATTTTCTCACTCTGACTCAGTTTTTGTGTGAAAATTTGAGGGTTTTTTGCGGTGACCTCAGTGACAAAGCTCTGCTGCTTACGAGTTTTTTGTTATTTTCTGAAAATAGTCGGATTATTTCATGTGCATTTCGGAAATTGACTCAATGATATTGGACTATACAACTACCTTCTACTGTTTTTGCACTGCCCTATTAGCATTTGCTTGTGTCAGTAAATTCCATGTCTCTTCTTGAAGCTACAAAATTTGACTTTATCATGTAAGTACCAATAAAATTATTCCTCAAATTTTTTATTCACAACAATAACATGATGAAAAGTCCAAGGTGTCATGGAATACACGGTTAGAACGAAGTCCCATCCGCTAGTTATTATGTTTAAAATAACAGGTACAATGAAATAAATTTTCAACATTCGAGGGTAAACAAAAAAATACTAGAGTAGGACCCATATTTTTGCGATTCAATTTTACGTAATTGTCTGGAAAAAATTGCAACGATATTTTTCTAAATGCGTGTACAATATCTATTGCTTAACTAATTTTTTGGGAGCCCCCTGGAGGAGCCCATTTTCTTCAATACATATTCAAATTTCTTGGATTCACTGTGCTGTAACTTTAAGGCAAATTAAATTAATTATACAGTTGAACACTTATCTTTCATAGAGTGGACTTCAAATTGTTGTCGCATTTCAAAGAATATATTGTTATATTTTCTATGAAGATCCAGCATTTTAAGTTATTTTTCGCATTAATTTTTTATCTTGTTTATATAATTTCGCACGATTCTAGGATTTATTTTTTCGAAATTATCCAATAGCAAACAATCATAATTAATTCCATTATGGATATTTTTCATATTTGTTTAACTACATATTAAATAACATTAGGATATGATAAGAGCTATTTTTCAAGCGAAACAACATACACGACGTTATGTTATATGGGGTTAACGTATTAATTCACCATGATTTATTACAATAATTTTGGGTATATTATGTTATTTTGTATTTTCGATATATTAAGCTTTTTGAAATCTGTCAACATCTGTTTGTTCAAATGATAATAATATTTATTTTTTTAAACCGTTTTACATTATATATATATATATATATATATATATATATATTTTTATTTTTTTATATATATATATATATATTTATATATATATTATATATATATATTTATATTTATATATTATATATATATAATATATATATTTATTTATATATATATATATATATATATATATATTGTTCCTTGTCTTTTTTTTTTTAGCAATAACAGGCCATTTCAGTTAGAAACCTGATTTATTGAGCAGTTAACGTTTTCCCACCAAATTCGTGATTTTCCTGAAACATTTGAAAAATTGAGGGTAATTTGGTGTTTATGAATTTTGAATGAATTGAAAAGTCGAAAGACAGAAAAGTATATTTTCTTAAATTTATTTCGGTGGTGGCTGTCTTCGGTTACTAAGTAAGTGCTATTCAATCCAATATCAGCAATCAGGGCTGCTTATATTAGATTGTAATGGAATATATATATATATATATATATATATATATATATATATATATATATATATATATATATATACTAGCTGATCTATCTATCAATCTATCTGTCTATCTATCTGCATATCTATCTATCAATTTATCTGACCGGGCAAACGTTCTGCCATATAAAGTATTTTTATCTATCTATCTTTCTATCTTTTATGTATATCTACCTATCTATCTATCTATCTATCTATCTATCTATCTATCTATCTATCTATCTATCTATCTATCTATCTATCTATCTATCTATCTATCTATCTATCTATCTATCTATCTATCTATCTATCTATCTATCTATCTATCTATCTATCTATCTATCTAGTTATCTATCTTTCTATCTATCTATCTATCTATCTATCTAACTATCTATCTATCAATCTATCTGACCCGAAATATATTACGACCTATTCTCAAACCGACTATTGTTATTTTCGATTGTCATCTTGCAGCCCTATTGCGGATCTGTGGATAAAATTTAAAAAAATGAAAATCGCGATGCAAAAATAGGGGTTGATCGTAGAAGGGTAAACAACAATTGAGAGTAATATGAATTTTTCTATTCTAAGTCATAACAAAATGAAAATGATATAGATTAGAAATAATTTTATATGGTGGTTAACTATTCTCAAATTTTCTAGTTTCCCGCGCAATTTTCTAAATTTTTTCTTTCATAAGAACCTTCTTCTGACAATAAAAAACACAACAAAAAAAGAATTAGTGAAATCGGTCCAACCGTTCAAGCGTGATGGCGTGACCAAGGGAAATAAGGATTCATTTTTATATGTAGAGATATATATAGAAATAACAATTCTCTCTTGCATCAAACTCATAATTGTGGAATTATTGAAAATGCTTGGATATCCCTTAACTGTTCGAACAATTTTTCCATAAAATTTGTTTTTATGAACTTTTTCAGATTTTAATTCAAAATTCATTTCATATCAAATTTTTCTTCTATAGTCAATTTAAGCATTCGTCAAATAAATCAACATGTTTAGTAGTGAGTAGTTCCTCTTCTTGTTCATAATGGTTTCGTTTGACTCTTAATATTATACTCTTTAAAAAAAATATGTGTTGCTGGTAAACATCAGATAGTACATTTATTCATTTATAGAGAGGGTAATCTGTTACTATGGAAGCTGGTCGAACTACAGAAATGGAAGTGGAAATTTCACAGTCGAAGATATAGATCCGGGACTATGCACCCATGTCATCTATAGCTTCTTAGGAATTGAAGCGAATGGAAACCTGAAAATTCTAGATCCTGCGCTGGAAGTTGATCTCAGTAAGTAGAAGATCAAAAGGCATTTGAACATTCTCTAATTTACCATGACCTTTCAGAAAATTTGGACCGTTTCAATGGATTGAAGAATAGGAATCCAGACCTGAAGACACTCATTGCTGTCGAAGGTGTAAACGAATTCTCAGCAGTAGCTGCTGATCCGATAAAAAGGACTGCAATGATTCAGAGTGCTGTCAATATTCTTCAGACTTACAGTTTCGATGGTTTAGACATCAATTGGGAGTACCCTGCGCAATTGGGAGGTGTTCCATCCGATAAGGTAAATCCAACGGATGTAAAATTAACACAAAGTGTTCGAATTTTACAGGTCAATAGCACTAAGATGATGAATACCACCTATCTCTTTAGGTTTTCTCCAACTAAGACCATCTATACTAATACTCATATTATAAAATGTTTGAGTCTTGTACAAGTACAGTAAATTCTGGCTACTCATATCTTAATACTTTTATAATGATTTCCCATGAGGTTGCAATGAGGTATCAAGAAAGAGTTATCATTGATTATCCATTTTCCGATTTATTTCCAGGAGAAGATCTGTATCTGTATGAGACACATCGTAACAATAATTTGATTTCTACCATTTTGTAAACACTTTCATTGGTTTATAGGATAATTTCTCCGCTTTACTCAAAGAATTTCGTGCTGAATTTGACAAATGGGGATTTTTATTAACTGCAGCTGTTGCCGCTTCTCCGGCCATTGTGGATGCTTCCTATGATGTACCATCTTTATCATTGTAAGTATGCTATATAAAAATACTCCCAAAATGTATTTTTGAAAGCCTTTTTTAAATCATTTATAAATGTTTCTATTTGATTAGATATTATCAGTATGTGTCACTTAAAATAAATTTGTTTGTCAAGTATATTCTTATTTTCTGCTATTACCCATTACAACTCCTCTTAAATACGAGTATGGGTAGACCACAGTGTTAGGAAAATTACTATCTTATCTAATGGCATAAACTGAGTTCTCTAAAGGCTACCACTTCCACATGGATCGAAAATACAGAAAATCTCGGTGAAAGCCAAATATATATTATGACTTCTAAATTTCAGTGTTCATTTCCTTCCACATTACAATAATTTAGTGTTCAAAACATATAAACTTGATGAGACCAAACCTATCTACTGATCATTTAACTCTTCAAGTCACCCAATGACTTTGTTATTGGTTAAGAGTAGAAGTTTGATAAATTTGAAGAATCAATCCAACATATTTCTCAATGAAAACTAGGTAATGCACAAAAGTTTGATGATGATTTTAGGTTCGAAACTGTTAGATAATTTGATACCTTCATAAGTAATATATTTACGCATGATAAACTATCAAGTAGAAACGCTTGAGCCAGTTGAAATATCATTAAATCTTATACTTACCTATGTTTCAGATATCTGGACTCCATAAACGTGAAGACTTATGACTTCCACAGTGCCAGCGATGGTGTTACTGGAGCTAACGCTCCTCTTTATTCTTCCAATGTTGATCTTACACCTGAAGAAAAAGCTCTGACTGTTGTAAGTATCCAAGAATAAAAGATAAAGAAGTTCAAATATCAGTTAGAATCTTTAGTCGGCTCTTGCACCGTTTTATTATAAAACGTTGTTTAACTAAACTTGGTTTTATTTTTAGACTAAGTTTATTTTTCTGGTCGTTGCACCAAAGAATTATAACCGATCCATTGCTAAACCTTAACTGCGTTTTTGTATTATTTTAGATGAAACAGCGATGTACATGTAGTAAAAAGAAGAAACAGAATTTATTTTTCTACTTTTCTAACCTAGTTTTAATAGTAAAGAAGTTTTTTTTTTGTGATTTGTATTAAATATGCATAAAATGGAAGATAATAATAAAAGGAAAAGGGGACCACACTGATACTTTCTCGATAGAGCGGGAAACCTTGGATGTATGAACTCCAAAAAATTGAGCAATACTGTTACATGCTACTATATTCCAGGCATTCTAGAACGTCCAAGTTGTCGTTATAGATATCAAACTCTTCATAAAACATTTTAAACAAAAATTCGAGCTTTCGCCAGCAAAAATTAAATTTTTAAGGAAAAAATAAACCGTTTCTTCTACAAATAACCTCAAAATTTACTTAAACTTCAAATTTAACGCCGAAAATTGGGCGTTTAATTTATGCGGAGTTTAGGGCGTCTTAAACGCCGTTAATATTTTGGTGCAAGCGAAAATGTCAAATTAAACTCGGTTTACCATTAAACTCAGTTTAATAATATACGGTGCAAGAGCCTATAGTTCAATCAACCATTGAACATGTTTATACTTTGTATTATAGAAATTGCTTCTCGGTGTGTTCAATTCTTCTTCTATACTTGCTTACGGAAGATTTCACTACTGTAATTTCCTGAAATTTATTTTTAATAATGTTGAGAGAATGATTAAGAAATCGTTTTCGGTGATTTTAAAAATTAATTTGTGCTTTGAAAAATTGTTTTTTGAAATTGAACTGAAGTATAATTTTTGTTTCAGGATGCTGCTATTGTTGGATGGATATCCAGAGGGGCTGATCCTCAGAAGCTTTCTATTGGGTTACCAACCTATGGAAGGTCTTTCACTTTAGCGAATGAAAGTTTAGCTGGTGTTGGAGCACCGGTTATCAGTGCTGGGACATCTGGACCTTACACCCAAGAAAATGGGGCTCTTTCCTACCTTGAAGTAAGTTCGGTTGAGATGTGATAATGAAGGTTTTTCATAAAAAAATTATGATAGCTACATAGAAGCTTAGTAATATATTTCCTTATAAAAATTTGTTTACGCCAAACCAACTATTGCTGGCTGTGTGGCTCCTAGGAGTTGTCAATGGTATATACAACCTTTGGTCAGCCTTTATAATGAAGAGTCCAATTTTCTGTGACGCACGATTTTTTCCCTGTCTTGAAAGAAAATGACTTTTTATTATAGATTTTTTGATATCATTAGATTGGGCATGGCCTCCAGATGGATGAAAATTGGTTTGCTTAACAAGCAGGTCGAAAATGACTTTTTATTATAGATTTTTTGATATCATTAGATTGGGCATGGCCTCCAGATGGATGAAAATTGGTTTGCTTAATAAGCAGGTCACTTGACTCGGTACTTTTTAGGAAAATGGTGTGCATTTGGTTAGGAGACAACCCAGAGACTCAGGACGTATAGATTCCTCATATTTGACTCTATAATCCAGCTGTGTTGTATCCATCTGAAAGGGGCTATCTCTGTGGAACAGATGATTGAAATTTGGCCATTGTGGTCCAATTTCTACTATATATAAAATTATTTTTTAGAGTGAGAGAAATAAAAAGAAGGATGAGTCACTTCATTACTAATGTGAAGAGCCATGAAACTACACCAAGAAGAGTGCAATTACTTCAAGGGGTCTGTTATTTGATCCATAGCGTCATGGGTGTCTATGAACTCTCCATTGAATTACGAGAACTATGTAACACATCAGGATATGATTCGAATTTTTTTTGTTCATAACTAAAGCATTTGGAGCTATACAAACAAAAAGTAACTGAGAAAAGAAAACAAATTTTTGAATAAAAACTTTCATTTCGTACCTAGAATATCTTTCGATTTACATATTTGTTCAATCAAAAATGCTGGAAGTTCTCTCATCAACAAAAACTTTAATTAGAATCGAATTGAATTGGATTGAATAGTTAAATATTAGTTAAATATATAATGATAATGTTTTATCATTCTTTTATTCTTTCATTTTATTGATTTATATCATAGATTAGTGAATGTGTTGTATTGAGGTTAGGTTTAACTTTGAGGATACTGGTTGATATTACTTTTATTTCATTTTATATTCGTTTTTTTGTCTCTGGCGCTGTTGTTTAACTATTTTCTCAAATTGGGCATTATACCTGTTGAAAATGAACAACTCATTATTTATTATCAACATTTGCCCTATGTTTCTTATTGAAATGTTTTAGTAATGCAAGAAAAAGTGTACAATATTCGAACTACAATTTTATAGCGTATTTTAAATACGCCATACTCCAAAAAATGAATGTTGTTTCAATTAAATTACAAATATATAATTTTGAGTACTTACTGGTTTGTTTGTTTGCCAAATATTTGTGACAGCAAAGAAAAAACATGGATCTACATAAAACTTTATCATGCGTTCTTGACTTAATTTCATTATGCCCAACCGATCATTTTACAGATTTGTGAGCTGAGAAAAGAAGGCAACTGGACATTTGTTTGGGATAACAACACATTGACCCCAATAATTCAGAAGGGAGACCAATGGGTCAGTTTTGACAACGCAGATTCGTTCAGAATCAAAGTAAGAATAACTTGATATTTTAAAATGAATAAGAAGCATCTGTTATGAAATTTCTTATATATTTACTCACCTACTTACATAGTCTCTTACCTACGTACATAGAGCGGCGATGGCTCAGCGGTAGAGTGGTGGACTTCTAACCGCAAGGTACCGGGTTCGATCCCCGGGCCACTCCAACAAACTTGATCGCCGCTCCGTGTTTCGAAAGACACGTAAAGATGGTGGTCCCGGCTACTTAGTAGTCGTTAGGTCATGTTAGAGGCCATTGCGCGACCTGAAAACTTTAACACAAGACTTACCACCACAAGTCACACGAACTTTACTTTTTTACCTACGTACATAGCATGTTTACATAACTGATTTCTATTCATTCTCATAATTTACTTTATTTTTAATGTCACTGAACTACTAACTCATTTACTCATCATCAACTCAATTAACATAGTACATAACTTACTAACTCTTTCAGGCACATACTCAATTACCCGTATATCATATTTACATACCACCCCCACTTACACATACACTCACTTATTCATTTAATCACATACTCACTCAAAAATATCCACACACCTATTATACACTAATTTAGTTATGTACTCACCTAATTACTATTTTACTATATAATTACTAACTTACTTCGAGTTATCTTCGAGTTTCTGAACTTACTTTTTCTTCTTCATCATTGTCAAGCATGTAATCACTATTGAATTTTAGGTTCTGTATGCCAAATCTCAAAACCTTGGGGGTATCATGGTGTGGTCTTTGGAAAACGACGACTTCAGAGGAATCTGTGGAGGAAAATATCCTCTCCTGAATACAATCAACAAAATATTGACTGTAAGTATTTAAAAATAATTTACATATAAATAATAACACTAAAATGAATTTGATAACGATAAAAAATTATTTAAATTGTGTCAACCGTATATATTTAAAATTTGCATGCGTGTTATTTTACTATCAATAGAACAATAATAAATTGTTTATTTTTAGAATTCGGAAGCAGTGAGTACAACGATTGAGTCACAGACTAATGCCATAATCGATGAGCTCATAACATCGAATAACCCTGAATCAAACTCGAATAATGAAGAATTATCAACAAATGCAAACACTCCTGGATCAAACAATCAACCCGAAGGAAACTCTGGAAGTAACGATAGCGCTAACCGTGGATTGCCCGAATCCACTTCCGATGTAACTGCCGTTGAAGATGTATCTTGTGACCCCTCAAATACAGAATCTAGTCCAAATCCCAATGAATCAAATGCAAATGCTGATGTCAACACTAGAGACACACCTGATACGAATCCTATCGACGGCAATGCAGATGCTGCTATTGATTCTACTCAACAACCAGATGTGACGCAAAACTCAATTACAGAGACTATTGGTTATTCTGAAAATGGCGAGGCCAATATTGTAATCAATAATAATGACACGCCTTTACCAGTCACACAACCTAGTCCAATTCCTGACATCACAATTGTGCAACCAGATCAAGATTCCAACGCTAATAGTAACTCTGAGAATCTATTACCAGCTCCACAACCTGATACAAATCCAGCTGGAGGCAATGCTGATACTTCTAGTAATTCGAACAACAGTCCTGCATCTACCCCACCACCAGATGTTACACAAGAGTCAAACGCTGAGATAAATACTGATAATGAAACTGGCAATACAAACAGTGCAAGTGATCCTAACAACAGGCCTATACCAGCTCCACATCCAGAACCAAGTTCAGATAACTCGAATGTGACACCAAATACAAACAGCAATGCCAATGGAAATTCTGAAAATGGCAATGCGAACAGTGCAAGTGATCCTGATAACAAGCCTGCACCTGCTTCAACCTCTGAACCAAGTCCAGATAATTCGAATGTGAAACCAGATCCAAATGCAAATGGAAATTCTGGAAATGGAAATGCGAATAGTGCAAGTGATCCTAACAACAAACCTGCACAAACTACACAACCAGAATCAAGTCCAGACAACGCAAATGTCACACCAGATCCAAATACCAATGGAAATGGTAATTCTGAAGATAGTAATTCAAATACTGCTAGTGGTCTTAACGACCAGCCCGCACCTGCTCCACAACCAGAACCAAGTCAAGACAATTCGAATGTGAAACCAGATCCTAACAACAAACCCGCACAAACTACACAACCAGAACCAAGTTCAGACAACGCAAATGTCACACCAGATCCAAACACCAATGGAAATGCTAATTCTGAAAATGGTAATTCAAATACTGCTAGTGGTCCTAACGACCAGCCCGCTCCTGCTCCACAACCACAACCAAGTCCAGACAATTCGAATGTGAACCCAGATCCGAACGGAAATGGTAATACTGACAATGGTAATGCAAACAGTGCGAGTGATTCTAACAACATACCTGCACAAACTACACAAGCAGAATCAAGTCCAGATAACGCAAATGTGACACCCGATCAAAACACCAATGCAAATGGTAATTCAAACAGTGCAAGTGGTCCTAACGACAAGCCCCCGCCTGCTCCACAACCAAGTCCAGATAATTCGAATGTGAAACCAGATCCGAACGCAAACGGAAATGGCAATACTGAAAATGGCAATGCAAATAGTGCAATTAATCCTAACAACAAGCCTGCACAAACTACACAATCAGATTCAAGTCCAGACAATGCAAACGTGACACCAGATCCAACCAGCAATGCTAATGGTAATTCTGCAGATGGCAATTCAAACAGTGCAAATGGTTCTAACGATAAGCCCGCGCCCGCCCCACAACCAGAACCAAGTCCAAACAATTCGAATGTGACACCAGATCCAAACAGCAATGCAAGTGGTAATTCTGAAAATGGCAATGCAAACAGTGCAAATGATCCTAAAAACAAGCCTGCACCTGCTCCACAACCAGACAATTCCAATGTGAAACCAGATCCAAACACCAATGCAAATGGTAATTCTGAGAATGGCAATGCAAACAGTGCAAGTGATCCTAACAACAAGCCTGCACCTGCTCCACAACCAGATCCAAGTCAAGAAAACTCAAATGTGACACCAGATCCAAACACCGATGCTAATAGTAATTCTGCAAATGGCAATTCAAACAGTGCAAGTGGTCCTAACGACAAGCCCGCACCTGCTCCACAACCAGAACCAAGTCCAGACAATTCTAATGTGAACCCAGGTCCCAACACAAATGGAAATGGTAATACTGAAAATGGCAATGCAAACAGTGCAAGTGATCCTAACAACAAGCCTGCGCCTGTTCCACAACCAGACAATTCCAATGTGAAACCAGATCCAAACACCAATGCAAATGGTAATTCTGAAAATGGCAATGCAAACAGTGCAAGTGATCCAAACAACAAGCCTGCATCTGCTCCACAACCAGATCCAAGTCAAGACAACTCCAATGTGACACCAGATCCAAACACCAATGCTAATAGTAATTCTGCAGATGGCAATTCAAACAGTGCAATTGGTCCTAACGACAAGCCCGCACCTGCTCCACAACCAGAACCAAATTCAGAAAATTCGAATGTATATCCAGGTCCCAACACAAATGGAAATGGTAATACTGAAAATGGCAATGCAGGCAGTGCAAGTGATCCTAACAACAAGCCTGTGCCTGTTCCACAACCAGACAATTCGAATGTGAAACCAGATCCAAACACCAATGCAAATGGTAATTCTGCAAATGGCAATTCAAACAGTGCAAGTGGTTCTAACGACAAGCCCGCACCTGCACCACAACCAGAACCCAGTCCAGAAAATTCGAATGTGAATCCAGGCCCGAACACAAACGGAAATGGTAATACTGAAAATGGCAATGCAAACAGTGCAAGTGATCCTAGCAACAAGCCCGCACCTGGTCCACAACCAGAAATAAGTCCAGACAACTCAAATGTCAAACCAGATCCAAACGCAAACGGAAATGGTAATAATGAAAATGGCAATTCAAACAGTGCAAGTGGTCCTAACGACAAGCCCGCGCCTGCTCCACAACCAGAACCAAGTCCAGACAATTCGAATGTGAAACCAGAACCCAACGCAAACGGAAATGGTAATTCTGAAAATGGCAATGCAAACAGTGCAAGCGGTCCTAACGACAAGCCTGCGCCTGCTCCACAACCAGAACCCAGTCCAGACAATTCGAATGTGAACCCAGGCCCGAACACAAACGGAAATGGTAATACTGAAAATGGCAATGCAAACAGTGCAAGTGATCCTAGCAACAAGCCCGCACCTGGTCCACAACCAGAAATAAGTCCAGACAACTCAAATGTCAAACCAGATCCAAACGCAAACGGAAATGGTAATAATGAAAATGGCAATTCAAACAGTGCAAGTGGTCCTAATGACAAGCCCGCGCCTGCTCCACAACAAGAACCAACTCCAGACAATTCGAATGTGAAACCAGAACCCAACGCAAACGGAAATAGTAATACTGACAATGGCAATGCAAACAGTGCAAGCGGTCCTAACGACAAGCCTGCGCCTGCTCCACAACCAGAACCAAGTCCAGACAATTCGAATGTGAAACCAGATCCAAACGCAAACGGGAATGGTAATTCTGAAAATGGCAATGCAAACAGTGCAAACGGTCCTAACGACAAGCCTGCGCCTGCTCCACAACCAGAACCAAGTCCAGACAATTCGAATGTGAAACCAGATCCAAACGCAAACGGAAATGGTAATTCTGAAAATGGCAATGCAAACAGTGCAAGTGGTCCTAACGACAAGCCCGCACCTGCTCCACAACCAGAACCAAGTCCAGATAATTCGAATGTGAAACCAAATCCAAATGCCAACTCAAATGGTAATGCCGAGAATGAGAATGGAAACAATGCAAGTAATTCTGATAACAAGCCAGTACCTGCTCCACAACCCAAACCAGATCCAGATAACTCAAATGTCAAACCAGAACCAAATGCCAATGCGAATTCTGAGAATAGCAATGGAAACAGTGCAAGTGGTCCTAACAACAATCCCGCTCCTGCTCCAAAACCAAGTCCGGACAACTCAAATGTGAAACCAGATTCAAACAATAACGCAAATGGTAATACTGAAAATGACAATGCAAATAGTGCGAATGATCCTAACAACAAGCCCGCTCCTGGTCCACAACCTGCACCACGACAAGACAATTCGAATGAGAACCGAGATGATGACGATAAAGAAGAAGATTTGGAAAAAGAATCAGACAACTCTTCAGAGCGTGCCTCGAATTCGGGGCATGAAGACCGTAATTCCCTTGATGAAAAATCAGACTCTTCAGAACGTGACTCTAACTCAAGACAAAGAGATCGAAATTCCCATGATAGAAAATCAGATGACTCCTCAGAACGTGACTCTAATTCGAGACATAGAGATCGTAATTCCCACGATAGAAAATCAGATGACTCCTCAGAACGTGACTCCAACTCAAGACATAGAGATCGTAATTCCCACGATAGAAAATCAGATGACTCCTCAGAACGTGACTCTAACTCAAGACATAGAGATCGTAATTCCAATGATAGAAAATCAGATGACTCTTCAGAACGTGACTCCAACTCAAGACATAGAGATCGAAATTCCCACGATAGAAAATCAGATGACTCCTCAGAACATGACTCCAACTCAAGACATAAAGATCGTAATTCCCACGATAGAAAATCAGATGACTCCTCAGAACGTGACTCCAACTCAAGACATAGAGATCGAAATTCCCACGATAGAAAATCAGATGACTCCTCAGAACGTGACTCCAACTCAAGACATAGAGATCGAAATTCCCACGATAGAAAATCAGATGACTCCTCAGAACGTGACTCCAACTCAAGACACAGAGATCGTAATTCCAATGATAGAAAATCAGATGACTCCTCAGAACGTGACTCCAACTCAAGACATAGAGATCGTAATTCCAATGATAGAAAATCAGATGACTCTTCAGAACGTGACTCCAACCCAAGGCATAGAGACCACCATGAAAGAAGCTCACAGAAGGAGAGAGTAGATTTAGCAAATCGACGTAGAATGGAAGAGATACATGAACGTAACTCTGCTAAGATCTCGGAAGCTGCATCTGACTTCGTTTGCACAAGGCGGGGTTTGACCAGAGATCCCAACGACTGTTCCGCATTTTACATATGCAACCCTAGAATTCCTGGTTTCAAACCTATAAGGGTAGTGTGCCCTCCTGGCTTAGCGTTCGATTTCAATCGTCGATTCTGCAATCTGAAACAGCTGGTTGATTGTTGATCATAATTTATTGATGTCTGTACACATTTTAAGAAGAAGTAAATAAAACTATCATGAATTATGTATATATTTTAAACTGAAAATTTATGTTTGTTTATCGTTCATTCTAAAAAGTTTACATTTGATGATTAGTGAAATTTCCGAAAGATTGCAATGAACCTATTCTAAATGTGAATATTTTTACTTGAATATAACATGAAATTTGAATATTCATAAAAAAATTGTTGGTTTTCTTTGAATGTTTGCTTTCAATATTCGGCAAGTCCAACTAAGCAAAACAACTGGAATGATTCAGTAATTTGTTACTATGGTACAGTAAGTTATCTATGAGTTTCTTTTTCTTTTTTTCTCTCAATGTTTGATGTTATGTTTCACAAATGAGAATTTAAAAAAAGTATGAGCAGCAGAGCTTTGTCACTGAGATTGTTTCTTTTCGTCATTTATATTATAAGCCGGTTTTCAATAAGAAAACATGCTTATTAAAATTGGTACGATTAACAAAGTTGAACGTGTGTCCAAGATAGTTGACAATAACGTTCTTATCCTAAAGTGTTTTTATTTTTACCCCGAGGCGAAGCTAAAGGGGTTATAGTCTCACGACAAAAAGTTAGGATCTGGTCCGATTTTAAAAATTCCAACGGATATCGATAAAATACATATGATTTCAAAGAGAAGTTTTGTTCCCAATTTATCCCAACGAAGAATAAAAAATTATAGCGTTTTTTAGATTTGTATTACGACATGCGCATGCGCCAAGGTCGATATGTACGAAGTCCTACAAAACATGCGTCGAAGTGCTCTGTGTGCCACGGTAATCAAGCGACGTTCATAGTTTCAGCTTGATTCTGCGTCTGTGTCCGCTTACCATCTTATCAATTTGATTCATAATTTGCAGCAAAATGAGCCGGGATAGGATATTCAAATTCGACAGTCAATCAATGAATTTATTAGTCGAAATTTATAATT
Organism: Cynegetis impunctata; assembly: GCA_030704885.1. Lineage (NCBI taxonomy): Eukaryota > Metazoa > Arthropoda > Insecta > Coleoptera > Coccinellidae > Cynegetis > Cynegetis impunctata. The sequence continues at coordinate 385,060 of JARQZK010001511.1, read as the reverse complement.
CTCTGAGTGATTTAAAACAGAGAGGCATTACGAAATGCACATTAGGGTGGAGCGATTTTATAAAAGAAAAAATTATCTTTAATTTTTCTTTTGACCTGTGTGCTCGATTGGTGTCTTTTTATGTGGTTAATGAAATGGCAAAATCTGGGTTCCTAAATGTGACGTCTTCAGGTTCCTAGATGACCCCGAAAATTTACCTAAAATGAAAAATTTATAAATAACCAAATAATTATATATATATATATATATATATATATATATATATATATATATATATATATATATATATATATATATATATATATATATATAAATATATATATATATATATATATAATATATATATATAAATAACACATTGACAACATACTCCACCAAAATTTTCAATTGACTTGACGGGTCTTTCGTAGAAATATACAAACGCAGTATCCTATTAGCCGTTGTTAGACACCTGGAGATATCTTTCTAGGTTGCCTTTCTGCAAAGCTGCGACGAAATCAGGCCGCCTTTGATTCCTAAGCATATTTTCATAAAGGTACTTTTGATCCCGTGCTTAGTTCATCTATATAAACAACAGGAAATTCAGCATCTATTTTTTCTCAAAGTCAACAACTGCCATTTGCTCACATCGATCAAGAAGTTTTCCGATAGTACCTGTAAAGCCACGAGGATCATTTGTTTTTCAGTCTAACTGTTGCACTAAAATGGCGGAGCGGTAGTTCGTTAGCGTGTAACAAACATATGAACCATTGAACTGGCTTTCGCCAAGTGAAAGTTCTATTTGTCTAATAAACACCATTCTTGAAACCAGTATTGACAACGGTCCCGTCACAACGGATAACCTCTATCGTACTCAAATCATCACCCAATGAGTCTTTTAGGAACTTTGTGATGCTGTCTTTAATGGACTTCACACTACCGTTCTCTGGAGATACGTGTCCCATGTATTTAGAGCCCGGTTCAGCCAATATGACGATGTGCTCTTCAGTAACCTATTTAGTACGTTGACTTTTCAAAAACTAAGGTTCTGTCTTTTCTCCCGTCAAAGTAAATTCCAAAAGTTGAAGGAAGCTCGTCATCTCTTTTTTAATAAGGCCCGTCCTATATTTCTTGCGCTCCCTTCTAATTTTAGATCTGTCTATAATTTTAGTAGTGTCCTCTTTAGTTATTAATCCCAAATATTTTAAAACAGCGTTTGTACTAAGGGATGCTGATCTGTTAGATACGCCGACCCTATCACATGCTTCTGCAAGTTTCGTAAGTTTTAATCCTGTGTTCTATGGTACCTTTAAGCCTTTTGATGATGACAGATGCTCCGATCCTTGTGTTGTAGTCCTACCTTGATTTTTAGTCATGCCCTCATCAATGTTTTCATATGTACCTTCAGAGCTTCTTATGGACTCCGGATCGGACAAAACACTATCAAGTATACTCTCGTTCTTAGATTTTTTCTTCTCTAATCTCTCTTCTTCTAATACTTTCCTTTTTATTGTTTTTAAATTTTGCTTCGTAGTTTTTACATATGTACCTCCTATCATCATTTTTCTTGTGGCACTTTAACTTTACAGTGGAATTTGGAAAAATCATCACATTTGCAGGGTGATATGTCAAAAAGTTTTGAGCTGTTCTTCTTAAAAACCTCAATTTTTTCTAGGAACTTGTTATTATAGGCAGATTTTTGGTTTTTCTTCAGGGACTTGCATTTTTCATTATAGTCTTTTATTTTTTGTATTATTTGTTGATCAGATATTGTAGGGAGAGAAGCTCTTTGCCATATCTTTTATCAATTAAAAGTTTCTTTGAAATATCCAAAACACTTGGGCCTTTGTCACTTTCAAATTTTAAACACTCTCTCTGCCACAAAAAGCCTCTCATAGCGTCCGAGTAGGTAAGAAGTACGTTAGGATTAAGTTCACTAGAAGTTCCAAATATAGGATCCGTCACCCGCGTTTTCGGCATCATAAACACTTAGTTTCTTCACTTTTCTTAACTAAACAGAATACTTTCGCTGCGAAACACACTATTTGATTTACTGCCCAGTTTGGTTTACAGCTGGAATTGTGTCTGCCTGTTAAGACTTGTTTGAGCGCTTACTCCAGAGCCTCATCATAGGTATAACAAACTTAACGTAATTTACTGATAATTAGTAATATAGAAACTTAAGTAATTAGTACTTTTCCAGATAAAGTAATTATTATCCTGGAGTTAATCGGAGTGGAAATAACTCTAAAAATTATTGAATTTGAATTAAAATGGCTGATAGGAACTCTGAAAATAAGTCAGTTAAGTGGACAGAGGTTCTTTTATGAGTTTTCAGAAGAGAATAAGATAAATTTCATAAACTAGAGATTGAAAAACTATAAGAAAAATATTTTATCAGATTTAAAATTCGAAGTTAAAAAAAAATTACTGATAAGAGATAATTTACCCCTTCCTCCTAGGGAACCCGGAAGATTAAGTTCCCGATTAAGAGTGATGATTTTTAGGGTCCTATACTCACCCATAAAAACATTTATTCCGATACCAGGCATCATCAGATTATAAAATTGAGAAAATCCGCTCACCCCTAATTGCACATGCCGCGAGGGGGTTATAAATCCATCCTAGAGATACGCCAGTAGGGTGTCCTTCAGTATTCTTTATTCAGTATCTACAAAGTGAATTATCTTTTGGAAATTTAAAATACGGAAATAACTACAGGGTGTCTCGGTAACTATAGGAGGATAGAAAAACATGGTAGGTGCAATCTCACATCTCTTTCAGGAAATTTACTGGCGACACCGCAAAATTTTTTGCTATCTCTTTTTTTTCGATTATAAACAAATGTTCGATTTAGCTCGTACTTGTGAATATCATGGTTGTTTGTGAAAGCTACGATCGATAAGAAATTAACCTTCTCAAGGCACTTTATTTTAGTTTAATTCAGTGGAGTCGAGAAAAATTAAAAGACAATGCAATTTCGATTTATGGTCTACAGAGTATTTTTTAAATTGTGAATCATATTTGGCTTGCTGTTTGGGTTGGGAACTGGTTTTTTTCCCCTTTTCTGATTATAGGATAATAACCTATATTAAAAATTTATATATTCAAACAAGCTAAACCAATAAAATGATGTATAAATTATATTTAAAACATAATGCTACATGTGTATTTTATAGGAACTTTATACGTAACAGTTGTATACATTACTTACAGGTTATGATAATACGAGTTCGTTAATTTCTACTTTAGGCTTACTGGAATTTTTTGTTATTAAAAAGCTTACGTAACGCACCCCCTAATTTCTATCTGTTGATCAAATACCTGTATAAAATTTATAAATTCGGTAAGCTAAAATAATTTGTAAATTATTGAATGTTTATTTTTTTCGATTATTTCTATCCATTGCAAATATCAAGATAAAAGTTTGGAGATAAATCATGTCGTCTAGACTCTAGACATTGGTACCGAATTCTTAGTTCATTATCATTACTCTTAATCTGTCTTTTACTAATCATAGATTATTCATATGAATTTTACGAGCAAACCCCTAATCAGTAACTTAAATATTTTTGTTGAGCTTTGAGAATTATTGTCGCAATTATCTGGAATTTTTTTTTCTGATATTGACCGATTTGGTCGTATGTAGGGAATGGAAACAGCAGTTGACAATTTTTTTTTGGTGTAGGTATGCAAAATACGCTGCAGACAAAAACTAATGTGTACAAAATATTAGTTTAAATAGCAAAATATCAAATTTCGTTTCTAGTCAGAGGGGTAGAAACAAAACGATCAATTTCCACATTTTTGACAAGAAAAAAAATTCATTTAAATACAACTCCGTGAAATACTATGAGATTAAAAGCGTATTGAAAAGTTTTCAGACATCCAAATTCCAATGAAGTTTTGAGTATTGAGATCACTGAATGAGGATATATCAAGAATGAAGAAACATCGCTAATATTTTCCATTTATATGATATATTATAATTTTAGTTTTTTGTTACTTTTACTCTTCTATTTATCTTGTTCAATGTTATAGGTACTTATATATCTTCCTAGGGTTATGTTGGAGTAGCTTAAGCTTTTATTTTTTTTTTGGCGAGAGGGAAAATGCTGTTTGCGCACTACCCATGTTGTTCTACCGGGGGTGTGTGGGACTCAAAAGGACATGCCTAAAATACCCACTAAAAACCCTCTCAGGAGCACAGACTCACTGCCCATGTGGACCTAGCAGCGCTTCTATGTTAATAAATGCATATTATTATCTTTATTTTTTTTACATTCGTGTGAGAGGAAAAATCTTTCATAGACTTCCCTGAGAGTATTCCGCACGCATTCTCAGGGATATATGAGACTCCGGATGTTGCTAGTTACTCACTAAAAAACCTCTCACACATTCCTTGGAGTAGTTCTTCATCCTGCCCTTACAGCGTCCTTCAAGAAAAGAGATGAGCTGCAAGCGTCCTCTATAGTTCATGGGACCTGATGACCCGAGCAACACTGCTTTCTGCATTCTGCGCGGCAATATCTCGGCCAGAGATCTGCATGCCGGAATAATCTTCAATTCTGTCACATAATTAGCTCTTATTCCGCCTAGACAACCTATTATTAGTACGACCATCCTAACTTTTTGCCCTGGGTATAGTGTCCTCAGCTCGAACATAAAATCTCTGTTCTTTTCCCTTTTATGTTCTTCTTTCATCACCATATTATTTTCGGCAGGGGATGAAAACTCAACAATAGACAATTCTCTGAGCTCTTTGTCCAGTACCTCCAGAGGATACAGCATTGGCTTTAGTTGTGTCATGGATCTGCACCATTTGTTGGAAAAGCACTAGTTCCAGTATAATGCAGAGCTTAATCTTCTCACGAACAACCACTTCAATTTTTAGGTGGAAAACATATATAGCACGCGTTCCTTGTCCTATACCCATAACTGTGATGTAACATATACCAAAATTTGAGATGCCCTACGTGCAGAATTTACCACCCTCATATTAACCTCTACCTAATCAACGAAATTTATATTTCACCACATCTCGTTTCACTATATAACTCTGCTCCATGTGCACTGTACTCTTATGAGAAAATCGATAATCTAGGATTTTTATGACAGAAAAAATCACCAGAAGCCCCTAGTGTATTGTCACATTTTTCTATACTATATTAGACACTCTACAAGACTAATTGAATAATTGAATAAATTATTAAATAAATCACTTCCACATAATAAATTCTCGAACAATCGAATTAAAAATCACATGAGTAAGATATTTCTCAAGAACATTATATAACTCTTATCAAAAAGTTAGTAATATTCACAGGCAGATGTAAGTAAGAGAATTTCGGAGCGCATCATTGTCTTTCTTATATAAAGGCATATTATCGTATTATTGTATTATTATTACTATTATTTAGATGCATGGAGACCTCTTGGTGTAGGAATACTTATAATGTTTTTTATTACGACGAAAAATACGTCACAATATAGGGAGATTATTGAACTGTATAAGAAAAAACATGCTTGAAATTATCAAATCCTGAGGCACACCTCGTTAACATTATGCTGCTTGTCCAAAGATTGAACCATTCAACCACAAAAAAGTACTTAATTTCTAAGGAGAAAGCATTCAATTCAGGTACCTTTTAAAAAAATTTATAATTATATGATAATCTGATTAATTCAAAAAATATCTATACAACTCATAATTATTATAAGTCTTACATATGCGAAATTTCCACTGCCTCGTCCTTTGTTGACAACTCTTCATTTATCGATAATTTATAAGAATCTGCATGTAAATTGCTGATAACGTAATCAATTAGTTGTAAAATATATTGTAAACTATATGACCGGGATTTATAGAAAAAGAATAATGGACTACAAAGCTATCTTCCTGAATTTTTTTATTGAGTCAATTAAAGTGAGATAACATTCTCTACTATAAATAGTTCATCAATCTTGAATCAACCATCAGTAAATAACGTGTATAGAAAATTAATACATTATTTTAGTAATTATTGGGATGAAAATCATTATTGCCTTAGCCATTTTGTGTATGGTTGCTTATCCAGCGGAAGGGAGGATTGGTGAGTAAAAAAATTATATTTATATAGAATTTAATCGATATTTTTTTATTGATCAGCATCATGACATGATTTTTCCTTAGTAGAATCGTGTCAACCTATGTTGACACTATTCTACTGAGGAAAAATCACTCAAGGATGCTGATCCATACAAAAATTATGATACCTGGATGCAACGAATATGTAGGAAAAAATTACTCAGGATTTATTTCACGCTGATCTACCTTAAAATCAAATATTGTTCTTGACACAGACAAACAATTCATAGGTAGCAGTACCTTAGTAATAAATTTACGAAAAGTGAAGTTTTATATAGCGGATTTGTCTCACCGTCCGTCCAACTGTTTTAGAGATTTCGGTCGCTAGAATTGAGCTAGAAGGCTGATAACTTACATGAGGATAGCTCGAGAGTAAAGGAAAAGAAAAGACCATATGTGTCCTTCTACCAGTTCTTGTAATACACTTGTATAAACAATTGCATTAAGTATTGGTTGGACCGAACAATTCATGTGAGAGAGGAGGTAAGGTTGGGTTCAGATGATGAATAGTAGCTCAACATTCACCTTTATAAGTTTAAAAGCTGTGACTTAGCTACGCCATGAAGAATCCTCTTAGAATAACTGATGGCACGCCAGTTGACCCAGAACTTTGAACCCAGGACTAACCGAATGCTAGTCAGCAAGCCAAACACTCAGCTAACGAACTCGGTCAGGGTACGAGGACGAAAATAAATAGGAATTTTCGTGACGACCACTGGAGGTTACTCGACTGACTATTGCAGTAAGTTGCCCCACATATGAGTGAAAAGACGTGTGTCAAGTTCCACTAAATAACGGTTCAGCGTTGAGATCCAACAAAATAGCTTATTTTCCTCTATATACAACATCTTTATCAAACGCAGCAACATATTTGTTGAAGAAAAATCAACATTCAAATCAACAAAACTTCGGATTGACTATTCCAAATCAAGATAAAGTACTATCAGCATCATATTGAATATAAACATCCGTGAGTATTCGAAAGTTCATACGTTTTCAACAAAAAAAAAGAATGAGGGTGAGTCTTAAGAAAAAAACGTGTAGTGAAAAGGCAACATATTCTTACGATCACAAAGGTCGTAGAAGAAGTTGGGGAGAGTGGGGAAATAACGGAAGTGAGTTAATGGCGGACACGTTTGTTTGGTAATGTTATAGAAGATTTTTCCAGTGAAGCAATCGTATTTCGCAGTGCCGAATAAAGAGTTGTGCATTGACAAAGCGCTTCCTGTACAAGGTACCTACTAATGCTCAACTTACATCTGCAATTACCCCACGTGATGGGGTTTTCCTGGCATCAAAATTTTGGTTTTTTAGTAATATTTAATTTTATATTGAAAATGTATCTACATTGCTACAAGAATATAAAAAGGATTAGTTTAAGTAAATTTTAAGGAATAAATAACATTCGTAGCTTTATCTGGCTTTGTTTAATTACAGTTCTCCTCAAGTTACTCGTAATACTCATCCACTCTTCCTACAACCACCTGTTGCGTCAACTCGCTTCGCAAATTCCACGATTTAAAAAAAATCTAATTCACGCACCTCATACACAATATTTGATTGCTTCTCTCTTCATTAATATATTTTTTTCACAAGAATAATAATAATAGATTATAATCCTAGAAACAAAAACAACAAAGTAGTTTTGAAGAGTATACCTTGAATTGTAATTATTTCAAACCCTTAAATAAAGAAAATCACACTCTGAATTCAGTTCAGATATTCTACTACAAAATTGGTAATGATTTTTCAAATGTTCTTCAAAATATTTCATCAACTCATTATATAACCATACAGATTAAAAACGTTCTCTCACAGATAGAGTAATATGTTATCTTGGAAGTTGGGCCAACTACAGAAACGGAAATGGAAGATATACACCGGAAGATATAGATCCATATCTATGCACCCATATTATTTACACCTTCTTGGGTATTGAGAATAACGGAACCTTGAAAATTTTAGATACCTGGCTGGAAATAGATCTCAGTAAGTCTGAAAATTACGAGACGAGTTGATATCATAATTTAATGTTTTCTATCTAGAGAATTTGGAACGTTTTAACGGACTTAAAAGTATTAACCCTAACTTGAAAACATTGATTGCCGTTGGAGGTTGGAACGAAGGTTCAATCAAATATTCTGCCATGGCTGCCGATCCTTCTAAAAGAGCAGCATTGATCAGTAGTGCTGTTAACATTCTTGAAACTTATGGTTTCGATGGATTCGACCTTGATTGGGAATATCCGACTCAAAGAGGTGGATCAGCATACGACAAGGTAACACACACACACACACACACACACACACACACACATATTCAACTAAAACTAAAATATCTACTACAAGGTTTGCAAAGTATACATAATTATAAAGATGAACAAAAACAAAACTAGAATTTACTACGTTTATTATCACAAAAATACTTTGAAAAATATAACACTGCGATTGCAATTTCGGTCACTAGACAATCATAGGGCAGATTGAGTTAAGAAATGAAAACATAATTATAGATTTGCGCTTACGGGTGGGAAAGAATTATTGCAGGTACCTACCTAAATAGAGAAGAGGAACATATTTCAAGAAGGGCTGATAGAAGTGGATTTCCCAAATTGGTACAATAAATTGAAGAGTACACGGGAATAATGATCAGAGTCACAAAACATACAATTCGCAGGATTTCAAATTTAAGATTCACAGACTCAAAACTCACATTTAAATTACGCTTAAAGTGTGGTTTTATACATTCATGGGTATGTATTTGACTATAATGTGGTTAATCAAAAACTAAGTTGATATGATTTGTAGTATTCCAAAAATTAAATAGTTCTTAATATTGTGCCAAAATATTGTATGGAAAAAATGATCAGAGTCCTGTACTCTCTGTTTATTTTTGAATGGAATAGCAAACACCAAAATAATGTTTAAATGATTCTATTTAAAACAATGGTTAAAAATAACAATTTACACTTTTATCATAAGAAATAAACGCATGACGCAACGTTTCGGTGGAACTTCACCCTCTTCAGATGCTAATGGCAAACTAACTTTGCCATTAGCATCTGAAGAAGGTGAAGTTCCACCGAAACGTGCGTCATGCGTTATTCTTATAATAAAAGTGTAAATTGTTATTTTAACCATTGTTTTAATATGTTTATTAATTTACACCAAGTATCGGCCCAATCAATCCAAAAAATAAATTGATTCTATTTCATTTATTTTATTATATAACATACAATATTTTGGTTGATATATTTTCAGAAAGAAAAAAATGATTAGGTTGCAATTGCACTAATTGGGATCTGTTCTTCTTCATAATTTTCCATCTCGTCAGAATTATTGTTTGAAAACAATAGGAGTTTTGAATAAAACTCTTGTGCAGGTGGTTCGCAAAATCGTTTGAGGTGTTGCAAATCTGCAATTTTTTCGGGTTTTAGATCAAATGGTCCAGCATAAAGTGCTTTCAGTATAGTTTCTGATGGTATCTATTTCTTCTTTGATTTTGATGTTGTTTCTTGAAATCATTTTTAGACTGGTTATTTGAAACATGCCATTGTAAGTTTCTCGGTGAAGCAGCATTTGTGCACAAGTTTTCTTATACAGAGATTGAAGAAACTTACTACAGTTTTAAAAATATTTCTTGCTGACAGTCGATTACACTAAATAGACTGGGTTGACTCGACTCTTCTTATAAACAGCTCTCCAATCTTCCGGTATCTCAGCATGTACATCTAAAGCATCTGATAGGTGGTTGGACTCTGATCATTTTGTGTGAAGTTGCGCGTGGATATGATCGTTTTTGCGTAACCAGTGAATTTTGAAACGTTTATATAACTTGGACTCTGAGTATTATTTTATAAATCAGTAACGACCAAACGAAAGCTCTTGTAAAAACTTTAACCAGATGGTACTAACAGTTTAGTTTCGACCGAAAAATTGGACCCTGATCATTATTCCCGTGTACTCTTCAATTGTTTCTTAGAAAAATCATTTATTGTTTTGAATACACTAAATTATAGGAGAATATATTCAAGTTAATCTGGTCGTTCAGCAAGATATCTTTTGCATTATGATTGAATTCAAAAATTATTTTGGTTCCTTTTCGGTAATTTGAATCTTACTTAGAATCATTATATATATATAATATATATATATATATATATATATATATATATATATATATAATATATATATATATATATATATATATATATATATATATATATATATATATATATATATATGTATATGGTATGATCTTGAGGATGCAGTCAAACAACTGGGCTGGATTTAAAGAAAACTCTTTGATATTTGGTCAAGTTTTCGGAAATGTTTATTTCCATCTTCAGGACATTAACCTTAAAGTTTGGAGTAGAAGTCAAAAAACGTCAACATCAATAACAAACTATCACTTCTAGTCAAGTTAACAACAGTTAAATTAATAGTTGGCCAAACTGGCATGAACTTTGTAGTTCGAATATCAGAACATAAAAGAAGTTACGACAAGGAAAAATTAGATTCTACTTATGCAACAAATCTCCTAGAACTAAATCATATTTTTAATAGTGAATTTGAAATATTACATATAGAAAAGAAATGCTATAAACTCAATTTATTAGAAGCTCTTGAAATTAATAGTATGAAACAATCCAATAATTTGTTAAATGACCAATTAGATATGAATAGTTCACCGTTGTTAAATCTCTTCTAGATGTAATATTGAATATTTGTGCCTATTGTGTTTTCCCGAGTCATTATCAGTTTGTACTCTCTAGCTGCTAAGTGATTACGTTTAGGTTTTTCCCCATTCTTATTGTATATTTCCTTACTTCATCTTTCATTATTCTCGTTGTAAAAGTAAGTATGTATTATACATCTGAAAAAGCCACTGTCTTTGTCGAAACAATTGTCATGTTAACAAAATATAGTGAAAATCGAAAACTGTGAAGTTTTATTTACAATATAATAGCTCTTCCATCTTATCATAGATCACGGTTTTTAAATTTTTAAACTTTAAAATTGTATAATATAACTTATAACATGACTGTTGACAACTACCTCATCTGTTGTTAAGTTGACTAGAAGTGATTTTTCAGCTTTTATTGGACTTATCTTATTGATTGGAGGATTTCAGAAAATAAATTGCACTTTACATATATACTTAATTTGTAGGAATAACGTGTTATTATTCCGTTCGATTTGAAATGAAGATTTATTATTATCATTATTGTTATCTGACCGACTTCAGAAATTTGACAAGTAGAATTTTGATTGATACGTCCATATTTTGCAGGAAAATTTCGCAATTTTGCTGAAAGAATTTCGCGAGGCCTTCGATCAGAAAGGGTATTTACTAACAGCAGCCGTTGCAGCAGCTTCTAGATCTGTGGATTTATCCTACGATGTTCCGGCATTGTCAAAGTAAGTTACCTATTTGTTATTTTCATTTCAGAAAGCGATAGGACTGTTTGAGCACTGCATAAATATCTTACATTAAGAAGAATGTACCTATCACATTCCCGATTAATTTACGAAAAACGCGTAGCAGTGCATATACATATGAATACTTATATCTACATATATATATATATATATATATATATATATATATATATATATATATATATATATATTATATATATTATATTATATATATATATATATATATATATATATATATATATATATATATATATACCTATATATATATATATATATATATATACATATTTATATATATATATATATATATATATATATATATATATATATATAATCTCCTGATAATTATTAGCAATAACAGGCTGGTTGAATCTTAAAAAACTCGATTTTATTAAAAAGTTGACGTTTCACTACGACATTCGTAGTTTTTCAAAACTTTTGAAAAAATTGAAATTTCTTTGACATTTATTGATTTGAAAGAATTTGAATAGACAAAGACTACTATGTCTTGCTAAAAATTTTTTCCGAATGTGGTTGTTCTTTGTTATTTATTACGTGCTATTCAGTCTAATATCAACATTCAAAATTGTTATCATTAGATGGCAAGGGAAACCACAGAAACCTTTACCTACGTAATGTTCGAAAATAAAAATAATAGGGTACTATTTATCTAACAACAAAGAAATTAGTCGCAGGAAAATATTAAATATTTAATATTTAATATTTTCCTGCGACTAATTTCTTTATTATTGTTTATTTACTCGTTCTGAGATCTCGCGGATGGCATTAATCGCCTCCGTGGCAGAGTTTGACCAAATCTCCCAAACCGGAGAGTTCAAACAATAGTCCACAAAGGTGTGATTGTCTTCCGTAGCAGAGGTTTTCATTTGTTGTACTATTTTCATCTCCAAATTTTCAATCCAATGCTTTGCTACGCCGTTCTGATGAGGACCAAAGAGTCCGAAACACGTGTCAACGGCTGCTTCCATATGAACGTTCTATACCGATAATTCTGCTCTACTTTTTTAATATTTTCCTGCGACTAATTTCTTTGTTGTTAGATAAATAGTACCCTATTATTTTTATTTTCGAACATTACGTAGGTAAAGGTTTCTGTGGTTTCCCTTGCCATCTAACGATAACAATTTTGAATGTTGATATTAGACTGAATAGCACGTAATAAATAACAAAGAACAACCACATTCGGAAAAAAATGTTAGCAAGACAAAGTAGTCTTTGTCTATTCAAATTTTTTCAAATCAATAAATGTCAAAGAAATTTCAATTTTTTCAAAAGTTTTGAAAAACTACGAATATCGTAGTGAAACGTCAACTTTTTAATAAAATCGAGTTTTTTAAGATTCAACCAGCCTGTTATTGCTAATAATTATCAAGAGATTAAAAAAAGATCAAAGGCAACAACAATTCGAATAAATATATATATATATATATATATATATATATATATATACATATATATATATATATATATATATATACATACATACAGGGTGAGTCGGCTTTTGTAGCAGGACTTCAACATCTTGTGAAAGACATTTTTTTATGATGAAAATTTTATACAAACATATATGCTTACGAGCTTCGTTTCTGATATTCAGGGTGCCAAAGTTTTATATTTTTATGTTTTTTTCTTAGTTTCCTCCTATAATTTTCAAAATAATTGAATGAAATTTGGCACACCTACTTCACTTCATTAACTCAATATTTGGGGCTATTAAGAATTTTTGAATACCTACTGGGCGATACACTTTTTGGGGTCGTACCTAATTCAACCCTCTCGAACTTTTATGCGTTCCGCCTCTGATTTCAATGAATCATCAATTTAAATTCTCTCTTTATTTTGGAAACTTTTTGCTTTCTTGTATGTTTTTCGAAAACTGCATGTATGTCAAGATAAATACCAAAAAGAATTGAGCTGTGATGAAAACTATTTCTTGAACACACTTTATTTGACATTTATTAGTTAATGACTAAAAAAATCATTGATGAATTGAAATTTGGTAAAGATATTACACTTCAATAACTCAATATTGGGGGCTATCAAGCATTTTTGAATACCTACAGGGTGATACACTTTTGGGGTAGTACCCAATTTAGTCCAATGAATAGAGGTGGATTACGTTACAAACGGTCCGGTAGTTCTGAATTTTTGATATGGTGTCTAGGATGGTTAGTAAGTATGTATTTGAAATGCAAAATGCACAATTTTTCTCGCTCTTTGCGCACCGCCATATGGAATGAACCGAAAAAAATATCGCACTTACTTCAGATTTTTGGCATTATCTCGACATCCATGCAGTTTTCGAAAATCAAACAGGAGAGCAAAAAGTATCCAAATTAAAGAGAGAATTAAAATTGATTCATTGGAAGCAGAGGCGGCACACATAAAAGTTCGAGAGGGTTGAATTGGGTACGACACCCAAAAGTGTATCACCCTGTAGGTATTCAAAAATGCTTGATAGCCCCAAATATTGAACTATTGAAGTGAAATGGGTGTGCTAAATTTAATCCAATTATTTTAAAAATTATAGGAGGAAACTTCGAAAAAAAACAGAAAAATATGAAACTTTGGCACCCTGTATATCTGAAACGAAGCTCCTAAGCATATATGTTTAAATGAGATTTTCATAATAAAAAAATGTCTTTCGCAAGATGGTAAAGTCCTGCTACAAAAAACTGAGTCACCCTGTGTATATATATATATATATATATATATATATATATATATATATATATATATATATATATTTATATATATATATATATATAATTATTTATTCGAATTGTTGTTGCCTGTGAACTATTTCTAATCTTAATTAATTATTAGCAATAACAGGCTTGTTGAATCTTAAAAAACTCGATTTTATTAAAAAGTTGACGTTTCGCCACGACATTCGTGGCTTTATCAAAACTTTTGAAAAAATTGAAATTTTTTTGACATTTATTGATTTGAAAAAATTTGAATAGAAAAAGACTACTATGTTTCACTAAAATTTTTCGGCTGTGGCCGTTCTTTGTTATTTATTACGTGCTATTCAGTCCAATATTAACATTCAAATCTGTTATTATTAGATGGTAAGGGAAACCACAGAAACCTTTACCCATGTAATGTTCGAAATAGGTGCAAATTATTTTGATTTTGAAAAGTCAAAGTATAGGGTACTATTTATCTTTTTTTCAAAAATTTCTCATTGCGGCTGTGGCCGTCTTCAGTTATTAATTACGTGCTATTTAGTCCAATATCAACAGACAAGTCTGTTGATATTAGATGGGAAGGGAACCACAGAAACCTTCACCCACGTAATGTACAAAATAGGTTTAAAATATTTGATTGTTGTCTTTAAAAAGACATTACTTGTAATTTTGGAGATCACATTGTTCTAAACTATACTTTCTTTTTAGAAAAATTGAAAATTCTAGATGTTTAGATTTTGTCTAAGAAGATGAGTTGTTATGGTTAGAGTTTGTTTGTTGAATTATTTTGTTTTGATTTATGTTGTTTCTTAGAAAAATTGAAGAATTAAATCTGCGTATATTGAACTCAAATGTTTGATATCTATTCTATCATTTACGACTTTATTCAAATTTTTTTGAGTATGTAACATTTCTAAAGTTTCTCTGCGTTTTTGATCTTTTTCTATTTCTAAAATTTTTGTGCTATTAAAGTTGAAAGTAATTCTTATTGTTTTTATGTTTTATTAGTGCTGTGGTTTGTGTTCTGGTATATTTGTGTGCTTTCAATCTTTCTCCTAAATTTTGAAAAGTTTGTCCAATATATGATTTATTACAATTATTACAGGGTATACTATAAACAACATTTGCAGAAGAGGTGTTTTACTTTTTAATTTAGAATATATTTGTTTAATTTGATTTGGTGCGGTGTGGGCTACTTTAATATCGTGTGGATTTAAATTTTGTGAAATTTTATTACTTAAATGAGGAATATATGGGAGAGGAATATATTTTTTGTTAATATTTTCTTTTTTTGATGTTTCTAATGTGTTGTAAAGTTTATGAATTCTATTTTTAGTGATTTTCTGTATAAGTTTCATTGGGTAATCGTTTTTTATGAGTAATTTATGGACATCTTGTAATGTTTCATGTCTGTGTGGAGGTGAAAAAATAAAATCGAGTTTTTTAAGATTCAACAAGCCTGTTATTGCTAATAATTATCAGAAGATTATATATATATATATATATATATATATATATATATATATATATATATATATATATATATATATATATATCAGACATCAGAATAAATAATAAGGACCAGAAGACTCTCGATACGCTGCATGGTCTATTATTTTCGAGGAAAATAAGACTAAAAAGAAAACCGAGTTTACATACGACCACAGAATAGAAATCAGTTTCCTACGAAAAATACGAGAACCTAGCCACATGGACTAGCAGCCAGGTCACAAAAACGTGACATCCAACCATCCCTAAATCAATATCTCTCACAAAGGGTGAGTTCAATCTGATATTTATAAGATGAATTCAAGTGGAATTGTATGCACGAATAAAGGTAGCTCTATTATGTAAGACAGCGCTGCTCTCCATGACGTTAATGTTTACGTAATGTGAGCGTAGTTAAATATAATGTTAAAATATTTATATATACTGGGTCAGTGGCGTAGATAGGGGGGGGATCAAGGGGATCAATCCCCCCCCCATGAGCCTACGAAAATTATAATTTAATGAAATCTTCGTATCTACGTATTCGAGTATACCTACACGAACTTTATTCAGCACAAGCACCTCTTTGGGCATTATGCAAGTGCAATTATATAAAAATCATCTAGATATGTTTCTGTGACGGCTGTGAAATTATGTATTGTATAATTTTCGCGGTTTCGAGTAGGCCGACCAATCAGGAGCCACGAAAAGGACGCTCGCTATAATTATGGACACATCGAGCACATGTAAAGTAAAAATACAAATAAAACATTATAATAAATCAGTAAATTGAATCGTTTTTCTAATTTTGGGTTAAGGAACTAGAAGTTCTGAGCATATTTTATTCAATGTTTAATTGGTAAGTTTAATCGGCCACTATGAGCAAAACACGTGTTTAAAAAAGTTCAAATGTCTCTAATGGACAATTTTCATTTCGAAAGGAAGAAGTCAACCAAAATCTCCTCGCAATTCTTTCTAAATTTTATACTACACCATTGAACAAAACTGCTCGATCTTTTGTTTAATAGTGTAATATTATATCTAACGCTAGAGCAGTTTAGTTTTAAATAGTAGTATAAAATTTAAAAAGAGAAAATTTCCCATTTCATTCATTTGAGCTCTTTTAAACATTTTTTTGTCCTAGTGACTGATTAAACTTCCTGTTTACATTCGAGGAGCGTAACCTCAACTCATAGAAGATTTTCAATCGATATTTAATATTTCGAATATTTGTTGATGTAGACTATCAATTATGATCTTCTTGAAAAAAGGACTAAATCTTGGCTTTGATTATCAATTTATTTACTCCTTAATATTTTGAAGTTAATAAAAACTGTCAGTAAAAGTTTCGTGTGATGGTGTTCAATCCATTTCTGGACTTCTACATCATGGATCTTAAAGGAAGACTTACTAATCATGAGAATATATAAGAAGGATTTTCGGTACTTTTCAAGCATGATTTATACGAAATTGACAAAGCAGCTGATAAATTCATCAAAACTGACGAGTTTTATCAAAAGTTTCATACTGCCACACCTGCTGTACTCGTTGAGTTGAAAATGTGGAAAAAGTATTTAATTCGTAGAGGCGATGTTAGGCCTAAAAATTAATTAAAAGAGCTGGATGATTTCCTCAAAATTTTTTCCGAATATCAATATTAGCTACGTTGCCGGTATCGACGTTTGAAGGTAATAAGAACGGTTCAAAGGAGCACGATAAAAGAAGTGAGTTTGTAATGACCCTTCTGACTATATAAAATTCAAAACTCATGTTTTTCTCATTTTTTTTGTTATTGAATGGATTGGCTGCTCTGGCAATTCATCATGACAGCTGAAGAAGTCATAAACGAATTGTCAAAAAAACGCCGAAACCTCGATTTTCTGCTCTAATTTTCCCAAAAATATTTTCAAAGATATATATCCTATTTAATACAATTCAATTTTCCACTAATTTTCAATTAATTTTTTCCCATTCAATTTATTAAAATTTTAATTTAATTTTTCTACTTATTTTGCACTACATGAAAGATTATTTTTATCAACAAAAATAGAGCTTTAGTGCAAAAACTTATGGAATTTCATACCGAGTCATATCCCCCCCCATCGCAAAAAGCTATCTACGCCACTGTACTGGGTTATTCACGTTATTCGACACGAAGAGTTATGGCTAAAATATTTGATTTTATGAAAGTTTTTTCTTTAGGATGGATATTTTATTAGAACTACATTTTAAATTTTTCATGTTGTACAGGGTGTGCCAAAAACACGAAAAGTATCAAAGTTGGTATTTTTTAAATGGAATACCCTATATATTATTTCATTTTTGGATTTAACAGTGAAAACAAATGCCAGTTTCATTAAGGTTTAATTCACCTAATCCTTATGGTTTTTGAAATATTTCGTATTTTGAAAATATAGTATCAGTTTCAACGCTTAAACTCTCAACTGGTGTTTTCTTGTTTTTAACCAAATTAATGATAAGGCCTACTAAATGAAACAAACTTTATGTCGCACTTGTAAATTATTGACTAACTTAGACTTGGTGTGTAAATATAAAGGTAAAATAATTACAATCTATAAACGGCACTAACTTGTTTAACTTAAATGGGACACCCCGTATTTTATGTCACCAACAGATATAAAATTTAATTGTCCATCAAATACCTAAATACATTCCAATCGATATCTCTTCACGTTTTCAAATAAAATGAACATTTTCATCTTGCAAACTGATTTTGTGAAATTTATCATTTGTCAAGAAATCCGAATTGATTGAAATGAACATCAAGATCATAATATAAGCGTATATCTTAAATGTTATGTACTAGTTCAAATTATGAAGGAAAAGAAATTATGGATATGAAACAAGCAATATTTTATATCAAGTCTAAGTTAGTCAATATTTCACTAGTGCGACATAAAGTTTGTTCCAGTTAGTAGGCCTTATCATTAATTTAGTTAAAAACAAGAAAACATCAGTTCAGAGAGATATTTCAAAAACCATAAGGTTTAGATGAATTAAACCTCAATGAAACTGGCATTTGTTTTCACTGTAAAATCCAAAAATGAAATGATATACAGGGTATTCCATTAAAAAAATACCAACTTTGATACTTAACGTGAATAACCCTGTATACATATATATATATATATATATATATATATATATATATATATATATATATATATATATATATTATATATATATATATATATATATATATATATATAATATATATATATATAATATATATATATATATATATATATATAATATATATATATATATATATTATATAATATATATATATTATATATATATAATATATATATATATATAATATATATATATATATATATATATATATAAATATATATATATATATATATAAATATATATATAAATATATATGTATATATATTATATATATATATATAATATATATATAAATATATATATATATATATATATATTATATATACATATATATATATATATATATATAATATATATATATATATTTATATATATATATATATATATATATATATATATATATATATATATATATATATATATATATATATATATATATGTATATATATATATATATATATATATATATATATATATATATATAAGAAAAAATATTGTATACGGTGTATCCATCAGAGCTCTCCTAGTTTTCACTCGTTTCTTTGTAATACATTATAACTCTCAAACATCGTTTAATTATTAAAATAACATGGATATTCATAAGACAGATAGTTCAGAATATTTTTCTTCAGGTACCTCGATTCCATCAACGTCATGGCCTATGACCTACATGGTGCTTATGATGGAGTAACTGGAGCTAATGCGCCTCTGTTTCCATCTAGCGTCGATGTAAGTCCAAGTGCTAAGGAGCTTACTGTTGTAAGTATTGGTAACTGATGAAATCGTTGTAAGTAACAAGCATTCAATAATTCTTGAGATTCAGCTTATGCGACCATTTAACAGATCCAGATTAATCTCTAAGCAAAATACCACATAAGAATTAGATGAGACGTTCGTTTCAGAACTTTCATTCAAGATCCTTGTTTGAAGTTGACAAGTCAAACACTTCTTCTGACCTGATAGCTTATGGTCAACTGGAACTTCTCCTATCCTGCTTTTACTGCGAGATACTTCTTCAGTGGAACAACTGCAGTTATAAGAGCTTCACTCTAGCTGTAAACTAGAAGAAAGATTTGGCATAATTGTTGTTACATAGCCTTAATTGAATCTAAAGCAACGTTGAACCTGTCGCCCTAATTGTACTTCCTGAAGATGTTCCTCGCAGTTATCTAGGAAGAATGTGGAAAGGAATGAGCTCCATTTGATCTTGGCAGCTGAGTCCAGAAGAAACTTTCACCTTGATTAAATATAAAACATTTTCGTTCCATGTTTTTAAAAATAGTTCGGTCGTAAATGCAGGCTTTGGTACAAATGTTATTCCAGAGCCTACAACGAATATACAGCTACTCGTCGAAATTGAAGATGTCTTTTTCAGTTAGAGACAGTACGTCTGGAACTTGACTCTAGCGTTTACCCAACTAAATACACTTTATCAAGATCATTCAATGATCTCACGCCATAACATAATTATCAAACCTGAGATTAGTTTTTTTGTGAAGGATGCTTCAATAAGAGGATGGATATCGAGAGGTGCAGACCCTCATAAAATATCGATGGGAATACCCATGTATGGAAGAACATTCACTTTATCTAATCCCAATTCAAGAGGGATGGGAGCGCCTTCCAGTAGTGGTGGTAATCCTGGACCCTATACTCAGGAAACTGGAATGTTGGGATATCTAGAGGTAAGTGTTTCTTATCATAAATTCACGTTTCTAACTAGTCCCAAGTATGAAGGATGAAACCCTTCAGCTATATCAGAGTATAAACTTGCGTATGTACAAAACAGCATTACGAATGGGTGAAACCGAATCATTTATGGACGCGAGAGGGGTTTAGATATGACAACTGACCCAACATTCACCTTGGTAAGTTTCCAAGCAGTGACTTAACTTCACCATGAGAAAACCTCTGATAAAAATTCATAGCATACTAGTCAATGCAGGGGTATGAACCAAGGGAATCCCGAGTGCTAATAAACCCGCATGACTACTCGGCTATTAGCACGGTGTGTTTCTTCCTAATCTACCTCTATATTTTAGAAATTTTTTGCCTATTATTCTTCAGTTCGCTCATGAAGTTTTGCTGTCTGAATATTTTCTTAGAAGAAGCTATTGGAAAATGTGCTGTAATCATTCTTACTATGAATAGGTTCATTGTTAGTTTGACATTTTCATTGAGGTTTGCTATATACATATGAATATCCTTGTTGAGTTTTCTTTGGTTTTCCTCATAGTTTTTGTAGAAATATCATTTTTTTGCTAATCCCATAGCAGTATATGTTACGATTGATACTTTTGGAGAATATGACAGTACTGTTAGACAATTAAGTCAAAGAGACACAAAATTAACAAAATGAAAAATTTTCCAATTCGAATAGCAGATCTTGATAATGAATAATTGTAATTGTTTATATTTATAGGGTTTAATGATGAATACTTCCCTGTTTCAGATTTGCGAGAAGCAAAAACAAGAGGAATGGATAGTAAAGTGGGATAACAACACTAAAACACCTTATGCTATCAAAGACAAACTGTGGGTTAGTTACGATAACGAACAATCGATCAAAATGAAGGTACGTACGAGTAATTATTTTAAGAAATTATGAAAACTCTCGATGTAACTCTGGCAAATTATAAATCTGTGAAATCTTAGTTATCGGTATGTGAAATTCTATTGGAATTAATTATGTGAATGCTATGACAATGTGTAGTTTTATACGTAAAGGTATACCATGACAGTATTTGTAAATTTCAGTCAAATTTTTGGAATGTCTCAACAAAGAGATCCTTTCCCACGAAGGCTGGTTGCAATAACAAAAATTTCTCAAATAATTTGCATGATAAGAACTAGGTCAATTTTGTACGAATTATCGAAAATTAGGCATCCTAGGACAACGTACAGGGGATAAGAAAGAGAGATGGTTTTTGAAAGTATTTAGAGCCCCTTCTCAAAGGGAAATGCTAATAATTTATATGTAAATTAAGTTGGTGCTGAGGAAGTGCTTTTGAAATATAGACATTTTGGTAGCTGTAATTCCTAAAATAAATCTCTCATTTAAATTGTACAAAGAGTACAAAGTTGAAAATATTATTGATATTTAAGATGAAAATTTTTGTCAATACCTAACTCAAATGTTTCCTGAAAAACTCTGTATCTTACCTAGGTTATATGTTTAACATCTTTAATGACTAATGTAAGAGTCTTCTTCGATTTTTCTTAAATTCACTTGCACTCTTCAGAAGATGATATTGTTTTTCCTCAGGTAATACTAAGTGATTTTTGGCTCTGATGATAATTTCTTTCAGGTTGAGTACGCGCAATCTCTCCATCTTGGAGGAGTTATGATTTGGTCCTTAGAAACAGAAGATTTCAAAGGAATTTGTGGCGATAAATATCCTTTGTTGAATGCCATCAATAATGTTATAAAGGTATGTTTAAACGTTTAATGTATGCAGGATGAAGTAGTTAAATTGTATCTTGAGTAGCCTCTGCAGAAAGTTGGACTGCTTTTAACCACAATTTGAGGATTGACACTTTCAACGATTTTGACTTTTGGTTAAATTATGAATCTATATTTAAAAACGCAAAGAGTTACAGTTACATTGTTAGTGAGTATTCATTAAAATGTTTATTGATTGTATCTCATCAATTCAAATATTATAGAAAATGTTTAACCTATTTCTAGAAACTAAAAGGTCGATACAATAAAATTACTAAAAAATATGAAAACACATTTTCAAACAAAATAACACTTCATTCATTCAGATTATTCTGAACATTTCTTATAACGTATAAAAAACCTCCCAGCCTGAACCGACTCCCAAGCCTGAACCGACGTTCAAGCCTGAACCGACGTCCAAGCCTGAACCGACGTCCAATCCTGAACCGACGTCCAAGCCAGAACCGACTTTCAAGCCTAAACCGACGCCCCAGCCTAAACCGACGTCCCAGCCTGAACCGACGTTCAAGCCCGAACCAACGCCCCAGCCTGAACAGCAACTCTGTAAAGGTCCGGGACTGGTTAGAGATCCAAAAGACTGTTCAGTATTTTATTACTGTATTCCTACAGATTCTTCGTTCCTACAAATTAGGTCTGTATGTGCAGGTGGCTTAGTATTCGATACTACAATTGGTAATTGTAATTATAAAAGTTTGGTCGATTGTAATGTTTAGCAATGAGTAATGTTAATTATATTCTTTCAGTTGAAATAAAGGGATTATGTGATTCATGTTGATTTTTTTCACTAGTAGAATATATATATATCTTTCTGAATATATATATATATATATATATATATATATATATATATATATATATATATATATATATATATATATATATATATATATATATGTTCAGAAAGATTTCCGCGGTCGGAAGTATTTGACAAACTTGGTTCTCGGGATGAACCGCGTAAAAGATTTGAAAAATCCCGACGTTTCGGCTCCTTTTGCGAAGCCATCTTCAGGAGAATTAGAAGGGAAAATAATTCAGATACGTGGCCTCAATCTGCCTACTCCACGAATCGAATAAGGAGGAATCGGAAATAATACGATTGCGTGGTCTCAACCTGCCTACTCCACCAACCGTACTGCTTCCTGTCAACTCTGAAGACTCAACCTGCCTACTCTTCAGAGTCAACTGACGGGCCGATCGTCGCGTGGCCGTATTTATAGGGAAGGGGGGCGGGTACTCCATTGACGTAGTTATTGACGTAGTATTGACGTCAATGGGGTATTCACGCACGGTACCAGTGCGGGATGCACTCCGATTGGGTGTGCCACGGCGACCGCTGAGAAGCGGCTTCCATGCTGATGGGAGTCTGTGACTGTCATCTCTGGTGTTCAAACAATTTGGAAGTTTTTCTGTTTCTACAGCTTCACGAAAAATTCGGGATTTGAAAGTTACGGTTACAACACATATCAAATCAACAAGAACATACGCAAACACACAAACATCACCCCACCTCTACCACGTTCCAATCCCACTGACCAAGAATCTACACCTAAATTATTCCTTCCTTACATCAAAGGAGTAACAGATAAGATCGCAAGATCTCTGAAAAACACAAACATCAAAACAATATTCACCACCCAACAAAAACTCTCCCATCTGGTCAGATCTGTCAAGGATAAAATTCCTAACGAAAATCACGGAGTTCATGAGATTCCCTGTTCCAATTGTCCTCGTTCTTATATAGGACAAACGAACCGACGAATTCAGGTCCGTGCCAAGGAACATTCACTTTCAGTAAGACATTCAGATATCACCAACGCCCTTTCCCAACATCACACCCAAACAGGCCACATTATCGATTTCCCCAATACAAGAACTATTGCTCCCGTCCGATCTTTCAAATCCCGAATTTTTCGTGAAGCTGTAGAAATAGAAAAACGTCCAAATTGTTTGAACACCAGAGATGACAGTCACAGACTCCCATCAGCATGGAAGCCGCTTCTCAGCGGTCGCCGTGTCACACCAAATCGGAGTGCATCCCGCACTGGTACCGTGCGTGACGTCAATACTACGTCAATAACTACGTCAATGGAGTACCCGCCGCCCTTCCCTATAAATACGGCCACGCGACGATCGGCCCGTCAGTTGACTATGAAGAGTAGGCAGGTTGAGACTTCAGAGTTGACAGGAAGCAGTACGGTTGGTGGAGTAGGCAGGTTGAGACCAAGCAATCGTATTATTTCCGATTCCTCCTAATTCGATTCGTGGAGTAGGCAGATTGAGGCCACGTATCTGAATTATTTTTCCTTCTAATTCTCCTGAAGATGGCTTCGCAAAAGGAGCCGAAACGTCGAGATTTTTCAAATCTTTTACGCGGTTCATCCCGAGAACCAAGTTTGTCATATATATATATATATATATATATATATATATATATATATATATATATATATATATATATATATATATATATATATATATATATATATATATATATATATAAAGTGACTTCATGGGGCCTGAGCCCCCTCAAAAAATTATGTCAGTATTTTTCATTTCAATCATTTAATAATTTAGAGCAATATTGAAAATCTTCTTGCACTTCCGGGACTAAAGTGCCAACTTTAGTCCCGTATAACAGGGACTAAAATGTATCTTTCAGTCCCTAGGGATATAAAGTTGCATTTCAAATTACGATTCGTTTAAATGTCAACATTAATTGAAATGTCACTAAATTGAAAATTTTTGTTGACACTGTTGCTATAACGTTACCTACTAAATTAAATTGAAATTTAAACAAAAATATAGAGAACAAATGACACCTACTGTCGAATCGATTGGTCGCAATTATTCCAAAACATAAATTGACAGCACATATTTATTCGAAAAATCGAATAAATGCCCTAATAGAGGTAGGTACATGAGTCTCAGCGTCAACGACATTTTCGTCCATCCTTAAGAGATTAATATTAAAACACTAAGATGGTCGCTACAAAAGATGAAGTCAATAGACAACTGTTTCGGACTTATTGGGTCCCCCACAATTTTGTTCATCAACCGTATGACCTAACTATCCAGATCATGTCATTTGTATCTGACTATTTACAAAAAAGAAACGTATAAACAAGCCACGCGCCATCTGCCGGAACACATCAGACACAAACCTCCTTATTCAAATGGGAACGTCCGGCATCGATAAACTCATCACGTCTATCATCCTGTATGGAAAACGCAAAAACTGATAAGAAAAGTGAAACGGCGAGAGTGAACTGACGATATAGCCGACCTATGTAGTTCATTTCTGTCCTCATTTCAGTTCGAAAAAATCACGATAACATTTATTTTAGTGTTAATTATATTAAATCATGTCGAATTGGACTAGAACCGACAACTGAAAATCAAGGTGACATTTATTAGAGGTGACAATTATATTGAGTCATGTCAAAATGGACTAGATCTGACATTTGAAAATAAAGTTGACATTTATTCGAGGTGACAATTATATTGAATCATGTCAAAATGGACTGTGAATGACAACTGAAAATCAAGTTAACAGTTATTTGAAGTGACAATTATATTCAATTATGTCAAAATGGACTAGAACGGACAACTGAAAATCAAGTTGACATTTATTTGCGGTGACAATTATATTGAATCATGTCAAAATGGACTGTAAATGACAACTGAAAATCAAGTTAACAGTTATTTGAAGTGACAATTATATTCAATTATGTCAAAATGGACTAGAACGGACAACTGAAAATCAAGTTGACATTTATTTGCGGTGACAATTATATTGAATCATGTCAAAATGGACTGTGAATGACAACTGAAAATCAAGTTAACAGTTATTTGAAGTGACAATTATATTCAATTATGTCAAAATGGACTAGAACTGACAACTGAAAATCAAGTTGACATTTATTTGAAGTGACAATTATATTCAATTATGTCAAAATGGACTAGAACTGACAACTGAAAATCAAGTTGACATTTATTTGAAGTGACAATTATATTCAATCATGTCAAAATGGACTAGAACTGACAACTGAAAATCAAGTTGACATTTATTTGAAGTGACCATTGTATTCAATCATATCAAAATGGACTAGAACTGACAACTGAAAATCAAGTTGACATTTATTTGAAGTGACAATTGTATTCAATCATGTGAAAATGGACTAGAACTGACAATTGAAAATCAAGTTAACATTTATTTGCGGTGACAATTATATTTTATGAAGTCAAAATGGACTAGAACTGACTACTAAACGGATCGCCTAAAAAGAAACTAACAAAATCGAACGAACTGAAAACTTAACTAAAACAGAAACGGAAATAAGAACTGAAATAATCGTTTAAAAAGTCTTCTAGGAACATCAAGATGGTCACAATGAACGATATAAAAAATAGACGAACTGTTTCGGACTCATGAGTTCCTAATTTTTCAATGAATGAATTTTCTTCAACCATTGGCTTATTGCGATATAATCAACATTATTTTTAAGGTGACGGTTTATCACAGGGTGATCTGGTAATAAAGTAAGTATATCTAGCCGCATATGAATATGGCATCTACTGATGAATCTATATTTAGTTCATAGGCGTCAGGATTCACTTATCCTTTTTATTAGTAAAACTTGCGAATTAAAATGGAAAGATTGCGTGATCCCTTAAATACTATTTGCAAGATATGCACATTGCTACGCCAAAAAACCAAAATTATTATTTTATCAGATATTACGAATAGTGCTGATTTTATCGATACCTTAAAATGAGCGTGATTCTGTAAGGATTGAGATTATGTAGAAGTTTAAAACAAATCAAACAGATTAAGACTAAGTTAGAATATTATATAAATATGGATTAAACTGTCGATATTTGACTTAAGATTAGATTAGAAACATGCAAACAATAGCAATATTATCCAGTGCATGTTAATAGGAATATCTTTGATATCTTCGGATTTATTAACGATGGGAATTATTGTTTAGTAGTTGATGTCATCAATATTTCCGATTGGATTTATTTTGAATGAGACTAGTTTGAAGAGAATTGAAAAATTTACTGAAAAAAAACTAACATCGTATTTTCCACTGATCGTTCTTCTAAACCCCTTGAATCAATTTGGGGGAATAAATACCTGCAAAAACTCATAAAATTTCTACACAAAAATTGTGGAGGGGAAGGAAACATTGCTCTTAGATATCACCTTCATAGTATCAACCAAATTCAAGTAAGTTTTCAGGATTCTAACTGATTTGGAGATATAAGCAATGCTCGAAAATATGGATGATCCGCGTAAGTCCGCAAAATCTCAAAAGGCACGAAAAAGCAAGAAATCTCTACATGAAAGACATGTCGGTCAACTCATCCACGTTCAACTCTTCAACCCTCTTAGTCATTCAGAAAGGAGTTTGGACAGCAAAAATTCTTTAATAAACGGAGTTTTCAGCTCCATGTAACCTCAAGAAAATCATAGAATGATGAATTTAAAAAATTTCAATTATAATTAGTTTTCAAATCTTCAGTCGCCAGTTTTAAAATTTTTCGCTTACTGCCACTCCCTTGCCCTTAGATTGAAGCCAAAATGTTGACTGAATTTTCTACAATTTTAATAGTTTGATTATGCATAGATTTGCCATCCGCCCGGGATTCCCCGGATTTGTCATAGTTTAGGGGGCGTCCGGACGGGGCTTTTAAAATATGTCCGGGTAAACCCGGACAAATTTTTTGTCAGGGGAATCCCGATTGATTGAAAGATGAGCAATATATTAAAACAAATCATAGTTAAAAATTAATTTATAATCGTCATCTGCCTACTAGCTAAATCCAGAGAGAAACTTGCTAAATACACAGACGCATTCTGCTCTGACCAAATAAAGTATAATTTTAAAGATTTGAGCTGCTCCCACTTTTAAAGATTCCTGATGGAAATTTATTTATTTAGCGTATGGCTACATCACAGGTAAGTATATATAACAAAAATAACAAAAACGAAAATTTCACAAACAAACACTAAGATTACAAATATATTCTATTGACTCTCTTGTCGCAATCAGGAAGTCGGATGGGTTGCCACTGAAGGAACTAATTGGACAGTCCTCTACCAGGTGTTTAATAGTTTGTCTTTCAGCGCCGCAGTCACAATTTGGGGAAGGTATTTTTCCCCACCTGAAAAGTGAGTCGGAGCACCTGCCGCAATTCGTCCTTATTCTATTAAGTGCTGTCCAGATTCGTCTTGGTTGATCAAAACCTTCTGGCTTGCTTGTAACGCATGGCATATCCCGGTTGGCAAGCGTGGCCTTCTTCTCCCAGTCTTCTTTCCACCGCTCAATTATGTTGAAGTTTTCTTCAATAAGAGTTTCTGCCGTTTTCAGAGGGGGTTTTCGTGAGCGTAGCCTATTTATGGTTCTGCCGGTTATTCCAACGTGGGAGCGGAGCATAGGATCGGCGTTGATTTTTTCATACTCCCTGACCAGAGCATGTTCTCGGCGAATTTGTGGAGGAGCTATGTGGCTCAGTGTGGGTAGCCAATGAGTGGGCGTGGCCTTGATTGTGCCTGATATGATACGCATAGCTTGATTGAGTTGGGCTTCAACACGTTTGGTGTGTGGGCTGTTGATCCACACCGGTGCACAGTATTCCGCGACGGGGTACACTAAGCCCAGCGCTGTCGATCTGAGTGTGGGCGCTGTGGAACCCCATGTGGTGCCGCATAGCTTTTGAAGGATATTATTTCGGGTTCTGAGTTTTGCAGCTGTCTTCATAAGGTGTTCTTTGAAGCTTAACGTTCTGTCGAGCATGACACCCAAATATTTTGGGTGCATATTGTGACTAAGAAGTCTGCCTTCAAAGTTGATTTTAAGTTGGTAGTTGGCCATCCTGTTGTTTAGGTGGAAGCACGATACTTCCGTCTTTGCGGCACTGGGCTGCAATCTCCAGTCGCGAAAATATCTCCCAAGGGTAGCCAAGTCATTTGTTAGAATCGTCTGCGTAACCGAACTTCCTGATGGAAAAGAAAGACATTTTAGCAAAAATTGGCAAGTCTAAAAAACATCAAGTTAAGTTAAATTAGTAAAAAGAACTTGACCTCATTAACATTAAAACTTGTTACTTACTTTTGATTTATAGTTAATCCGAACTAGATGACCTGTCCTATAAATTGTTGTTACAATGTAGAATGTAGTCTATTTGATCTATTTTGATCTACCAAAAATTATCATTATAAGTTGTTTTTTATTCGATGATACCAAAAAAGGTTTTTCCGATTATTTTTGTTACCAGATTACCTCAAAAAGAGAAAACTGTAAACTGTGTTATACTAGTAGATATTTCATTTATTTTTTGTTTTTTGTTTATATCGCAAACAAGCCGTTTAAAGTTTAAATAAATGAAAGAATTAAAATATAAACGATGTGTTATTTTATTCAGAAAAAATACATATTCACGGGGTGTCCGGAAAAGAACTAAATTTCAAAAATTTCAAATGTCAATATATATATATATATATATATATATATATATATATATATATATATATATATATATATATATATATATATATATTTATATGTAAAACTTGGTTCACGGATTGAACCGCGTAAAAGATTTGAAAAATCTCAGAGATTTTTCAAATCTTTTACGCGGTTCATTCCGTGAACCAAGTTTTACAAATACATCCGACCGCGGAAATCTTTCTGAACATATATATATATATATATATATATATATATATATATATATATATATATATATATATATATATATATATATATATATATATATATATATATATATATATATATATATTTATATATATATATATATATATATAAAATATATATATTATATATATATATATATATATATATATAGATATATATATATATAAAAATATAAATATATATATATATATAAATATATATATATATATATATATATATATATATATGTATATATATATATATATATATATATATATCGGACATCGAAAATTGTTGTCCAGGTTATCTTTGTTGGCTTCCGATACAGTGAAATAGTCTGTTTTCGGGGAGAAAATGCGACTAAAAATAAGTATTCGGAAATGATTTCAAAAAAAATATTGTTCGAAAAAAGTATGTATTGAGCGAATTTGATACAGTTGTTGAATTTTTGGAATTAAGACAGCATACAGTTCTAAATGTTTTTCTATAGATATTGTGGCCGAAAAAATGCTTTAAATTCGTTAACCTACTGAATATATTCAATATCTGATGTAGTTTGTACTAGTTTTCTTGAAGAATTGTCTACCCATCCCCATCACTCTACTATTTAATTTCTTGTCGTAATCATTTCTTTTAGGTGTTTAAATTTGAGTAAATTGAGATAATAAGATTTTATTTTCAGTTATATCTGATGATGCCAACTGGTGAAACGCCATAGATTAAATTATTCCTTTTCATTTTCACGGCCTCAACGGATCCAAAATTTTTTTTCAAATTTTTTCAAAAGATTCTTGATGATTTTCAATCTTCAAAAAACTTTCCTTTTTCGTATATATAGGTAATCATTCTTTATACCTCGATTATCATATTTGTGAATCGAAGTCAATGTTAATAGCGCCTCGTTATATTCCTTTTTAGTTGTCCATGAAAATTGTACGAAAATTGCAGATAGAATTGTTTCAGGAATTGCTGAGAACCTGTTTCGACCTTGTTTGGGCCTCTTCGGAATTCCAAATCGAGAAATAAAAATTATTCATTAATCTACTAGAGAAAGAAGCGTTGATCATAGTTTAAAAGATTAATAATACGAGCAATCTACCATTAGATTAGATTAGGATAAAAAATTTCCCATGAGTAATACATACAAATTCAATCAGAAAATAGTTTTATTATGATCATATTACACTAATCAATAAAAACAAAGTCAGATATTTCCTTATTCCATGTAAAAAAATTCAACCCTCTAACCTTATTTTAATGAGCTTAGAGGTGTGCAAAGCTATAAAAACCACTAAAAAAAACATTCTTATATAAAAACAGGCGCGGATACAGGCCCGACTTTTGGAGGGGGAACTTTCATATATTCAAAAGCCAAAAGGTACTGGTATTTTGGGAAATGGTAAATCAAGTAGCTCCCAATCAAAACGATTAGGTGGGATCCGGGCCATTTGGGGCGGGGGACGTTCCCCCAGTTCCCTCCTCTGGATCCGCGCCTGTATAAAAATGGCAGTATTTGGACAAATTTTCCCAAATTGCAAGCCCCTGTACGAAATTTCAGCTGAACCAAATTTCAGCTGGAAATGCCATTATATACCACGAACAAAACAAAAATATAGGTATATGACTTCAATAGTTATTTATGTACCAAGTGCGTTATATAGATCCTAATGCCCTATGGGCGTTATGAATTTACCCAAGAATATCAAAGAAAATGCAGCCAAAGCTGCGAATAATTCATTGCCGGAGAAATCCAGTCGTATACGACAAGGATTATGAAGTATTTAATCAATGGAAGTTGTTTCATTTCTCCCCGTACAATGAGCGGGCGTTTTGATTCATAATGCCTGCTCATAACGCCCTAGGGCATAATGAGTGTATTTATAGCAACCTTGTCTTAGGTAAAATCAACAAATAATATACAAGGGAAAAATAAAAAAAATTCGAAAATCATTATTATAGGTAGTCTATTATATTCAGGGAAAATTTCCTACAATTTTTGGAAATCAACAAATTCATGTGTTTTTCACAATGGTCAGGTAGATTTCAAAAGTAGCCTCTTATTTTCCCTAAGGTTATCTGTTACCCAACAAGTGGTCCTCGAACTGTAATCGAATAATATTTCGTCAGGATTTAGTTTACAGTTTAATTTATACTCAAGCTTAAATCAGTGTTATATTACTTCAAAGATTCAAGCACGTAGCATGTAGCCCAACATTCTGAAATAATGCATACAAAGGAGCGTTTCAACTCAACAAATTATACTTAAAAATCAGCAAATCCTAACTATGAGCAGAAATGGAATGATGTTAATGTAAAAATGAATGAAAATTCGTAACAATGATTAGTATTATATATATATATATATATATATATATATATATAATATATATATATATATATATATATATATATATATATATATATATATATATATAATATATATATATATATATATATATATAATATATATATATATATATATATATATATTGTACATAAGAATGAGATATTATAATTATGTGTATTCAATCTGGTGCAAACTTAATGCTTTTTATCATAATTTCAAGTATGAAATTGTTAATTCCAAAGAATCTATCTATTATCATGATAAACGTACACATCGATTTATATAGAATATAAGTGGAGTGTGTAAACTGGTGGGTAATCATTTCTATTTTTACAGAATCCTCAACTAATACTTTTCAATTGTTTTTTATCTTTTTCACAAACATCAAAATAGATAAGGAATCAATACATTTTCTTAACTATCTTATCAATTTGTATATATATATCTCAATTTCAGAATTCCAATACGATATTCAGTGCGGTTTTCCAAAATGAATTGTAAACTGTTTCTGTTGTCAGCTGCTTTGGCGCTAACTGCCAACTTGGCATCAGCGGGTAAGTTGTTTTGATAAATTTCAGATATAGTTTAAACAACGGTCAATATAAAGAACTTATGCAACCCAGTTCAGCGTTTCTTGAACTTTCAGGATTCGCCCCCCAATTTTAAATCATAATTTTCATCGAGCCTCCGTATACAATATGACAATAAAATGTATCCAATAATAATGTATTTCGAGTTTTCAGCTCTAAACCTACACTGCAATCTTAATTTTAAATCTTACGAAAAAAAAACATCATTTTTAAAATTAAATAACTAAATAATATAATTCATTCTAGGTTTTTGAAATATCCTTTGAGGTTACAAAACATTTTTCTTCACCCCCATTTGAAAAAAGTCTTAGTAGTTTTTAGTTCGATTTTATAGTTCGAAATATAAGAGATTTTTTAATTTTGGTGTTGTGAATTGTCATTTTTTATTCATTCTCTAGTTTTAAGTTTATAATTCCATATTTTTTTTTAAATTTAACTTTGAATCATATAATTAAATTATTTTTTATTTAATGAATGAATTTAGAATGTTCAACATTAATTTTATTTTTAATTTATTAATTTTTAAGATTGGGTACTCCTTCTATAGCGTCTTACTAGATCAATAATAATTTCCAAAATATGGCATTGAGTAACTCAAGTGTGTTTCACCGAAACTGCTATAGGGAAAATATTTTCCACCTTTATTCAACACTAGATGTGCCCATGGCGTCGCACACGTGTAATTAAAATTTGAAAGTTTTTTGTCAACGCTAACACGATTCCATACACGTGCAGTACCTCTATAAAAAAAATTCGTGACGACATATGTTTATATTTTACTGTTAGCAACCTTCCTAGGTATATAGATATGCCACTTAGGTATCGATTAGACAACCTCAAAAATTTTGAGGAAGTAATATTCTTAAATATATAGATCAGGTAGATCAGTGACATTGCGGGGACATCTTTTCTCAAAATGAGTTAAGAGTCTGAAACAATAATAGAATCATAACTAATGATTTTATGGCTATTCAGTCCTGATCTAATTCAAATGGGCTATGTTTCAACGCCGATAAACCTGTAGTTATGTCTTACAGAGGAACCCTACAGCTTATTACCCAAAACAATAACACAACTTAAACAGTGAACTCAGTGAAGTTTTTAGGTCTCTATATTGAGTTACTCAAATGGTCTACTCATATAGACATATTAACAAAAAAATGATCTTCTGCATGTTTCGCCATTAAAACGGTTTCTGAAGAGCTTTCAATTTCTGCTGCGTTATCGACATACTTTTCTTCATTCAAATCTCATCTTCGTTATGGTTTGCCTTATTGGGATTCGTGCAGCCTCTTCCACTTTGAGTCTGTTCTCAGATTACAAAACATAGCAATTCTTATATGTTTGATCTGAGCAGAAGGACACATAGCGAATTCTACTTTAAAATATTCGAAGTTCTGACTCTTCCTGCTCTATTTATATTCGAATCCGTCTGTTTGGTTCGCAAACACATTCATAACTTTTCAGAAAGACCAAATCATAAGTATCCCACAAGAAAGTCAGATACCGATATTTCTCTAATAACGCCCACCTCGGTCTTAACAAAAAATTCCTTCACCTACAATGCCGGAAAGTTATACAATCACCAACCATTGGAACTAAAATCTATAATTACATACAGAAAGTTCTGAAACTCCACTAAGGCTTTTCTTTTGGAGAGACCACTTTAATCTATAGTAGAATTTATTCTGTAACTGAATTTCACAATGTATCATAGATCCTTGAGTACGAGTACATTTGGTAGCAACATATCTTAATGTTTTGTTCCTAACGTACAAAATTCTGTATCTGTTTAATTTAATTGACAAAATGTTGATTCTCAACATATGTTAATACATAATTCACACATGAATGTTTTTCTGTTTTTTTGTTCTTTTATTTTAATAGATTCTTGTTTTGTTCAACCATTGAAAAAGTGTTTTCTTTGATTAGTTATTATTGTTGAATTTTATTTTTAATTCTTTATATGTGCTTTGTCTACAAAATTTTGTTATTTTATATGACAATAAAGCTATTTCTTTCTTTCAATTATTAATAATGTAGTACTGAAGTTTAATCCTGGTGTTCATTTTCAATTTGATTCTTTTTATTGTTTCATTAATGTGTTTCTTTGTTTCTTTTAAAGGAGATATCATATGCTATTTCACCTCTTGGACAGTCTACAGGCCCGGAAATGGAAAATACAGTGCTTCTGATGTACCAGCAGATTTGTGCACGCATGTTATGTACAGCTTTGTAGGAGCAAACGAAGACGGTACTATCAAAATTCTAGATGACTGGGAAATGAACGGACTTCATGAACTGGCTAATCTTCTACAGTAAGTAATTGTTAATCGAAAACCATTTTGAGTAGTATTTTCTCCAAAAATAATAGACTATTATACTCTATCGAAACTCAACCGTGAGTTGAGAGAACGGTTTCTAAATCGGATATATACCTTTTAGAATACGATGTTTGAGTTTTGCCAGAAAATTGAACATTATAGTAGGGGAGCCCGAGATGCTAAATGGGGATTTACTCGAGCGTCGTGGAGACCTTTTGGATTGTGAAGATTAGATGCTAAAACGAAAAAAAGGTTATATGATGTATGCCATTTCACTGGGGGAGGGGACGTGTGCAGATCTTCAAAAGTGTAAAAATAAATCGTTATATAGAAATACTCGAGCGCGTCAGATATTAATAGTTTATACATCCCACATCGTCTCTGATAACGAAGGTAAGTTAATCTGCCAGTTTGCATGATGAGGGTGACCGTACGAGACCGAAACTCATCGCCGATATTCAAAAATTCAAAAAAGAATTGTGACATTTCCTTCAAAATTAAAATTTGAATTTAACCGTGCTCGAGAATGTCGAGGTGACGTTTTCTTTTTGCAACTTTTTAGTATCCTATTTCCTTATGCCATGTACAAATCGTCAGATTAGTGAAATGCATACTCTTCTGCATAAAACTAACTCACCTTGCCTTAATCTGACGCGCTCGAGTTTTTCGAATGATCGATTTTTTTGTACTAATCTGATCGGCTGCCCTAGACGAACGCCCCCATATTGAAGGTTTCTGTATGGTGAGGATACTTAACAGGGTGCAAGGTTTCCGCCAATATGTTATTCTGCCGCGCTTGAGTAAATCCAAAAATCCCCGCTTGGGCTCCTCTACTATTAGACCTTGCTAATACCTAATCCAAGTCATGGCTAGCTATTTTTTCCAAAAACAGAAAGTTTTGCCTTCGGGTTTTTCAATGGCTACGTTTGATCGTGTTTGGTGAAAAAATGACCTTTGGGGCCAACTATTTTGGTATCAAGCTCTCTTTATGCAGTCTATAAGATTGTTTCATACCTGACATTTCTATTTGAACATGATTAAGTTATTGCTAGTTACGCATCAAAAATTCTTGCCTTACTAGAACAAAAGAGTTGAAAATAAGATGGAAATTTATTTAAATGTATGGGGTGTGTATATATTGGATTATAATAATTACCTTGAATAACAATTAAAGTCGATGCATTGTTATTTCAGAAAGAAAAACGAGAATTCCAACTTAAAACTGCTTCTGAGTATGGGTGGATGGAACGAAGGTTCAGCCAAATTCTCAACCATTGCTGCAACTCCTGCATACAGACAGAACATGGTTAATTCAGTCGTCAGCTTCTTACAAGCTCACAACTTCGACGGATTCGATCTGGATTGGGAATATCCAACGCAAAGAGGTGGACAGCCAGAAGATAGGGATAACTACATAACATTGCTCCAAGAATTGAAGGCAGCACTTCAGCCTAGAGGTTGGCTGCTATCTGCCGCTGCCAGTGGTGGACAAGAAAGAGCTTCAACCGATTACAAAATCAAAGAACTGTCAGAGTAAGTCAATCTAAAAGTGAACACATAGACCGAGAGATACTGGAAGGATTCGTGAGGTCATTTCTTACGGTATGGCGCTTTTAAGGGAGTTCATATACGTATCAAATTGAAGGAAAATGACGTTCTTACTGGTGGTGCGCGGGATGCAATTGCAGAATAATTAATTGAAATTGCTGGAAAATCCGGAGGTGTTAAACAATTTCTTACATAAAATTTCTTCAATTTATCGGTATTTTAATAACAAAAAATTCGACGCTCGCTAAATGCCATACTTCTCCGGTGGGTGTCTAGGCCAGCCATACTTCTTAGAAAATGTTTTTTTTTAATTTTTAAATTTATATCTTACACGCTGATTTTTTTTAACCAATTATTTTTTATTAATCTTGTACGAAAATCACCACGCCATACCATTCCGACGGTCCAAAATACCCGCCATACCCCCTAAAACATGTAATTTTTTAAAATGCTAAAAACTATTTATTTCACCTCGAAATTTTGTCTAGTAGTTGTTTTTATGATTAGAAACATAATTGTTATGATGCCATACCAGTAGAGTGGGTGATATAGGTACAATATAATTAAATAATTTTAAAATTTTATGCAACATTTGAAGAATTTCTTACAGTATGGCACCACTTTTGGACTTCACCATAAGTATGGAATAAATTTTCCAGAATCATACTTTTTATGAACTTTCCGAAAATTTAAATTCCATACTGTAAAAAATCGTTTTATTCATCATTTTTTACATCGCAGCGCGCGTATCACGGTCTTTCGTGCCAAGGTCACAGTATGGCGTATTTTTTAAAATTATGATCGTAGAATCTGATTTCATTAAAGCCATACTGTAAAAAATAATTTTACTGCTTCTATAGGCGTGTTTTAAAACCGGTTAAAAAATACCATGTTTCAGGTATGGTACCACTTATATATTGCACTAGAAGTATGGCGAATATAATTTTGTCTCACTGTGTCATAAACTGACCACGATTTAACTGCCATACTGAAAGAAATAGTTTTTCGCATTTCAAAAAATTAGGTGTTTTAGGGGGTATGGCGGGTATTTTGGACCGTCGGAATGGCATGGCGTGGTGATTTCCGTACGAGATTAATGAAAAACAATTTTTAAAAAAATCAGCCTTTAAGAAATAAATTTCAAAAATATTTAAAGAAAACATTTTCAAAAAAATATGGCGGTCCTAAACACCCATCGGAGAAGTATGGCATATAGCGAACGTCGGATATTTTGTTTGTTAAAATACCGATAAATTGAAGACATTTTGTGAAAGAAATTGTTTGACACCTCCGGATTTTCGAGCAATTTCAATTAATTATTCTGCAATTGCGACCCGCGCACCACCGGTAAGAACTTCATTTTCCTTCAATTACTTATATGAACTCCGCTAAAAGAGCCATACTGTAAGAAATGACTTCATTTTAATCGCCGAGCAGTAGCTTATAAATTATAGTTTACTTTTCACTCCTAGTTTTTTTCTCTAGTTTTCAGTACTTGACTCGATAAAAATTTTAGTAAATGATTTTTCAGCACTGTAGACTTCATAAGTGTGATGACTTTCGATTTCCATGGTACATGGGAAGATTATGTTGGTCACAACGCACCCTTACTTCCATCTAGCTTGGACACAGGACTCAACGCCTCCTTGAACGTTGTAAGTAAACTGAACAGTTTTTTTTCTGGAATTTTTATAGAGAACTATGCAGTTCAGTATATGTTCTATAGACTTCATATTTGAACAAAAATAAAACTTGAATTCACTACGTTTATTATCACAAAAATACTACACTGCGATTGCAATTTCGGTCACTAGACAATCATCGGGCAGATTTAGTTGAGAACTGAATACATACTTACAGATTTGCGC
Organism: Cynegetis impunctata; assembly: GCA_030704885.1. Taxonomy (NCBI): domain Eukaryota; kingdom Metazoa; phylum Arthropoda; class Insecta; order Coleoptera; family Coccinellidae; genus Cynegetis; species Cynegetis impunctata. The sequence continues at coordinate 346,312 of JARQZK010001511.1, read as the reverse complement.
TCACGGGTGGGAAATAATTATTGCAGGTACCTGAATAGACAAGAGGAACACATTTCAAGAAGGGCTAATAGATGTGGATTTCCAAAATTGGTACAATGAACTGTTCTTTAAAAAATCATTACTTGAAAGTTCAGGAGTTTATAGGTTGATTTGAGAGATAGACAGAGATATTTATTCCACAAAATCACAATATACAGAACAAAACATATAGAAATTCAATAAAATACACAGTGACTTTAGCCTAAGCGTTGGAAATAACAAAAAAAAAGAAAAAAAGTTTTACTGAAAATTCGTCAGAAAGAATTCTGAGATATCATAAAAAACATACTGATATAGAAGTTGTTTAATTTTTCTTTTAAATTTTTTGTTTGTTAGATTTTTCAAATCCGAAGGTAAATGGTTATATACTTTAATACCTGATTATAAAGGGCCATTCCGAGTACGACCATATTTATAGTTTGGAGGTATTATGTCTTGTTTTCGCGTGGGATATTTATGTCTGTCATTTGGGGTAGGAAGTTCATTTTGATGTTTGTGAATTAATAAAGAAATTTTGTAAACATAAGTATTTGTCATGGTCATTATTCCATTTTCTTTAAAAAATGGTCTACAAGAAGTTCTAGATTTTAAGTTGAAAAGTGCTCTAATTGCTCTCTTTTGAGCCATGAATACGGAGCCTTCGGATACCGGCGTCCCCCAAAATTCAATACCATATTGCATTATACTATGAAACTGAGCGAAATACACCGTTTTTGCTACAAATATGTAGGTATGTTGTTTCATTGCTCGCAATGCAAATACATATTTGCTAAGAGATTTATTTAGTTGATTTATATGGAAGTTCCAGTCAAGCCTGTTATCAATGTGTATGCCTAAGAATTTTATGTTGTGAGAAGAGGTGATAGTTTGTTGACCTATATTTATATCAACCACTTCAGAGTCTCGATATAGGTTAAAAGATATATTTTGAGTTTTGCCGATGTTCAATGCTAGTCTGTTAGCGAGAAACCAATCTGATACGCCTTGCATGACGGTAGTAGAAGAAAGTAATAAAGAATCTTTGTTTATGCCGCTGACAATTATACTGGTATCATCGGCAAAAAGAGAAAAATAAGCATTGGGAAAATTTACAACCAAGTCATTGATATATATAAGAAACAATGTTGGTCCCAAGATAGACCCTCGAGGAACTCCGCATTGAACATCGATGTATGTCCTGTATGTAAAGGAGTGTATATAGGTCAGACTGGTCGATCGTTCAAGACAAGATTTAAAGAACACCAACAATCTTTTGTTGAAAAATAAAAAGGATTCCACGTTTTCGAATCATTTCCGTGAAAACCACCACCCGTTTCCACAAATAGATAACTTTCAAATTATGCACAAATTACCGAAAGGAACCAAACTTACTTACTTAGAATCATTAGAAAATTTTAAACTCAATCATAATGCAAAAGATATTTTGCTGAACGACCAGATTGACTTGATACATTCTCCTGTATTTAGTTTATTAAAACAATATTGATTTTATTTCTAAGAACGTTTCATTGTACCAATTTGGGAAATCCACATCTATTAGCCCTTCTTGAAATGTGTTCCTCTTGTCTATTTAGGTCTGCAATAATTCTTTCCCAACCGTGAGCGCAAATCTGTAATTATGTATTCAGTTCTTAACTCAATCTGCCCGATGATGGTCTAGTGACCGAAATTGCAATCGCAGTGTTATATTTTTCAAAGTATTTTTGTGATAATAAACGTAGTAAATTCAAGTTTTGTTTTTGTTCATCATGGTAAATTATCACGTAGTAACGACGGATTCCATCACCGACATCATATTTGCTCGAAAATAAGGGATTCAATTCACTTAACCTAATCAAAATAATTCAAACCCGCCTATCTTACTCAACTGATCTAATCTAAACATTTGCTTAAATTAAATGGAGTACAACTATCTTCATACAAATGTGAATATATGCATAGAAAGTCGTTTATGCAGTACATTCTAGCTATCAGTCTAGATCATTGATTCCCAAAGTGGTCCAGGTGGACCCCCAGGGGTCCACGATAGACTCAACGGGGGTCTACGTTGGCGTGACAAAAATATGGGGGTCCACAATTCGTAAGCGGGGGTCCACGAAGATTTATCTAGTTTCGATAGTGAAAAGATGAAATGTTGGCTTGACTTCACCTATCAATGTAGGCAGATAATATTTTAAGTAGTTCAGCGTCGTCCACAACTTTTGTTCAGACTTGCAAAGGGACGAAATACGACTTGTGGTGTGTGTGCTTGCAATCTTGCATGAACTTGTTTGATTATTTACCAATATACCTTGTTTCTTGGATTTCGAAAAGAAAATTAAAGCGAATCGATGATAGTGTTTGCCAATATCGGAAAAAGTGAGTACTTTTTAACTGGTAGAATGCCTTAATGAGAATATACATATATACGTTCAACATTTAATTGCCCTGCATGATACTTCAAAATCAGTTTTGAAGATATTCTGATGATGCAAATACCACCATGGATCATGAATCCATTTGATGAAACAGAAGTGGAGAATATATTACAAGAGAAGCTACTCGAGCTTAGCACTAATAGTGCTGAGGGTGAAATTTGAATAATATTATCAAACATTTTGCCTGCAGGCAGAAATACCCGAAAAATATACTGGACTGTGAATAACTGAGAAAAAGCTTTTGATAGCGTTTTATTCGTCATATCTCATCGAAAACAGTTTTAGTGTCGTTACCAACCTTTTAATTCAAAAAGTAGCAGATTTGCGGTTATTTCTAACAAAACTGAAGCCAGATATTGATAATTTGCTGTCAATCCATCAAGTACATCCCTCTCATCAAAATTATGGCTATTTTGTGATTGTCATTGTAGAAGTAACGTTACGTTATTAATATTTAATTTTAATTGTATCACGACTGTTATCATATTACAATGTAATGTAAACCTTACAATGTAATATGATAACAATAATAAGTAATAGTGTATTAATCACATATTTGAATAAATACAAAACAAGAAAATATATAATTTCTGTTTTTATTTTTACCACTCCGCAGGGGGAGAGGATGGTTTGGGAATTTTCTGAATAAGATAAGGGAGAATTCATTGGTTTCTTGTGCTTTGAGTAGATTTCATAAAAGTGATTCCATCCAACTATACTTTTTGGCCAACTTTGCTTTTTTTGACATCCTCTCACAGCACAATCAATTAACTAATTAACCAATAAATTCTCACTTCTATCTCGAAAACTGTTAATTCTTGGTTGGAACTCAGACCCAACGCAAATTTCTATTGTAAGATCTAATCTTCACATATTTTGTCGAGTTTTGGGAATATGGTGGAATTTTAGCTGCAGGAGGTCCACCGGAATCAGCAAAATTTTCAAAGTGGTCTATGAGAAAAAAAAGTTTGGGAACCTCTGGTATAGATCATCAATTTTTGTCCCAAGGAATATTTGAATAAAAAAAAATTTAAGGACGGAATAAAGATTTCTCAGTCAAAATTGGTTTCCTCTTTTTAGATGTTTTCCTTTCGCACAACTCCAAGTGCCCTAGTTAAAAATGATATCCCAATGGCATCTGGATAGGTTTCATTGGTCTCGGCATTCAATCACGGGTTCATAGACGCCCATGAAGCTATGGTCAAGTTACACACCCCTTGACATAATTGCATACCCCTTATAGTCCAGTCAATGACCATTTTTAATGACCATTTTTCCGTGTATTTATCCCATACAGCACCGATGATCATGAAAAATTGGATTTAGGTTCTACTCATCATCTATTTCAAAGTCTACCCTGTGGTGGGGGTTGCTTTTTTACTGGGGGTGGATGCCACCCCTTCTTGGGGGTGATAATTTTTTTATTAAAAATAAGTACGGAAATCGATATACTGACTAATTCTAAGCAACTTTTGTTCCATGAAGTTTTTTCTGAAAGTCAATACTTCTCTACATATTCGCGGGTGAAATTGTCGGTTTTTAGGTAAAAAAACACGTTTTCAGATTCTTTTTCAAGAATAACTGGAAAAATATGCATTCAATCCAAAAAAATGAGAAGAACAAATTTATAGCTTATAAAAACAAAAAAAATCGTGTATTTATGATGTATGTAGACCCAATACAAACGGAATTATTGTTTGTTGAAAGTTGACTGGTATTTTCAATCGCCAAAATGGAAAGTTTCTACGTACAATAACCAAAAACCAATGCATTTTTCGGGGAAAACTTATGAGACTTTATTGAAGTTCTTTAAAAAACCTTTACTTTTATATCTTATAAAAATTCCTAGCATCAAAACTGAGCGAGTTATGAAGAGAATAATGTCGTTTCCTATTTTTTCGTTGGAAAAAAATAGTGAAAATCTCAATCTCTCTTCCACCCCATTTGAAAAAAATCGTTGCCACTTTACAATTCACTTCATTTATATTTTCATAATACGTTCTGAGTGTTTGACTAGTTCAAAGTACTTCTTTCTGAAAAAATTGAGTGTAAAGAGAGAAAATCATTTTCGTAATTTAGCGAAAAATCGCCTTTTCTTCAAAATAACTCAGAAACTATTGATGATACGCAAAATTTTGTGGAATACGAAATTGTATGTTTTTCTTATTTGAAAATTTTGACGTTTTAATTTTCTTCATAGGATAAAAATTGAGTAATATATGGTCATTTAAAACTTGCGTGTGTTCCCGCAAAGTACCTTTTTTGAGTCCTTTTAGCATGAACCTTTTCAAAAATAAGATCTGAAAAATTTTTGTTTAGATGAGCTTATAGCTCTTGAAACAACCTACAAAATGCTTTTTTGAAGGACTTGATTACTTAAAAACTAAGCGAATTATGGGGAAAAACCAAAAGCACATTTTTGTAGAAATTAGAATATGTATATTAGTGTATTGATGAATACACATAGTGGTTAATACCAATCAACCTTCAACAAGCAATAATTCCGTTCGTATTGAGTGAGAATAAATCATAAATACACGATTTTCTTTGTTTTTTTATAAGCTATAATTTTGCTCTCTATAGGTTTTTCGATTAAATGCATATTTTTCCAGTTATTCGTGGAAAATAATCTGAAAACGTGTTTTTTTTTGCCAGAAAAACGACAATTTCAGTAGTGAATAAGTCAAAAGTATTGACTTTCAGAAAAAACTTCTTAGAATAAAAGTTGCTTAGAATTAGTCAATTCATCGATTTCCGTACTTATTTTCAATGAAACATTTTTCAATCCCAAGAAGGGGTGGCATCCACCCCCAGAGAAAAAGCAACCCCCGGCACGGAGTAGACTTCGAAATAGATGGTAAGTAGAACCTAAATCCAAATTTTCATACAAATGGGATGCTGTATGGGATAAATACACAGTTTATACTTTTTTTACCGTCATTGACTGGACTATTAGAGAGTTATTGGAAACCTGAATTTACTGTCTTGCAGTATTTGTGCTGACCTTGTATAAATAGTGCTCGACCTCAAAATATACTTAAAATTTAGAGTTATTGAAACCACAGATCAACAACCTTATGAGGTTACGTTATAATGACAGGTGGTAGGTACTTTGTCTTACTTTATCAAAGGATAGAACATAGATAGAAGCAGAAAAAAGAGAGGTTATGACATGTAAATCATGAAATAAGGTCTAGATAGTGCCCCGCAGTAACCGCGCACAAATAACGACAAGCAGTAACATTAATAATGTCTCCCTTATTTTAAACATCAACTGCGCCTGCGTATATGTGAATATAAGGTCGGCACTATTACTGCTTAACTTTATAAAAGTTCCTATAACTCTCTATTATTGTAGTTGCATGCCTCTTGGCATTCTTGACGATGTGACTCATCTCTCGCACCATTTCTCTCGCTCGTGAAAATCAATTATGAAAACTATATCTAGCCAAATGAAGGGATTTTTGAAAAATGTTTGCACCCTCACATCATCATCATCATCATCAATCAACCCTTTCTTGTATCCACTGCTGGATGTAGGTCTCCCTTAATTCTCTCCATGTATCGCGATCCTGCGCTGCCTGCATCCAGTTTCTCTGACAGCGCTTCAGGTCATCGGTCCATCTTGTTGGAGGGCGGCCCCTATTTCGATAGGCTTCCCGCCTCGGTCTCCACTCCAATATTCGCCTGGTCCATCGGTTGTCCGTCAATCTGGCGACATGTCCCGCCCAGTTCCATTTAAGAGTTGTTATTCTCTCTATTGCATCTACCACCCTTGTCCTTCGTCGTATTTCTTGATTTGGGACTCTATCTCTGAGAGAAATGCCCAACATTTGGCGTTCCATCGCCCTCTGTTGCCACACGGATTTTTGTATAGTTCTTCTGGGGTCAGCGTTAATGTCTCAGCTCCGTAGGCTCAACACGGGCAATATGCATTGACTTGAAAGTCTTCTCTTAAGGCACATTGGAAGGTCTGATTTGAATACATGGTTCAATTTTCCGAAGGCCACCCAGGTTAGTCTTATGCGGCGATTAACGTTCTGTAGTTTGGTTGTCTTTACCTATGCAAATCTCGTGTCCCAAATATTTGTATGTCGTAGTTTGCGTCTATTTCATTTCCACGCCACAGTTATATTTTCGCTTAGCACGAGGTTTTGTCATGATTTTGTGTTTTGGCCATATTCATCCTTAGTCCGACCCCAGGGAAGAATGGTAGAGCCTGTCCAATAGAATTTTGGCTTCGTCCATTCGGTCAGCTATCAATACCATATCATCGGCGAATCTCAGGTGGCTAAGCGTTTCTCCATTTATATTTATACCCTTCTCATCCAGGTTTGCCCTTTTACATGTATACTCTAGCAGTGTAGTAAACAGCTTTGGCGATATGGTGGCTCCCTGTAGTACGCCACGTCGTATGGGAAATTTATTTGTTTGTTGGTCTCCGATTTTCACACTAACTGTAGCATTTTTGTATATATGTTTAATTATATTTGTGTAACGATGATCTATTCGGCATTCTGTTAAAGCTTCTAACATTTTTTGTTGGTTTATTGTGTCGAAAGCTTTTTCATAGTCCACAAATATCAATACCAAGGGTTTATTATATTCGGCACATTTTTCAATTAGGTTTTTTATTACAAGTAAATGATCGTTTGTGCCATACCCAGACCTGAAACCTGCATGTTCTCGTGATTGGTAAAGCTCTAATTTATTTGCTAGTCTCTTTGTGATGATCTTTGTGAAGAGTTTGTACACATGGGAGAGTAGGCTTATAGGACGATAGTTTGAAAGATCCGTAATATCTCCTTTTTTGTGCAACATAATTACCTCTGCGTTACTCCACTGAGTTGGCGTTGTCGCTTCTATTAGACATTTATTAAATAGTCCCCTCACATATTGAGCTGAAAAGTTGAAAATTTGTACGTGAATTGAGTCTTATATAGAGATTTCATGTTATTTCGTGGTTTTTGAGGTTTCGTGCACCTCCACAGCCACTTTAAATTAACTTAGAAAGTAATTTGTATGCCAAAAAGAACAAATATGTGGAGAAAATATGTTCCTATTAAAGGAGCTCTGATACTCGCGTTTGTTTTTTCTCAATATAAAACAGTGTTTATACCATGTGGAAAGAGTTACTAAACTTTATGACTGTTTTCTTCAGGTTTCGGGACTTGAATACTGGCTGGAACAAGGCGCAGACCCAAAAAAGATAAGGATGGCAGTTCCAACCTATGGACGTGGTTTTACCCTCAAAGATCCCTCAAATACGAGTTTATACGCACCCACTTCAGGAGGTAGTAAACTAGCACCATACACCAGACAAGAAGGTGTCGTTGGATACAATGAGGTGAATATCTACTAGAATTTGCCATAATATATGCATAAAAAACCAAAACACTTACGAAAAGTTTGACAAAGAATATAAAATGTACAAATCATTTTCAAACTCGCATTCACCGCTGCCTTCTATTATTTTTTGCAATAATCCCGACCAAAAATAATGCAAATCTCCAAAAAGCAAATGGTTAAATATTTTAATGTCAATGTGGTAAGCTTTTATTCCGTTGCTATGGTTATAATCAACTTTATTCTTTAAAAGCGTAGAATACCTTTCTATATTTTCATACCATTATTTGGTTATCAAGTACAATGAAAGCTATGATGTAATTGTTTTTGACCTAGTCTGGGAAATACCTATTTCCCGGAGTACATCTTCTTAGGATTTATTAGGTGGTTACGAAGGTTCTATATTATTGTCCGACAGAACACTTTTGAAGAGGAGCTAGTTGAAAAATTAAAAAGTCTGTCTAGCTAGTATGTCCATACATTGCGATCCTCTCCGATAGCCAAGCAGCCATGAAAGCGTTGAGCACATCAACTCAAAGATGGTTTGTGAATGCCTAGACAAACTAAACGATCTGGGCAGGAACAACAAAGTGATCCTCCTCTGGGTGCTGGGGCACGTCGGAGTGAAGGGTAATGAACAAGCAGACACCCTGACACGAAAGGGTGCGTCAACGCCACTAATCGGGCCAGAGCCTTTCTGCGGACTTGGAAAATCTTACTTCCAAGAAGAACTCAATAAAGCTGAAGAAGCAATGAGAGCAACATACTGGCAAAGACTTCCAGGACTGAGGCAGGCCAAAGATCTCCTCGGAAAGTTCAACCGAGCAAGATCGAAGACACTGATCAACCTCAGCAAAACTAGTCTAAAGACAATCACAGGATTTCTTACGGGGCATTGCAGACTCAAAGAACACCTAAGGAAGCTAGGTTCAGACGGGGACAGCACCTGCAGATTCTGCAAGGAACGTCAAGAAACATCCCACCATATACTGATGGAGTGCTATGCTGTGCACCATGAAACACTGAACACACTGGGATCATACCAGCTGACTGTAGAAGAAATGCTATGAATAGACCCCCTTAAAATCCTCAAATTCCTGAAGGTATTGAGGCTTGAGGGGCTGCTGTAAAACGAGAACACATCGAGAAGCAGAAGAAGATGGGGCACAATAGATCTAATAAGGTCGCAGCGCATCGGTCACCATCCACACCTACCAATACCAATAGTATGCCCATCGTTTGCAGTACGAGTCTACAGATTTCATAGTGGGGGACTCCATGTATTTGAAGCTTATGGAACAAGTCCGGGTAGGAGGTTGATTTGATCAAATTAATCTTTGTCTTTTCAAACGGATTTCTAAGTGTTTCATTATTTCTTTATATATCTTGTATTCTTTCTCGATTTTCAAGCGAATTTCTTCGATTAAATTAAATGTATTCAACAGGTTTGCGAACTTTACTCAGATTACGAATATGTATGGGATGACGAACAACAGGTCCCTCACATTGTGCAAGGCGATCAGTGGATAGGTTATGACGACACTAGATCAATGAAACTCAAGGTTGAGTATGCCAACAGCAAAGGAGTTGGTGGACTTATGGTTTGGTGTTTGGACACAGATGATTTCAAAGGTATTTGCGGGCAGAGGTATCCATTGATCACCACCATGAAGAATACATTGGCATAAACCTATGAACTGTTTATATTTTTATGGAGAATTCATATTTAACATGTGGAAATTTTTCAATTGTTTTATATATTTGAATTAATAAATGAATCTTCATTAATATTTAACATTTTTTCATATATTCCCTAAAAAAAATTGAAAGAGAGAGAGAGAGAAATAGCTTTATTGTCCTATAAAATTACAAAATTTTGTTGACAAAGCACATATAAAAAAATTAAAAATAAAATTTAACAATGATAACTAATCAAACAAAACATTCATCAGTCAATTATGTATAAACATATGTTAAGAATCAACATATTTGTCAATTAAACTTATTATACAGATATAAAATTTTGTATACTAAAAAAAAAACATTAATATATGTTGCTACTAAATGTGGGTCTATGGTACATTGTGAAATTCAGTTACAGAATAAAATTCTGCAACTGAGTAAAATGGTCTAGTAAAAAGCCTTAGTCGAACTTCGGAACTTTTTGTACGTACTCAAAGATTTTAGCTCCAATGGTAGATAATTGTATAACTTTCCGGCATTGTAGGTAAAGGAGTTTTTTGTTAAGACGGAAGTGGGCGTTATTAAATAAATATCGGTATCTGAATTTCTTGTGGGATATCTATGATTTGATCTTTCTGAAAAGTTATGAATGTGTTTGCGAACCAAACAGACGGATTCGAATATGAATAGTGCAGGAAGAGAGAAAATTTTGAATTTTTTAAAGTAGAATTCGCAATATGTCCTTCTGCTCAGATCAAACATATAACGAACTGCTCTTTTTTGCAATCTGAAAACAGACTCAAAGTGGAAGAGGCTGCATGAGCCCCAATATGGCAAACCATAACGAAGGTGAGATTCAAATAAAGAAAAGTATGTCGATAACGCAGATTGAAACATGTAATCAAGCTTCCAAAAAAGTTTTCATTGATGTGCAAATAGATATAGCATATCAAAAAATTAGTACCTAAACATAAATAGATTACAATATGAACGAAAGCGTGAAAGAAAATCAAGTAAAATTATAAAACATGGGAGATAACTGAAAAATAGTTTATCCTAAAATTATTTCTAACTCTTTTTAGTAGAAAGTGTTCTAGAAAATATCTGAGTGAATCTGTGCATGTGGGTATAACTAAGTTGAGGCATTATATCCAACACTTTAAACTCAACACTAATAGTATTCCAATAATAATAAAAGAAGAAGCGTGAAGGTATATTGTCTGATTGGACACTTCTTTACTATATATTAAATTGATCATATTCTCGACAACTGCAAACTGTACAGTCGAAAAATTTTGAAGCAGAGGTACTGGGTAGTTACCTACCTCGACTACTAGAGGTTAGTAAAAGCTCAAGAATCTAACGAACTTACTCTGCATTTTTCCTTTCTCTCACAATAGAAGTCATAATGAAGACTCAACAAAAGAATAAGCGAAGTAGTACCATTCTTTGAATGGTAAAATTCCTCTATATTTGTCGAAATAACCTCATTGCTTAATAAGGAAACTATAAGCATCATTAAATTTAGTATTATTAACGTTTTACTAAAAAATCTAGTCAATCGAAAATCTTAACCTGATAAATATATATATATATATATATATATATATATATATATATATATATATATATATATATATATATATATATATATATATATGTATATATGTATATATATATATATATAGAACAACAAAGAAATTAGACGCGGGAAAATATTAAACAAGTAGAGCAGAATTATCGGTATAGCCCGCTTATATGGAAGCAGCCGTTGACACGTGTTTCGGACTCTTTGGTCCTCATCAGAACGGCGTAGCCAAGCACTGGATTAAAAACTTGGAGATGAAAATAGCACAACTTACGAAATCCCCTGCTACGGAAGACAATCACACATTTGTGGCTTATTGTTTGAACTCTCCGGTTTGGGAGATTTGGTCAAACTTTGCCACGGAGGCGATTAAAGCCATCCGCGAGATTTCAGACCGAGTGAATAAACAACAACAAAGAAATTAAATGTGTGATTGTCTTCCGTAGCAGGGGATTTCGTAAGTTGTGCTATTTTCATCTCCAAGTTTTTAATCTAGTGCTTGGCTACGCCGTTCTGATGAGGACCAAAGAGTCCGAAACACGTGTCAACGGCTGCTTCCATATAAGCGGGCTATACCGATAATTCTGCTCTACTTGTTTAATATTTTCCCGCGTCTAATTTCTTTGTTGTTGTTTATTCACTCGGTCTGAGATCTCGCGGATGGCTTTAATCGCCTCCGTGGCAAAGTTTGACCAAATCTCCCAAACCGGAGAGTTCAAACAATAAGCCACAAATGTGTGATTGTCTTCCGTAGCAGGGGATTTCGTAAGTTGTGCTATTTTCATCTCCAAGTTTTTAATCCAGTGCTTGGCTACGCCGTTCTGATGAGGACCAAAGAGTCCGAAACACGTGTCAACGGCTGCTTCCATATAAGCGGGCTGTACCGATAATTCTGCTCTACTTGTATATATATATATATATATATATATATATATATATATATATATATATATATATATATATATATATATATATATAGATATATATATATATATATATACAGTGTGTCGCATTTAAGATGAAGACACCCCTATATTATGGTTATTTGAAGAAACACAGATTCGAATTTTCGTACAGTCATAAACGGTGATGGATCATATTTTTTAAGATACTTAACTGAATTCTGAATTTCAAACTCGGCCTACTACGAATTGACAAATAGGGCCGATTGTCAATATTTTGTTTCGCGTTAGAGATATAAAAAAAAGTTATGAGAAAAATTTGTTCAGAAAATTTTTTTAGGCCCATACCTATACCAATTTTCATGACTAAATTCGTATTTTCAATTTTTTCAATATTTTGGTTATAATTCAAAATTATTAAGTTTATTTCTCAATTTTATAACTAGAACGCTATGGGAACTAAGAACTTGACTACTTGATAATTCAATACAACCCCATTAGTGGTGAATGTAGCCTCATCACTGAACATAATCTTCTTCACAAAATGTCTGTTGTTTAAAAAATTACCTTGAGCCCTATAACAATAGTCTAATCTTTTATTATTATCACCTTCTTTCAATGAATGCAAGAACTTAGGTTTATACGGCTTAATTTTGTGACGTATGAAGCATCTTCTAATTTTATCCTTGCCAATATTAAGTTGAGATGATAAATCTCGGAGGCTCATGCATGGATTTGCTCGATTTGCCGCCAATATATCGTTATCCTCAAGATGCGGGTGTATTCGACGAGGTTGACCATTCTGATACATTTTAACAACACTGCCAGTTTCATTGAAAAGAGCATTTACAGCGGCTGCTTTTCCATGAGTAACAAAAGCACGTTCGGAGTGTCTCAAGTTAAACTCTGCAACTTGTCTGCTGCTACGAGAATTATCACCATTTCACGTAAAGTTAATGGCATTTTGATTCTCTGATCACTAATTCACTAAATTAAACTTAACGCAATACTTCAAAATAACTAGTATTTGACACTTCTGTCAATTTGTCATTTTCCATGGCATACTAAGTATAAAATTAAAAAAAGAAACCTCGTAATAATTTTGGGATACCAAATTATTCAAAAAATTAAAAATGCCAATTTTGTCATGAAAATTGGGATATGGGCCTAAAAAAATTTTCTGAACAACTTTTTTTCATAACTTTATTCGATATCTCTAACGCGAAACAAAATATTGAGAATCGGCCCTATTTGTCAATTCGTAGTAGGCCGAGTTTAAAATTCAGAATTCAGTTAAGTATCTTAAAAAATATGTCCCACCGCCGTTTATGACTCTGAGAAAATTCAAATCTATATTCCTTTGAATAACTGAAATATGGGGGTGTCTACATCTTAAATGCGACACACTGTATATATATATATATATATATATATATATATATATATATATATATGAGAATAAAATTAACTTAAATTATCATCTATGGACCGAATACACTTCTATGTTTGGTATATGTTATTTTTCAGCCTTTTATTCAATTCAGTTGCAGTTCCTAATGACTATGCTTGTTTTCTCAGCAGTAAGGTCGTCAAATGTCAAACATGCTATGCTGAATCATTTGTTTACATAATGCACAATTTTATTTTGCGGAGTGAAAGAGAACCAGTTTTGAATATTAAATAGGAAGTTCATTAAACCGCAGGCAAACTTTTTATCTGATATATCTCCACAAAAGACTCCTTTTACGAATGTAGAACTAAATATTTTACCGTCATTTTTCATTTTTGTGAGTCATATGGACTGACAAAATATGAAGTCATAATAATCAGTCCGGAGTTGCCAACTCAAGCAATTTTTCGCCAAATTGTTGATTGATTTCTGCAGTACACTGTAGTCAAGAGTCAACCTCAGCCTGTAGGATATTTGTGCTTTTATATGAAGGTATTTGATGTAGTTATTTGGTTTGGTAGTCTCTGCAGTCTATAAGAAGATTTTTTTCTCGAGAATCTTTATTTTAGAAGATTGTGGATCCAGCAAACTTGATTGATTGCATTCTAAAATAAGAGAAACTGTCTTTTCGTCCTCTTAACACAGTCGGTATATCTGATGATCTTCCTTCTAGATTCAAAAGGTTTAAATATGTTTCTTAAGGTGAAGTGACTTATTAATAGTCCCAATACGTTTCTTATTTAAATCCTATTTAGGTTAAGATTGTCATTACACTTTTTATAGTTCCTTGACCATGAGTATGATGTGTTCTCGCCTTGGCACGCTATTGTACTATCACCAAATGGGCGTCTACAGTTGTGTAAGTGGTGACCACTCTTTCAATTAGACACTAGCGACTAAAATAGGCAACTTGAAAAATTTGAGTTATTGAACCTTCATTAGTTTTTTGACATCCACTTGGCGAATGAATTAAAGAACGAGAGTGTGTGTGTGTCATTTAATCAAACAAGAAGCTTAAGTAACATAGAAATATTGGCGCTCTTTATTCAGTGTCTTCTCTGTACATTAATACCCCACTACTATGTCTAAAATGTCTTCTTTTCTACTTGTTAGAGACTTGGGCGACTTGTAAGATTGATTCATGATAGAGATGTCTTGAAACTAAAATTTGGCAACCCTGCAATCAAACCTTAACAGATATTCAGAGCTGATGTTTTATATTATAATGCATTACTTCAATACTGAAACGAAGGAGAGGTGAATCGGTTAAGAATATACTCATTCTTGAAATTATATGTGAAAAATTTAATAAAATGTATCCTTTCAGGCAACGGCAATTTGCTTGATTGCGAAAAACGAAATATTTCTATGAAATCTGATAGATAACTAAGGGAATTTTTTTTCTTCTTGAAACAATAGAGTTGATTTTAATTTTATTGATATGCGATTTGATATGGTATTGTTTTGGTGCTCATGAATTGTTTAGCAGTGTTATAAATAATTATTTGTTGATTGATTTCGTTAATCGTATTTTTCTTGTAGCTCATATCTCTGAATATTTAACTAATAAGATTCTATTCTTTCACCAGTCCTACAATATATTTTGTGATGACAATGTATTGGAAAATGTATGTGTTTTCTACAATATTTCTGCTGAGTGTTGTGAATTTGGCAACGTCCGGTAAGTAGATTATTATCAACTGCATAGAAAAGTTTTATATTCAATTTTGTAATTTATAATTGCATATTTTAGTTTGTTTCTTGATATATTTGAAAAAAATTATTTATATGTCGACTGATGCTGTTTTGACAATCATATAAAGATTATTTATTTCTCCTAAAGAAAAGTTAGTTTCTAGTATTTAATTTACAATTTTTATTAAATTTCTCTAACTTCCTAAAAAATAATATTTATGTGAGAAATAATTAGAAGTAATAAAGAAATAAACCTGTAAAAATATTCCTATTAGCAACCTCAAAAGTTTTTCGAACCTACTCCTATATTCATAATTTTTGCAAAATATTATTGAAAACGAATACCCTAATGTGGAAGCAACAAGTAATATTATTATAGAAGGTAAGTCTTGCTTTTAGAATTATTTCAGTTCCAATGATATGCTATGACAAAATTATAAATATTGGAAATTTATTTCTTCAATTATTGATTCTGATTCCGGATTATTATTATACGAAGATATAGTAGATTTCTTGTAACAATCACTTCAACGTCAAACGTAAACTATAAAAATATAGTGATATTATACTCGTATCTTCATGTATATTGAGTATCTTACTTAAATTTGAAAACAGTGGTACTTACTTGATTTCATCATCGGTACCCTCAGCTGCTGCTGAATCACTTTCACAATTCATTCTTTATTAACAAAATAACAACAACGTGAAGGGGGCAGACACTAGACGTACACAGCTTTAGGTCTATATCTCATTAACCAAGTACCTGAAGTATATACGAGTAAATCCTATATGATATCATGGAAAACATACTTGTTGACGATAGCCATCTTCATACATTACATAAAGTGAACAAGGAAAATTCCTCAAGAATTTCAAAAAAAAGCGCTTCGGAACGCGCTTTCGTGAGTATATCTAAAGGTTTTGAATCACTATGTTAGTGTGCCTTGGAATCATATACGCCACTGTTGTAGAGTAGATATCTTAATGCCAGGAGGTACGTGTTTGCGCGACGAATTTCTACATTTTCGAACTAAGCGGTGAATTGTTGGTTCCCAATATCTTTGGTGGGAGAGCGCTCTGGGTTGTTATCAAGACAGTGTTACCGACCACGATTTGTATTGGGGAACAATTAGAAATGTTTTAATTCATTCCTAGTCAAATAAGCTGCACTTATGAGATCTAATAAGATCGAAACAGCTGTATGCAGATTTTGAGTCGGGTGACTTGGCGATTTCTATAATTCACCGTTGGATTGTGAATGCAGATTTTGCGTTGCGGGATACATATAACCAGCTCGGTTGAAAAGTTGTTTGATAAATATTTTTAAATTATTAAAGAATTTTTCTTGTTCACTTTATGTAACCTATATGATATGCCTGAAGGAGTTCCTAACCATAACCCAAGTAGCCCACCTTCATCACTCATATTTAAGGAGGAATTAAACTTGTAGTTTCATCTCCTTTTTCCCTATATGATCGACCGAACAATATATGACATGTAAATGATATCACTACTCTGGTTCTGTGATTTCAGTCAATATCGTTTGCTATTTTTCGTCTTGGACAACTTATAGGACAGGAAATGGGGCATACAATGCAGCAAAATTACCAGCGGATCTTTGTACTCATGTTATTTATGCTTTCGTTGGAATCGATTATCAAGGTAATCTAATAATCCTTGACGATTGGGAGGCTGAAGGACTGAAGGAACTGAAGCATCTGAAAGAGTAAGTAACACAAAGTTGATTTCTAATAAATGTCAATCTGCTTCATAACTTGAAACAGTTATTTTTCTATTCGTCTCTACAAACACAAGAGTTAACTAGTTGATCTTCTAAAAGAGTTGAATAGGCTACACAGTAGATAAGCTTAGAGGAGCTCCACAACTTATTGAAGTTATTTTACCATTCACGAGGCAGAATACTTCTCGGTGGTTTGCCATTGCCTTCCGAGAGGTGGCTTCGCATTAATTCGTTGGTTCAATCAGGCGACCCTCTGTTCTGTAGTCCAACGCACTGGCCACTGAGCTACGGAGCCAGTTCGTAGCTCTTATTTTCCATATTTATATATAAATACTCAGCCCCTCTCAATTGTAGAATTTGGATTCCAGCGCATACTAACATATTGTTTGAAAATTCTGGGCATACTCTGGCCATACGCCACTGTAGTAGGCATATTCTTGTCAGGAAATATTTGACTGAATTCTGCATTTTCAGTATGTACAGTGTTTCCCAATATCTTTGGTGGAGGGCACTACGAGTTGTTATCCATGAGAGAGTTCAGTCGAGATTTGTATTGGTAACAATAAGAAACATGTTTATTCACTCAGAGTCAAGTACGCTGCACTGAAAAGGTCTAATAAGATCGAAACAGCTGTATGCAGATCTTCAGTTGGGGGGACTTGACATTTTCTATAATTCACTGTTGCATTTGATAGTATATTACGTATAAAGTGCGTGAAGTTGACTTTTTCACACAGGCGTGTGAAGGTCGCTTCGCTCGTTTCGCTGCAACGCGAGTGGAGCAGCCACGCGGGTAGAGCAACCACTCGAGTTAAGCAGCCACGCGAGTGGAACAGCTACGCAAGTGGAGCAGCCACGCGAGTGGAGCAGCCACGCGGGTAGAGAAACCACTCGAGTGGAGCAACCACTCGAGTGGAGCAGCCACGCGAGTGGAGCAGCCACGCGAGTGGAGCAGCCACGCGAGTGGAGCAGCCACGCGAGTGGAGCAGCCACGTGAGTGGAGCAGCCACGCGAGTGGAGCAGCCACGCGAGTGGAGCAGCCACGCGAGTGGAGCAGCCACGTGAGTGGAGCAGCCACGCGAGTGGAGCAGCCACGTGAGTGGAGCAGCCACGCGAGTGGAGCAGCCACGTGAGTGGAGCAGCCACGCGAGTGAAGCAGCCATGCGAGTGTAAAAAAAGTCTTCACGCAAATGTTACACACTATACTTTTTCAACGACCGTAAGGATAAGCAAATTCAAAAGACAAAAAACCATTGAAATAAATGAAAGAAATACGTGAATGAGTTTGACGTTTTCGGACGTCATAAAAATTTATTTCTAAAGCACAGCTATCTGTGAATTTTTCATCTCTTACACATTCTCATTGATTTTCACAGAAAGAAAGACCAAAATCCGGCTCTAAGGGTCATGGTCAGTATGGGTGGTTGGAACGAAGGCTCGGAAAAATATTCACACGTAGTTTCCAATTCAACACTGAGAAAAAATTTAATAGACAGTATTCTAGTGTTTCTGAAGAAGTTCGAATTCGATGGTTTCGATCTGGATTGGGAATATCCGTCCCAGAGGGGCGGAAATCCGAAAGACGTAGAAAACCTTGTGCTTCTACTTGGAGAATTGAAGCAAGCTTTTGAGCCAAGAAAATACCTGCTTTCTATTGCTGCCAGTGGAGGAGTAGAGTCAGCATCAATTTCGTATAATATTCCAGAAGTGGGAGAGTAAGTACATTTCCCCCTAATTTTTAATACTTTAAGATTCAAATTCTGGGGGCTGAAGAAATGCACATGGCTCGAATATCTCCAAAAACTTATTGTATTTGTACATACAAATGGGAACGATCAGAAAAAAAATTTTAAACACATCAATCGAACTCACGTATAAATTTTTCATTATTTTCAATTCAAGAAAAATCATATATACTCGAAAAAATATGAATACAGAGTGATGCATTTGAAATATGATAAAATTAGGTCATATTCTGAAAAATATGACACAAACGAGAAATCTGTAAATGTCACTATTGACATAAAATATACCAAAACTTTCAACGAGGTCAATTTTGCGTATAAGTCATAATTGAGTCATATATCAGGTGTTTTTGGTCCAACCCAGTATATTATATATATATATATATATATATATATATATATATATATATATATATATATATATATATATATATATATATATATATATATATATATATATATCTAATATATAAAATTCTCGTGTCACGGTGTTAGAAGTTAAACTCCTCCAAAATGGCTCAACCGATTCTCATGAAATTTTGTGCGCATATCGGGTAGGTCTGAGAATCGGCTAGCATCTATTTTTCATCCCCCTAAATGTTAAGGGTGGTCCTTGATTTTATTTTTTTATTTTTCAGACAAAATTTTCTGTTCTATTTTTTTTATGATACAGCATTCAAAAATACATACAACCCTAAATTTTCACCCCTCTACGATCAACCCCTATTTTTTATTTGTTAATTATAAACTTCAATTTTTTTGACAAGATTTTTATTTTTATTTTGTCATGACTTAAAATGAAAAAATTCATATTACTCTCAATTTTTTACCCTTCTACGATCAACCCCTATTTTTACATCGCAATTTTATTTTTTTTAAATTTTATCCACAGATCCGCAATAGGGTTGCAAGATGGCAATCGAAAATAACAATAGTCGGTCTGAGAATAGGTCGTAATATATTTTTCATACCCTTACATGATTAGGGTGGTCCACCCCAAATATTTTTATAAATTCTTTGGACAAAATTTTTTTTTTTATTTTTTTATGATGTTGCATTAAAAAATACAAACAACTCTAAATTTTCAGCCTTCTAACAACAACCCATATTTTTTAATAGTCATTTTAGTAATTCAAACAACGTTTGCCGGGTCAGCTAGTATATATATATATATATATATATATATATATATATATATATATATATATATATATATATATATATATATATATATATATATATATATATATATATATATATATATATATATATATATATGCATGTGTATATATATATATATAAATACGTTGGGAAATTTCTTCGAAAAAATGATTATTAATCAAATCAACCATCCAACGAATTCATATTCATCCTTCAATGGAAAATGTTATAAAATTCGACATTCGTGCCACAAACGATGAAAACTTTATTCAGACTTACCAAGGACATCGTATCCACACAACCATCTCCCAGTTTCTAAGAAGAGCACTAAATCCACACGAACAAATCACTACGTTATCCATCGGAAACCTATAGGTTTCACACTTTAAGCCAAAAAGAAACGCCAATTGCCGAAAAATTCTGTCACTTCACAACCATAGGTGGCCACCATAGATGTGAAGTTCTGTAAAGTATAACATCGTTCGATATTCAAGCAACGCTAGTAGTAATGTCCAGATTTCTCCGATAATTTTCATGGACCGGATCGGCAGTTAACATTGAAAATGTTGGACAGGACAATACTGATATGCTCGTTGAGGAGCGAAGCAGACTCTCTAGTATTCAAATCGTGTGTAGCACGGATTACGAATTGTCTAACATTATCCCTTGAATGATGGGTGGGAATTCCATGTCGTCGAGTCCCATAAAACTTGCTCCGTTGGAGGGTTGATTTGATAATTCATCAATGTTTTGAACAAATTCCTCAAAGAACCGCTATTATAGCTCTTATCAAAAAAACTGTCATCATCAATCGGAATGGTTTGCTTGAAGATTTCAATTTACTAACGCATTTTCAATTATTCACAGAATGGTAGATTTCATTAATGTCATGACATTTGACTATCATGGAACGTGGGAATCTTATGTGGGGCACAGTTCACCCTTATATCCATCTCACTTGGACACCGGAAATAATAAATTATTGAACGTGGTGAGTACACTTATTTCAACCATTGTAATTTGAGTAAAAAGATATTGATTTTAGTATAAAATAAGTATTGTTGTACACATTTTGATAAGTTATGTTGGATATTTGTGATGCGTCTTATTAGTTTAGGTTAGAGATTTTTAACTTAAAAACTTCATAATGGATAAAATAATATATATATATATATATATATATATATATATATATATATATATATTTTTTTATCTATTATTAAGATTTTAAGTTAAAAATCTCTAACCTAAACTATATATATATATATATATATATATATATATATATATATATAATATAAATATAATATATATATATATATATAATATATATATATATATATATATATATATATATATATATATATATATATATATATATATATACTAATATTTTAAAGAGGAAATATTTGATGGTTTGTTTGTTTGCATTGAATAGGCTCCGAAACTACTGAACCGATTTGAAAACTTCTTTCATTATTAGGAAGCTACACTTTCTCCTGGTGACATAGGCTATTAATTCAGGGGTCACCAATTAGTTTCGCTAGGGGTCCGTTTTAAGAATAAAATTACCATCGTGTTCCGCACAACACGTGGTGGTCGTTGCGTCCGTCAATGAGGGGGATACATTTTTATCAAATTACGTACTCTGTAGTGCAAGTTGATGTCTTCTCGCGGTCCGCACAGAATGGTTCGGCGGTCCGCCATTTGGTGACCCCTGGGATATTTTATATTCTCAAAAATATTAAGGATCCTTACTAAAACTCCAATAATGTAACCCAAGGTGTAAAAAAATACCTAAAATACTCTTTACATCGCTGCGAAAACTATTGATGGTAGAATGAAATTATGTACTACGACGTTGCAGAACATATCATTATTTACAAAGTGTCGCGACAGCGTATTATGCTTAACTAGTATAGTTATGCCACAATAAGTGTTGTTTTATTTTAAAATTTTCATTGAAATGTCGCCGCTAGAAAAAGCTCTTTATTTGTATCTTGTAGCCGCTCACCCGACTCGGCTAGCTAGGCAGCACCTTATATGTAGGCGTCATTGGGGTAAGGGCCGTACGAGAGGGGTGTCAATGTTAAGAAATGAAGTGCTCACTCGCGCGGTCGGCTGACTACGCAATGATCAAATAGAAGGGTTCATGTGTGTGTATTATAATTTTTAATTTTGATTTTTTTTGTAATACCTGTGTGAGGCCGGGGTGCATTTTTCCGTTCCCTGTACAGTCAGCGCGACAGGTCGCTCTCGCCGTATAGGAAACGGAATGTACAATGGAGCACTCCGTTTCCTAGCAGATAAGCGCGAAGTGCCCACTGCCCCTGTGTCCGATCGCATATGTATCTACGTTTGAATAATTCATTGAACATTTTTGATTCTTAGTCGAAAGGAGACAACTTAATATAATCAAACCGAATTTTATTCATGCAGAACTACAAATACATACTGAAAATAAATAGGATTTCTTTGTAACTTGCTATAAAGAATAAATAATATTATAGTAATCCAAATTAATGTTCACTGCCATGACTTATAGCGTTTGTGGCATTTTGTTGGATGTTTGCAATCAATGATCGCTTTTTGCGAGGTCTCTTTCTTGAACTTATTTCGCTGCTGGATGGCCGACCTGCTTGCATTGCTTTGGCACCCCTATACCCAGATGCTCTTCTAGTGATAGATGTAGGTTGTACATTAATTCTTTTGCTGAGTAAAAGAGGAACACGGAGCATAGAACATTTTAAATAATAAATAATGAAATTAAAAAGCACTTTTTTTTAAATACCTACTTTCCTGTATATTAAGAGAGAAAATCGAAAATTTCACCTTGGTCAGATCTTTCTAATCCCTCGAAGTATATTTGTGCAAATTTTCAAATTTCTAAGTAAAGAGGTAACCTCAATAAAATGTGTAAAGTTCGTAAGTCTTTTTTGAGACACCCTGTATACAAATTATTTTTTTTGAAAAAGATGCCCAACTAAAATAATAATTGACGTGTTCTGCGAATTTTTTGGAAAGTCATTCTAATTTTAAATTTAGTCGATACTTTCCGAACGTATTAATGTATATTAAGAAAGAAAATCGAAAATAAAATTTAACTTTGCTCGGATGTTCCTAATCCCTCAGAGTATATTTGTGCAAATTTTCAAATTTTTAGGTAAAGCGATTACTACTAAATTACTAAATTACTAAATTTACTCACCAGAATCACCGTGTTCAGTCCTCCCTTGAGGTACTTGTCTCTGTATCTGCGGTCCTTGTTGTTTTTTTCAACTTTTACAATAATTTTCGCAGTGCAATGTTTATTTCTGTTTCTGGTAGTCTTCTTCTTGCGGTCTTTATTTTTGTCACTATGTTGGCAGACGAAATCTTTCCTATATGCCAGCTGTTTCAGATTACCTATTATAAGTTCTCTGTACTATCCATTCTGTGGATGTACATTCTGAAAATGTCTGAAGCCACTTCCTACAACTTTCATCTAACGTCTCGTTATCATCTCGAACGAAACGAGTTCGCACAATTACTTCTGAATCCATTGGTTTGTCAGATATGACTTCATAAACAACACAAAATCTATAAAAGCCTTTTCTATCTGTTCCAGATTCATTTTGCACCACACAAATCACAAATACAAGGTTAGTAATAAACAAAACAAATCACGCATAGCCGACTTCTGTTAAATGTCGTCATAGATAAAACGCGGAAAATGCATAATTGCGTTCGGCATGGCTGTGCTTCGCGCGTATCAGCTAAGGAACGGAGTGCTTGATTTTGCAATCCGTTTCCTATACAGCGAGAGCGACCTGTCGCGCTGACTGTACAGGGAACGGAAAAATGCGGCCGGGGTGGGTAACCAAGCTAGTAAGTGAGTACTTAGGTACACTGGCTAGTATTTGGGAGGTCTCGGGTTCAAACCCCGGGGCCGACTGGTCTGCCATGAGTTTTCTTCAGACGTTTTCTCATGGTAATGTAAGTCACTGCTTGCAAACTTACAAGGCGAATGCTGGGCCAGTATTAATCCTCTGAACCCTACCCCCACTTCCTATGTTCCATAAATATCCAGTCTCACCTATCCCTAATGCACTTGTACATACAAGACAAGTGTAATCTGGCTGAAGGAGTTAATCCCAAACTCAAGCTGCCCATCTCCCTGACACATACTTCTGGGAAGAACGAAACACGTTTGTTTCCTTTTTTCTGGGCGAGCCGCTAGTATCTTATTAACATATTGCGCACACAAAAAGGTTGAGATTTAGAACTATTAAAGATATATAGCGTAGTAGTGCAGGAAACGGAAATTTATAAATAATATATGTTATAAATACATCAAATTCATTTTTTTATCAAATCAGTTTTGTAGACAGACGTAGCGACAACTAGGTACTTGGGCTAAATAGGTTAGGTGTTCACTAAGATCGAAACATGAGTACGTAATCATTTATGTGAAGTACCTAATTTACATTTCTTATTCCACTGGTACAATATACAAATTCTTGAAAAAGTTATTCGGTAGAAACCAAAGATTAATATATGAACTATTAGAAATATAAAAATTTTCGGTCATGCCCTCATTTGGGAGAATTATTAGAATCAATCTGCACGATAAAATGACGAGAATTTGAAGATTGTTTATACTTCTTATCTAGGAAATTTCTGAAACTTTCAGAAACAGAGCGTATTTAAAGTTTCATTTTGAGAATAATATTCTTATAAAGTTATTTCCTGATTTTTTCAGGATAGTGGTATCAAATACTGGATCAAACAAGGGGCACCCTTGAGTAAAATAAACTTATCACTCGCTTCATATGGTAGATGCTTCACTCTAGCTAGTTCTAAGAATACAAGTTTGTATGCCCCTACCCAAGGACCTTGTAGACCAGGCCCATACACACGACAGGCTGGAACTCTTGGATATAATGAGGTAAAAAGAAAGGAAACGTTCTCAGTTTTCCCAAAATATATATATATATATATACAAAATTTTCTGTTCTATTTTTTTATGATACAGCATTGAAAAATACATACAACCCCAAACTTTCATCCCTCTACGATCAACCCCTATGTTTCATTTGTAAAACTAAGATTCGGACAAAATCTATTTTTCATCCCCCTGAATGTTAAGGGTCCACCCCTTAATTATTATTTTCTGTTTTTCAAACAAAATCATATTTTATCCTTAGAATAGATGCCACCTCGAAAAGATCATATTTGCAAATATTATTTCTCGGAAAATGGTTACTAGGATATTTTAAAGATTTTGTCACATATATTCCCATGAAAATCTCATTTTTTAATGTCAACCAATGAAAATTTTTAAAATCCTTGAAAATTTTTAAAACTGCCCATTCTTCAATATATTCGAAGCATATGCACTATAATAATTAATAAATAGTAGTTAAAATGTTAATACAGTACATTTAAAATAAGAAATGCGGATATTTTTTAAAAATCGGGGCATTTTTAAAAATCGGCGGAACGCGGGACTATCCTACAAAAAGCAGGACTGTCCCTCCAAAATCGGGCCGTGTGGTCACTTTAATATATATATATATATATATATATATATATATATATATATATATATATATATATATATATATATATATATATATATATAGTAATTTTTTTATTTATGTAACGAACGCTACGAATTTAATTGTAACTGTGTTAATTTTTTTTCATACAGATATGTGAATTGTATTCAAGTTACGAGCGCATTTGGGATGATGAACAGAAGGTTCCTCATAAAATACAGGATGATCAATGGATTGGTTATGAGGATATTGAATCTATCAAATTGAAAGCACAATATGCGAAGGCATTAGGACTTGCAGGATTCATGGTATGGTCTTTAGACACTGATGACTTCCTTGGGATTTGTGGATCTGGAAAATATCCTCTAATAAATACCGCGAAAAAAGTTTGGAATGAGATCTAACTTCTTTCTGATTTGCAGTTAATGAATAAAATTAAGTACATGAACAATATCAGCAAAAAAATACTGATTTTAATATATTACTAAGACAAAAAAATCATAATTTTTTGTTATACATCAGCTTTTATTGTTATGGAATGCTGCAACAATTATTGATAAACAAAAGTGATATAAAAAAGTTATTGATAAACAAAAAAAATTCAACTCAATTCAAGAAGACACAAATTTTGAAAAAATATTTATTTATTATAATATGTATATATATATATATATATATATATATATATATATATATATATATATATATATATATATATATATATATATATATATATATATATATATATATATATATATATATATATATATATATAAGAGGAGGATAGTCGCTGACTAGTGTAGAGGATAACTATTTGTAGGGACTGCAGCAATGTAAAAGGAAACTCTTTGAAGTTTTTCCAAGCTTTCGGAATCGTTTATTCCATCGTCAGGGAGAATCTATCATGAGAATGATTACATAGATGTTGATAATACGATATAAGAAACATTGAAAATGATGCTATTTGTTAAAAAATTATAAAAGTTGATACATTTTTGAAGTTATAATTAAATTACTGAACGAAATGACAAATCGGAGTCACTCATTTTTTTAAAATTTTCAAATTGAAGTTTGACATTATTTCGTTACGTTAAATTAATTCGATTTTGTGTTATTTTGTATCAAGTGAAAGTAAAAAAGAATAAATTTCACTCAAATGGCTTATATCTGTTTTTTTATTTATGGATTTATTGTCTTGATAAATAAAGGCTGATATATCTTTTCATAACAAAAATTTGAATAAACTTCAAGAACTTTTCATACAAAATTCCTACCCACCATCTTTAGTCAAGAAAATTTTATTTAGCACATCCTTATCAGAAAATGAAATTATAGGACAAAATAACATTTCTCATAATGAACTTGTTACAGATATGAGTCAAGTTTCAATTTTTTATGCCTCGTTACCTTATATAAAAGAAATAACACCTAAACTGATCAGAATTTTTCAATCTTTTGAAAACATCAAAATTGCAAATAGAACAGTTATTTCAATGAGACAAATATATTCGAAAGTAAAAGACAAAATTCCTATTTTATCACTCACAAATGTTGTTTATAATATCCCTTGTCTTGATTGTGATAAGAATTATATTGGCCAAACAAAAAGATTATTAAAAGACAGAATCACTTCTCATAAGAGTGATAGTAGATTACACCCTGAGAGATGTGCTTTAGCTAAACATGTCAATGATTGTGACCACCAGATGAACTACCTTTCAACAACTGTTCTTGCAAAAGAATCACATCTTTCAAAAAGATCTTTTTTAGAAATGGCCTTTATTTATCAAGACAATAAATCCATAAATAAAAAAACAGATATAAGCCATTTGAGTGAAATTTATTCTTTTTTACTTTCACTTGATACAAAATAACACAAAATCGAATTAATTTAACGTAACGAAATAATGTCAAACTTCAATTTGAAAATTTTAAAAAAATGAGTGACTCCGATTTGTCATTTCGTTCAGTAATTTAATTATAACTTCAAAAATGTATCAACTTTTATAATTTTTTAACAAATAGCATCATTTTCAATGTTTCTTATATCGTATTATCAACATCTATGTAATCATTCTCATGATAGATTCTCCCTGACGATGGAATAAACGATTCCGAAAGATCGAAAAAAATTCAAAGAGTTTCTTTTTATATAGCTGCAGTCCCTACAAATAGATATCCTATATATATATATATATATATATATATATATATATATATATATATATATATATATATATATATATATATATATATATATATATATATATATATATATATATATATATATATATATATATATATTTATATATATATACATATATACATATAATGTACTCATTTATTTTAATGAGCAATAACTGGCCATTAACATTTAATTAATCAGTTAATGTTACGTCACGAAATTATTTACATTCTCAAAACTTTTGAAAGACCGAAATTACTTCAACAGTTTTGAATTTTAGAAAAATTTAGTAGTCAAAAGAAAGACATGTCATTAAATTTTTTGCAACTTATTCATAAAATCGGTTCTCAAATTTATATGTCATGTATTTGCAAATGATAAATAAATAAGTAAAAATACAGCACATACAAAGACAGTTCGAATATAATATATATATATATATATATATATATATATATATATATATATATAAATATATATATATATATATATATATATATATATATATATATATATATATATATATATATATATATATATATATATATATATATATATATATATATATATATATATATATATGTATGTATATAGCACAATAAGTTCATTTCTGAGATGCAATTTGGTTTTCGAGAAAAAAAATCGACGGACGATGCTATCGCTACTTTGATCGGTCGAGTTTATGAGGCATTCAATAGAGATGAGGTTGCCTTATGTATAATGATTGATCTCGCTAAGGCGTTTGATACGGTGGAGCATGAAACATTACTAGGGTAGGTATATTGGGGGAAGTTGGTGTTGTAGGTGTCAATATGAAATTGATGCGGAGTTACTTGTCACACCGTTATCAGACAGTAAGAATTCAAGATAAATTTAGTGATTTGGGGCCAGTGGAACGTGGCGTTCCACAGGGTACTATATTGGGCCCTATTCTGTTCACAATGTATATAAACAAATTATTATTGTTGAAGAGTGAAGGGCAAATTGTCAGTTTTGCTGATGATACTGCTATAATTTATACAGGAAAAAACTGGATAGACCTAAAAAAGAAAGCTGAAACTGATTTCATTAAAATAGATAATTGGTTGAAGCAATATTTTCTGACGCTAAATATTACAAAGACGAAATACATACCTTTCGCTATAGATAAGCGTTTGTTGCCTAGGTGCACGCCTCTCACTATTGTTGTAGAGGATGGTACTTTCACAATTCCGTGCGCCTATGAGATCAAGTACCTTGGCGTTATGCTGGATTGTCACCTCAGATGGGACTCCCAAGTTAATAAATTGATTGCTAAGTTGAGATGTCTATTACCTATATTTAAAAAACTTTCCCTTGTTCTGGATGTGACACATCTAACAGTGGTTTATAGAGCGCTTTGTAGAGTCGCATCTGAGATATGGTATTGTTGCGTGGGGTGGCGCTTATAGCCACGTAATAAGGAAGTTGGAAGTACAACAAAAAATGGCTCTTGAAAATAATACATGCTAAGGATATTAGATTTCCAACCGAACTGTTATTTCAGCTGTCGAATGTGTTGGATGTGCGTCAGCTTTTTTGTGCTTCGGTGTTAAATTTTACCAAAAAAAATATAAATAGAAGCATCTTGATTGAACATGATTTGGGCACCCGGTACAGCAGGGGTTCACTATGTGTACCTAGATTCAACAAGACTGTATGCCAACGTAGTCACTTGTACGTTGGCCCAAGCACGTATAATGAGATACCTTTGGAATTGAGAAATACTTATAACTTTAAGAAATTTAAAAGTAAAACAAAAAAATGGATAAAAGCAAGAAGTAGGTCATATATACATGAATTAATAGAGCCAAAAAGATGTTAACATGTCTTGTTTATTGTAATTGTGGATTGTCTGTTTAATTTTGGTTTATCTTGATTTAAAATTGGTTATCCAATCCAAATTTTTTATTTATGCTCACCACAGGCCACGGTCTTTGTGAGTTGATTTGGAAATCATTTTATTTTTATTCGGGAAAACTATGTTATCTAGGACTAAATACTTTGTTTCTTTATATAGTGTGAGTGTGTATCCATTGCCAAAAAAATTTTCTTGAATAAAGATATTTATTATTATTATTATTATTATTATATATATATATATATATATATATATATATATATATATATATATATATATATATATATATATATATATAATAAAACATTTAATCACTATGTGTGAAGAGAAACTAATGAAAGTTGGATTAGAAAACTTTTAAATTATAGAAACTAAGAAAATGATCGTTCCAGTTGTGTTGTCTCCATAAGTTCCGACACCATGATATTACAATTAATCTTGAAAGCAGTGAATGTGAGACACATCAACTTGATAGACTATCGACGCTTTAACCTCATAAGTGTCGTCTATCAACTATGCAAATTCCCCATTTTACCCAAATAATTGAATATTATAGTATTCAAATACATAAACAAGAAAGTGATCTGTCAGATTCATTCAACTCATACACCAGCAATCTTTTGTTGCCATTTGAATTTGTCGCTATGCAATTTTCCAGAAGGCCTGAATGCGACAGGTATGGTCCGATTTTAATTTACAAAAAAGATTTCCAAAGTAGAATTCTCATAGTTCAAAACGTTCATCTTGGTTTTTCATGAAAATATTGAGAAATAAGTTAGAAATTACGCTGGACATCTCGAGAAAGGGCCTAGCGCTCGAGAGTAGTTGCATAGTGGGGGAGAGGCAGAAAAGGTAAAGCATCCACATAGTAATGCATGCAGTTATGAATAATAAAGTCGAGTGAAAAATATCTCACTATTAGGCTCTTGCACCGTTTTATCATAAAACGTCGTTTAACTAAACTTGGTTTAATTTTTAAACTACGTTTATTTTTCTGGTCGTTGCACCAAGGAATTATAACCGACCCATTGCTAAACTGCGTTTTTGTAGTATTTTGGATGAAACAGCGATGTACATGAAGTAAAAAGAAGAAACAGAATTTATTTTTCTACTTTTCTAACCTAGTTTTAATAGTAAAGAAGTTGTTTTTTTGGTGATTTGTATTAAATATGCATAAAATGGAAGATAATAATAGAAGGAAAAAGGGAACACACTGATACTTTCCAGATAGAGCGGTAAACTGTGGATGTATGAACTCCAAAAAATGGGCAATACTGTGCAAATGTTCTCCATGGGCATACAATTTTAATGCTAAAAAGGGGGACAAGCTGTAATTCCTACAAAGTTAGATAGGTTTAATGGGCCCTCTTCCTGTGATATCATATAAATAAATTTTTGTGTGTGTATTTTTAATTATGGAGAGTAAATTTGCATTTATGAGTTGAATGAATGCTGTGTTCATTAGTATAGATAAACTATAAATCCACGCCTTCAGTTCTGGTAGCCATATTTTTTACCACCTAGAGAGAATAACTGACAAAATACCTATAAGATGATTATTGTTGATTGAACAAAAAAATCTATAACAATAATACAATATAATAGGATACCATATTTTTTGCATAGCTTGACGATTGCCAAGCAAACATTTTTAAAATAATTATGTGTCCACTATTCCAGGAATTCTAGTTGTCGTTATAGATATCAAACTCTTCATAAAACATTTTAAACAAAAATTCGAGTTTCCGCCTGCATAAATTAAATTTTCAAGGAAAAAATATACTGTTTCTTTAACAAATAACCTCAAAATGTACTTAAACTTCAAATTGAACGCCGAAAATTGGGCGTTTAATTTATGCGTGGTTTAGGGAGTCTTAAACGCCGTTTATATTTTGGTGCAAGAGAAAATGTCAAATTAAACTCGGTTTAACATTAAACTTAGTTTAATAATATACGGTGCAAGAGCCTATATATCATATAGTAGGGGAGCCCGAGATTGTAAATGGGGATTTACTCGAGCGTTGTGGGGACCTTTTGGATTGTGGAGATTAGATGCTAAAACGAAAAAAAGGTTATATGATGTATGCCATTTCACTGGAAGGGAAAACGTGTGCAGATTTTGAAAAATGTAAAAAAAATCGTTATATAGAAATACTCGAGCGCGTCAGATATTAATAGTTTATACACCCCACATCGTCTCTGATAACGAAGGTAAGTTAATCTGCATGGTGGGTGTCACCATACGAGACCAAAACTCATCGCCGATATTCAAAAAAGCAAAAAAAATTCTTGACATTTTCTTCAAAATAAAAATTTTTCGTAATCCCATACTGTTATTTTGATTTAACAGTATTCAGATGACAATTGAAAAGTCAGTGTTAACGGCCGGCGGCCGTTAAGAAATCACTTGTTCAAATATTTATTTCAAAACATCATTCTGCTTACAATAACAACATTGAAATCTTGGTCCACAGCGAGTTGGGAGAATAAACCTCTGATTTTCATTTCGCATAGGCTAATAATACATCTTCATTAAAAACCTTTACATTCTTGCTTTTACGCGCATTTCAAAATTTTCATATTCTTTTTGATATCGCTCTTGAGTTATTTTCGGCAGTTAATCAACACTCGCTGCACTGCACGTGATTCTCCCAATATTTCTAAAGGAATTTGATTTTGTTCCTCAATTTCGTCCATGGTCGTCGTTAAAGCGAACTTGAAAACACAAAAAACTGACGTTGTTTATAAAACTGTCAAACTGTTCCATGACAACAGAGTGCACGACATTGGGATTTTTCTGTAGAATTGCGAGGTACGGGGTTTTTTCTTTCTTCGGAATCAAAATATAATCTTTCAACGGGATTACGAAACATTTTTAACGACACACGGCCGATACGCAAATAACGGACTCGGTTAGTTATAATCCTCGGCTGCGCCTCGGATTACAATATCCAACCTCATCCGTTATTTGCTACATATCGGCCTTGTTACGTTAATAACTATAACCGTGCTTGAGAATATCAAGGTGACGTTTTCTTTTTGCAACTTTTTTAGTCTCCTATTTCTTTATGCCACGTGCAAATCATCAGATTAGTGAAACGCATACTCCTCTGCATGTGATCAACCCACCTTCCTCAATCTGACGCACTCGAGTTTCTCGAACGATCATTTTTTTTTTACTAATCTGATCGGCTGCCCTAGACGAACGCCCCCATATTGAGGGTTCATGTATGGTGGGGATACTTAACAGGGTGCAAGGTTTCTCCCAATATGTTATTCTGCCACGCTCGAGTAAATCCCAAAATCCCCGCTAGAGCTCCCCTACTAATATGAATGTATTCTTCAAAATAATAGCGCATCTGATTTCCTTCTAACACTTTCTACACGAAAATATATCTGTAGCTTGGTCTACTCATCACACATGGTATGCAGATAATACACATGATGTGCACATCCCAACTGAACTATAAACATATTGAATCTTCTACCCTTTGAAATGTTTTCAATTTGCAGCGGTTTAAATCTAGCATACACCACCATCTTTTGAAATTATATGTGGGCACTTGAGTCTCCTTATGAGCTTTTGCTTGTCATAATAAAATTATAGAGCACAAGCCTTATATGCCATATTGGAATTTGACATGTCAGCTGGCGAACTCTGGCGGCCAGATGGATGAAGTTTTCATTTCCAACATCAACATATTTAATTGCATGACAAGTTTTGGATTTCTTACAAATGAGGCCACAAAGGGTAAATAATGGAAAGTGTTAATTTTGCAAAACGTAGAATCAGCTGGTCGATCGTTCAAGACAAGATTTAAAGAACACCAACAATCTTTTTTGAAAAATAAAACGGATTCAACTTTTTCAAATCATTGTCGTGAAAACCACCACCCATTTCCACAAATAGATAATTTTCAAATCATGCACAAATTACCGAAAGGAAGCAAACTTACTTACTTAGAATCATTAGAAATTTTTAAACTCAATCATGATGCAAAAGATATCTTGCTGAACGACCAGATTGACTTGATATATTCTCCTATATTTAGTGTATTAAAACTATAACGACTTTTCTAAGAACATTGTATTGTACCAATTTGGGAAATTCACTCGATTAGCCCTTCTTGAAATATGTTCCTCTTGTCTATTTAGGTACCTGCAATAATTCTTTCCCACCCGTAAGCGCAAATCTATAATTCTGTATTAAGTTCTTAACTCAATGTGCTCGATGATGGACTAGTGACCGAAATTGCAATCGCAGTGTTATATTTTTCGAAATATTTTGTGATAATAAACGTAGTAAATTCAAATTTAGTTTTGTTCATCATGTTAAATTATCACGTAGTAACGACGGATTCCACCAACTATTTAAATCAAATTGAATCAAAATAGATAAACAAAAAATAGTACCATACCGATACCAGGCCTCAAATTCAAATATCAGCTTCTCTGTATTTTCGCTGGAGTAAATTTTCACCTACATAAAGCTTCAAACTTTCGTTCTTAACTAACATTGTTATAGGAAAAACTCAAAAAACTTTCAAATCTCTCATATAACTCGTGATGAAAGTTGGTTTTGAGACGCCATGTTTTGACGTTATCACCTAAGCTCCGCGTCCATGTCAGATCCCAATGGGATTATAATTAAGCGGACCAGTAGACAAAAACTCTTAATTAACACCCTTCCCAAACTCAAACATGTCGAACCTAATTCAACCAACCGTCAAACAGCCCTAATTATATCCAAAGTGACCATCTTCAGATAACAACAGCTTAACGATCTGAACGTAGGTGGAACGCTATAAATACCAGATGATTACATCGTTAATTCTGGTCATATATTCACACAAATTGCCTGCACATTCACCCAAACCAATACAAAAACGATAACATCTCTCCAAAAGATATCGAAACTGATCGGCTGGAGAACGGCGCGTCCACACCATACGCCTGAAAAATCGATATTTATGACGTAAGCAGCGTCGCGGCGTTGGATTCGACGGTGCTGAAAGCCATTCACTCGTTCAG
Source organism: Cynegetis impunctata (assembly GCA_030704885.1). Taxonomy (NCBI): domain Eukaryota; kingdom Metazoa; phylum Arthropoda; class Insecta; order Coleoptera; family Coccinellidae; genus Cynegetis; species Cynegetis impunctata. The sequence continues at coordinate 311,910 of JARQZK010001511.1, read as the reverse complement.
TTTCGAGCTGGCATCCAACCCGACGATGCCCCCAACTCTGAGACCCAAACATCTGCTGTTGTTGACGATCTTGAGCTTTGCTGCCGGTGCAGATGTGTTTAGTAACTCGTTCTTGGTGAGATTTAGGAGGGATGTGGGAAAAGACCAGGCGCATGAGGTGGCCAAGAGGAACGGCTTCGTCAGCATGGGACCGGTGAGTTAATTATGTAGATTTCGGGGAAACAGCTGTTTTAGGACTAGGCCAAGCTACAGAGATTTTTTAATGTAAAAACTGTTAGAAGAAAACCAGCTGCGCCATTGTTTGTAAAATAGTTCTAAATGATATAGTAGTATGTTTTTCACTCGACTTTATTATTTATAACTTTGTTATTAATAATTTTATGCAGAAAAATTTAGTTTTTTTCAAAAGGTTTGCTTGTGACCCAAATATTCTCTATAATTGGTAGATAATTGGAGAGGGCCAGTGAAAAAAAAACACAGAAATCTATCTTATGTTAATATAACTTGTCGAAACGTTGATATTAACATAAGATAGATTTCTGTGTTTTTTTTTCACTGGCCCTCTCCAATTATCTACCAATTATAGAATTTAGTTTTTTACTTATAAAATTGAAACTATCACAGTAATCGTGATGGTGTCAATAGACTAATTATAGAAAATGAAAAGATGAAGAAAATGAAAGAGCGGACGACTCGATCAGACCCTTACTTTGAGAGAAAATCGGATAAAACCAGACAAAATGCAGTTTTTCGAAAAATTCATAACTCGGTTATTTCTTGAGTTGTAGCGTAGATCCTCTGGTCAGTATTAGTTATTAATATAGACTTTATTTGGGCGAAGAGCAGGAACTGTCCGATGCATAGTTTTTGATCTGTGGCCATTTGAATATTTTACTATGCAATTTTCCAGCAGACCTGAATGCGACAGGTATAGTCCGATTTCAATTTACAAAAAAGATTTTGAAAGTAGAATTCTCGTAGTTTAAAACGTATATCTTGGTTTTACATAAAAACGCTGAGAAATATGTTAAAAATAAAGCTGATCATGAAGAAAAAGGGCCGAGCGTGTGAGAGTAGTTGAAGAGTGGGGGTAGAGCAGCAGGCAAGGAAATGCATGGCATTTCCAGCGTCGGAACATGACAGTAATTTCGTGTTGTTCAACTTCATTTTTAACATATTTCTCAGCGTTTTCATGTGAAACCAAGATGAATGTTTCGAACTATGAGAATTCTAGTTTCAAAATATTTTTTGTGAAGTGAAATCGGATAATACTCTACTTCCGTTAGACAAGTATAACTTCATACATACAAATGTGGTTTTTGGTACCTTCTCCTTAGGCCGGCCGCACATTTACTACAATCGGTTCCGATTGTCTGAAACGATTGTCGGATCAGGGCAAAGGAAACACACGTGTTTCATTCCTCCCTGAAGTATGTGTCAGGGAGGCGGGCAGCTTGAGTTTGGGATTAACTCCTTCAGCCAGATCAGGGGATACACTTGTATGTACAGAGTGGTCCAAATTGGACACTTTTGATAGGAAACACCAATTACTAGATTTTTATTAAAAAATATGGTTTAGAAGCTATGACATAAACTTGTATTTTTTCTTATGGACCACCCTGTATTTTTTTACATATTCGTGTCTGAAATAAAATTCTCGTTTCAAATATATATAATAGTTGCTACTTTTCTTTGAAAACATTCATTTTGTGGCAGTTTTCGAATTATTTTAGATATATTTTCAAAATCTGGGTTGCCATGCCTGAATATGAAACAAATTACCTTAGCAACTACAGTCTATGCGTACTGTCAAACAATTATTATTAAATGCAGTTTGCTTCACAAGTTTAGTGTGCTTCTTTGAACTGAGTTTTGAACTTACTAGAATATTTATCTGCATGTTAATTCAAAACCAAGGACAAAAGTTCACGAAGCCAGTAAGTAATAGAGATAGAGAGTTAGAAGAAATAACGGTTTTGGGGGAAATACAAAACCAACCCAATATTTCACTCCGCAAAATCTAGTTGAATACAGGTATTCCAAAGACTACAACAATGCGAATTCTAAATAAAAATAAATTCAAACCGTATCAAAACTTTGGACAGAACATCATATGGACTGATGAAGCATGCGTTAGCAACTCTTTCTACAATAGAACTTTGGAAAATCCACATATTATAGTGGAGACACAAAATCAAGGCCGATACAGTTTCAGTGTTTGGGTCGGTAGTTTTAGAGGAAGGTTTATCGGTCCCTATATCTGTGAGGGTAACCTTACAGCAGCGGGATATTTGTAAATATTGCGGGAATTTGTTGAACCAATAATGGATGATTTGCCATTACAACAAATTGGAGAATACTTCCAACAAGACAAGGCACCGTGTCATAACGCACACATCATAACGGCGTATTCAAACGAAATATTTACGGACAATAATTTGCTTGGCAACCGGGGTCCTGTTCATTGGGCGGCAAGATCCCCCGATCTTACGCCAACAGATTTTTACCTCTGGGGAAGAATAAAGGACTTCACATACAATTCCCGAGAAGCGTTGGAAGCAGCAGTGCGACATGCCTTTCGTTCAATACCTGCGATAGAATTGATTAATGCTTTCAATAATGTTAGGAAGCGAAGTCATGTTTTGATTTAAATGGTGCTCAATTCGAACACATGTTGTAAATAGTTTCAAAGTATTGTTGTACTTGTTATTCTATCTTTTGATTAAATTAATGAGTTATTACAAAATAGGCACTAATTATTCTTTTTAACAGCTGTTATGTAAAACTATTTTGTTTCGTATTTAGGCATGGCTACCCAGATTTTGAAAATTCATCTAACATAATTCAAAAACAGGCACAAAATGAATGTTTTCAAAGAAAAGTAGCAACTATTATATATATTTGAAACGAGAATTTTATTTCAAACACGAATATGTAAAAAAATACAGGATGGTCCATTAGAAAAAATACAAGTTTATGTCATAGCTTCCAAACCATATGTTTTGATGAAAAACTAGGAACACCATTGGATTCCTTTCAAAAAAGTGCCTGAAGAATGTTTTCACAGAAATAAGAAATATACAATCATAAAGAAGTTACGGGGTTGGGTCAGAAATGCACAAAATTGAAAAACACCTTGTATCTTTCGAACAAGTCAAGATATCAATGTGCGGTTTTCGGCATTCATTTTCTTACAAAAATCGACCTCGTAGCATGTAGGTTAGTTTTTCTCTAACTCCTCTAGAAATTGGTGTTTCCTATCAAAAGTGTCCAATTTGGACCACTCTGTACAAGTGCATTAAGGATAGGTGAGATACGATATTTACGGAACATTGGAAGTGTGGGTAGGGTTCAGAGGATTAATACTGGCCCAGCATTCGCCTTGTAAGTTTGCAAGTAGTGACTTACATTTCCATGAGGAAACCTCTGAAAAAAACTCATGGCAGACCAGTCGGCCCCGGGGTTTGAACCCGAGGCCTCCCAAATACTAGCCAGCGTACCTAACGTACTCAACTAACTAGCTTGGTGGATCAGGGCATCTGACGCTATACTTTTATACGATCATATCGCACACCTACGATCCGATAACGGATCGGACGTCCGACTCGAATGCACGGGCAGTGCGTCCTACCAATCGGACCGATTAAAAGTCTGATCCGACTAACGGAAGGTAAGCCGTGCATTGTTTTTGCATAGTCTACCGCAAACATACGATTATTTCTGTCAGTTTTTGACAGGGAGTATAGAAAAAGGAATTGTCAAACCATGTGCGATACTGAAAATTTGATTACCACGGTCGAAAAATATCCCTGCTTGTGACATTCAAATAAAATCGGACGTATTTTTTCGGCAGTGTGCCCTAGTGGTCCGATGTGAAATCGTTTCAGACAATCGGATCCGATTGTAGTAAATGTGCGGCCGGCCTTATGGGATTTATTTCACGTACTGCTAACATAGAAGCTGATATACTTTTTGACACAGACGTAAAATTTGAATAAAGCTGTGTAGTAAATAATTTGATCATTCTCGTTTTTAGGGTTCCATACCCAAAGGGTAAAAACGTTACCCTATTACTAAGACTTCGCTGTCTGTCCGTCTGTCTGTCACCTGGCTGTATCTCAAGAACCGCGATAGCTAGACAGTTGAAAATTTCACAAATTATGTATTTCTTAATAACTGAGATTGAATTCTCGCACATCACTTGGTGAAACATCATAAAGAATAAAGTATAAACTTTAAAATAAAAACACTTGGCTTATGTTTCACAATATAAAATATTTAGATACTGTATTTAGCAGTAACGAAAAGTCGACTTGTTTCGAGTTATGAACTCATTATCAAGACTGACTACAGGAGACTATTGCATCGTAATTTATAAAACAGACAAAAGCAAAGGTGATACCTGAAAATCAATTTGTTCGTTTACAGGGGGTAATTGACTATTATGGGCGGAACTTATTTCGAGAATTTCAAGAAGGTCAAGGCGTTTTCCTTTGTTACCTGAATGTAACTTGGTTTTGTTGAAATCCAGGAAGTGATTGAATTTCATACAATGTTTTTTTTTTATCTCGAGGGACCTACAGTTTAACGCCGGTTCCGAACGGCCAATGGGCTTGTAAACAATGTACATTACCCAGCAATTAATCTCATAATTAGAACCACTAAATTCAGGACATACACAACACCCAAGAGCAAGGTGGGACTCGAACCCACATCATCGGCTTACAAGCGGTGCACCTTACCGCTGGTCTACCGAGGCCTCTTTATACAATGTTCAGAGAAGCCAGTGGTATTTTTGTTTTGTAAAATTGACTTCTTATGTTCTTCAACACGAATATTTATATTCTTTCCTGTCTGTCCAATATAGAAAGCAGGACATTCGTCGCAAAATATTTTGTAAACACCACTGTTTTCTCCGATATTAGATTTTTCTTTATTATTGGCCAAGAATGACTTCAAGTTTCTTTTATTTGTACAAATCGTTTTAACGTTATTTTTCGATAGTCTGTTACAAATTTTGCTACTCAAATTAGGCACATAATTTATTGGAAAGTATTTTTGTTCTTCATTAATAGTTTGTGTGGGGTATATTGAATGCAACAGATACTTTATTCGTTTTTTCCCAATGAGCTTGTCGATAAGACTTTCATTGTAACCGTTATTAGTGGCTAATAATTTAATTGTATTAACTTCAGTTTGAAAATTTGTTTCCGATAATGGAATAGTGAACAACCTATGTATTAACGAATGAAAAGCACTGAGTTTTATTTTAATGTGTTGGTTACTGTCGCTGTGAATTAAAGTATCTGTGAAGGTTGGTTTTCTATAAATGTTGAAAGTAAGAGAATTAAAATTCCTAGCAATCTGAACGTCTAAGAAATTCAAGGTACCGTTTTCGTTTTCTACTCCTTTTGTAAATTGAATCGAGTTGTAGAAAGTATTTATATATTTAAGGAAATCATCTAACTGCCTATCTGTACCGGTCCAAATACAAAAAATATCATCTACATAACGCCTCCATAATGAAACGTTAGTAATTAAATTATTATCAGCATTGAACTTTTTTTTTAAGTTATTCATGTATTTCTGTTGCCGCTATAACAAAAAATAAAATAAATATTTAAGGGGGGATCCCATACAACAAACGCGATTTTTTTTGCCCTTTTTTGATCGGTATCAATAATGGCAACAGGTAGGCACTCGAAATATTCAGAAAATACTCAGTTGCATTTTTACTCTTATAACAAATAATAAAATTGAAAAAAAATAAATAGTAAAGGGGGCTCCCATACAAAAAAACGCCATTTTTTACCTATTTTTGCCCGATATTAATAGGTAACAGGTAGGCACTTGCAATATTCACAAAATACTCTGTTGCATTTTTACACTTAAAATAAATAATAAAATTGAAATGAAATAAATATTTAAGGGGGGCAAAGTCAATGGTACGGAACCCTTCGTGCGCGAGGCCGACTCGCACTTGGTCGATTTTTTTTTGCTTATTTTGCGATAAGTATCTAATCAGATAGAGAAAATCTGTCTACTCCTACACATTTAGTGGATGTGGCAAACGCAGTAAGTACCTACATCTTTGACTAATTGATAGGGCCAATACTTGATGACCATCCATCAGAATATTGTGAATTAAACTTCAGTTTTTTATTTTAACTATTTTGTTAAACATAATAGACCACAAGCCCAGTCAAATTTTCAGGGGGTGATTTCATACACCACCAGTCATATATATTCTTGAAGTACTTTCCGAGAAAAAAACTTTAGGTACTATGCCGTCAATTTTCCGCGGTACAGGTGAGTGCACAGGTGAGTTGAAATGTCGTAAAAAAGGGGGTACTTTTTGATTACATTATACATGACGGCACTATTCTCGGTGAAGAGACAATGAAAAAAGAATGCTTTAAAACCCAGTGCCGTCAAAAAATAACGGTACCGGAAGTCAGAAATTTTTTTTTTATCGGCGATTTTAACCCCCCCCCCCAGTTAATCGAATACTTGACGGCGTTGATTCAGTTAATTAAGTTAGTTGACGGCACCAATTTCTAAATTTCAGTTAACATTTATTAAGTGTTCTAAACATTGTGTCGTCAAAAAATTATGGTTCATGCAAAAATAAATAAAAAAATTACTAAAATTTTTGAGCAAAAAATCAATGTTTTCTTATAAGGTCATTTATTTCAGGACGGAATATGGTTTTTTTTCAAGTTGAAACTAATTATTATGGTCTTATAATTATGCCGTCAATAATTCATGGTACCCAATTAAAATACAGAACAAAAATAAAAATGAAAAAATTTAAGAATTTTGAAAACTTTGAAAATTGCCTGCACATTTATAAGAGTTTATTTTTGAAATATTATTGTTTATAGAACCTCTTTAAACATTACAAAACATAGAAAAATCGGTGCCGTCAATTTTCCCTTGTCATATTTTATGCATTTGACGTTAAATCTCTTGCTACTTTTGGCTTACTTTACCTACCATTTTGGTTATGATTTTGGTCAAAAATTACAAGACGGCATTATCAATATAATATTGACCATATTAAATAGTAATTAAAAATTGTGGTGCCGTCAACATTAAACGGAAATTTTACGTAAAATGAGAATTTCAAAATTTTAACGATCTTCGTTTTCGGTCCAAAAATTGAAAAGCGAAATTTCATGCACAGATTTGTGATGTATATTTTTTATAAAATAAGTGATTAAGGATTTCATAAAGTTTTAAGAGCGTTAGTCAAATTTTGCTTGCTTTCTGTTCTATCCACAGGTGGGGAATAGATAGGAGAGGTCAAAGTGGGGATGGATGCGCACATGGTCTATGCTTCGTTTTCGGAGCAATGGTCTCAAAAACTGGCGGCAAACAGGGTCGTTGCACAAAGCTTTTTTTACGCTTAGTTCTACAAAATATCTACGGTATTATTGAATAATGTCACTTTAAACATTCCTAGTTCAAATCAAATGAATTCCGTGCAAAATAAAATCACCTCTATTAACATAGAACCATAGGATAGCCGAAACGGTATTTTTTCGACATGAAAAACTCACTTTCTGCGTATTGTACCATATAAAATTGACGGCATAGTAAACTATGTTATCTTTGAAGGATATAGCATTGAAACAGCTAAATTTTAGGTTGTATAAAATGACCACCCCACAAGGGGTAAAAATCGGGTTTTGATTCGCGATTTATGACCCTATGAACCCCCTATTTCTGACGGCATTGATGTATTATAGTTTTTTAAGGATAGGTAAAGTTAACTGAATCAACGCCGTCAAGTATTTGATTAACCGGTGAGGGGGGGGGGGGTAAAATCGCCGATTTCAAAAAAAAATTCTGACTTCCGGTACCGTTATTTTTTGACGTTTGGGTTTTAAAGCATTCTTTTTTCATTGTCTCTTCAACGATAATAGTGCCGTCATGTATAATGTAATCAAAAAGTACCCCCTTTTTTACAACATTTCAACTCACTTGTGCACTCACCTGTACGGCGGAAAATTGACGGCATAGTGCCTAAAGTTTGTTTCTCGAAAAGTACTTCAAGAATATATATGACTGGTGGTGTATAAAATCACCTCCTGAAAATTTGACTGGGCTTGTGGTCTATAACAATTATTTCTCCAAATACAGTGGCTTCTTCAGGTCATTACTCCATACTAGAAAACTTAAACGTAATTTTTTCGTAGGTAGATAATAAAATTAATAACAACGATGGGTAAACCAGATACACATATTCAATATTACACCAGATCATATTTAACAAAGATTAAATATTCATATGTAATTAATTATTTAACAAATTATTGGAACTTTTCCTAATGTTGATTTCTGGGGCTTCTAATAAATTATGTTTTGAGCTTTTCTTCTCTATTAGGCTCTTGCACCGTATATTATTAAACTAAGTTTAATGGTAAACCGAGTTTAATTTGACATTTTCGCTTGCACCAAAATATAAACGGGCGTTTAAGACTCCCTAAACCACGCATAAATTAAACGCCCAATTTTCGGCGTTTAATTTGAAGTTTAAGTACATTTTGAGGTTATTTGTAGAAGAAACAGTATATTTTTTTCCTATCTATAACAACTTGGACGTTTTAGAATTCCTGGAATATGGTAGCCTGTAACAGTACACACATATTTATTTCAAAAATGTTTGCTTGGCAATAGTAAAGTGTTGGTATCCGATTAATTTGTATTATTGTTATAGATGTTTTTGTTCAATCAACAATAATCATCTTACAGGTATTTTGCCAGTTATTCTCTCTAGGTGGTAAAAAATATGGCCACCAGAACTGAAGACGTGGATTTATACTTTATCTATAATAATGAACAATGCACTCATTAGGGACTTAAAGCAGTTCTTCAAATAGATCACTTATCCGTATACGTAACGTAACGGAGATACGTGATTAATCATAAAGAGACATAAAGCAAATGCGTTCGCAACGTAACCATACATGTGTTTTAATTTTTAACCTAAAAAATAGTGAGAGTTGACATCTACTAAAAAATAGTGACCTTTCGCGTTTCCTATTATTTATTAATCACACTTTTGTCGTTTGGTCGTTGAAAAACGAGAGCACGGAACACAAAAAAGCAATACGTACGTTAGGTACGTGTGACGGATTGATACGTTCCACGTAACGTAACGAAGCACACGTATCGCTTCTGCACATGCGCTTTGCGATATGTATACGTATAAGTGGTGATTTTTAGAACTGCTTTAAGTCCCTATTCAACTCATAAATGCAAATTTACTCTCCATAATTAAAAATACACACACAAAAAAATTTATTTATATGATATCACAGGTAGAGTGCCCATTAAACCTATCTAACTTTGTAGGAATTACAGCTTGTCCCCCTTTTTAGCATTAAAATTGTATGCCCATGGAGAACATTTGCACAGTATTGCCCATTTTTTGGAGTTCATACATCCACAGTTTACCGCTCTATCTGGAAAGTATCAGTGTGGTCCCCTTTTCCTTTTATGATTATCTTCCATTTTATGCAAAAAATAACTTCTTTACTATTAAAACTAGGTTAGAAAAGTAGAAAAATAAATTTTGTTTCTTCTTTTTACTTCACGGACATCACTGTTTCATCCAAAATACTACTTACAAAAACGCAGTTTAGTAATGGGTCGGTTATATTTCCTTTGTGCAACGACCAGAAAAATAACATCGATATTGTATTGATTTTTCGCCAGGAACATTGTAAAACAAACAAAAAAAAGATTAATAATAGAATAAGTATATATTAATTTGTATAAATGTCCTTCAACTTAAATATTTAAACCATTTCAATTGGAACATATATATATCTAGTTCCTCTATCTGGGTTCTATTTACAGTCCAGAACAGAAAACTTATCAAGGTTAGAAAAATAAAAAACTGATTTGAAAAAAAACAAAAGATAATTTCTATGGATAAACAAGTAAAGTATTGACTGGAATGCAATAAAAATATACATCTTGTTCGTTGATGAGAATGTGAACCCATTCCTAGAATTTATTAATTAAAATTATATTATTAGCTGCAATATTTTGTTTTATCAAATTTGGTTACTCTGGACCGACCTCCATAATTACCATTGTACTGGATACGTAAGTCAACAATTTAAACTTGCATAACGATAATAATAATGAGTTAGTCTAGGACCCAAATCGTAATCGATAATTGACATGTTACTTTTCAATAGTTCCAGAAGGTATTCTTTGTCTTCCTCCAGATCACATGGTTCTAACGACAAAGAAAATAAAAATTCGGAAATAGGAATCGGTTTTAATGCTAGTGTATCATAATGAAAAAGCAAGTTGTCTGTTTTCAGTTTTGTGCACAATTTCTGAAAAGATTCCTGTTTCCAATTTTTTCCTTCATGAAGGCATAAGCAGAAATAATTCAAAGACAAAGTTAAATATTCATTACTCAAGAATATCTCAAAGGCGGTCTCCTTCCAACTGCACGATAATAATAAAACTTCTTCCCAATTAACTTTTTTCAATACACTAGCCAAATTTGGCATAATAACACAGTCTACCGATATAAAGGTCACAAGATGTTTAGACAAACCAAAGAAATTAGTTTCGTCCATCAAATAATTAAATGCTTCGTCTGTAATATTACCAGCTCCGAATATTTCCAACGTATTTATCGGTGCAAGACATATTAAACGAGCCATAGCCAAACTTAAAGTTTCTTTCAGAATGACTGCAGTAAGTATAAATTCTTTTACAGTATTCATTTCAACAATTTTCTTTAAATTGTGGTAGCTGATATCTTTCATGAAAGTAAATGAAAGTTTATTTAACTTTTTGAATTTCAAAATTTGCATCGAATTGTCATCAGTAATATAGTAGTTCTCCGCCAGCTTTAAAGACTTGATAGATTCATGAAGATTATCACAAGAAAGAATTAAGTTCATTTCATCACTAGTCTCGCACGCATGTAAATACAGTTCCTGCAAATTTCTAAATTTTAGAATTTCAGAAATCATTCGTGATTGAATAGAGCAACTTATAGGCTTATAGCCGTTACCTTCGAATTTTAGAGTTTGCAAACAACTTTTATCTAAATTTGGATTAGAAATATATGAGGGTATAATTTCACTCGAACTTCTTGCATATTGACAACAGAAATATTTCAATTTAATACTGGAGATAAATGACATTAATTCAGGAGAAAAGTTTAACACACCAATAGTTAGTTCTTCAAGAGTTTTTGTTAGAGATGAATTATATAAATCTGAGAAATCCAACTCAGTACTCTCATGATAATCCATTTCCAATTTTTCCAGACAAGTTCGAGAAAGTATCTTGAAATCTTCAAAGAAAAGCATGTTCATTTGTGCTTTCAATATCTTCAAAGTTTTGGGAAACACAACATCCAAGAATTTGACGCAATTTGAATCAAGACATCTTCTTATATCCAGTTCTTTCAACTGACTCTGTAAAATTAGCTGCAAATTCGTTTTGGATAGAACATTACTACTAATATTCAGAATTTCGATGGTTTCTCTGAGTACACCAACTTCCCATAAAATGTCGATATTTCCTTTACCTTCTTCACCTTCAATATTTCGCATCTGTGATGCGAAACAATTCGCGAACCATATCGAATTAAAAAATTTACCAGAGCTCTTTATGCAATTTGATATATTTAAATCATTCAATGGAATCCAACGTAAACTTTCAAGGGTCTTATTAAGTAATGGATTCTCAGATACATCTAGTTCTTTTAAATTATCCAATATGCCAGAAGTGTTATCTTGAATGATTTTGTTCACACATGTGCCACATTCAGATAAATTTAAAGACTCCAATTTGAGTTCATGAAATAGAGCTTGCACATTTCTTCCGTTCAAGTTGCATCCACTCAGTATCAATCTCTTGACTTTACAGATTCGTATCAGAAAATTCAAACTGGTAATACTGAATTCTTCATTTGATAACATCAATTTGTATGCACCTGGCCGCATTGTGATACTATTTATATTATCCAGATTCACGTCATACCAAATTTTTCCCTTTGAGTAATCTAAAATTAAGGAGTCATTTTTAACAACAGGTGACAACTGAAAAATTTTGAACAATTGCCCAATAAAAAATTTCTTAACATGTGGAACTACTTCGAGCTTTTCTAAGTTTTCAACAATATCATTTAGAATATTGTTCTGGATGGACTTTTTTAACAATTCAGAATAGAATGATTCTAATAGTTCATTTTTAATTTGAATAAAATCTGAATGAAGAAGTAATTCATAAAAAAGACTTGAATCATGTCCGATATCTAAGCTCTTGTCCTTGCTGCAAAGTCTTTGAATAATATCATCCAAATAGTTCGTGTCATCACCAGAACCATCATATGAACTAAAACTTCTTTTCCCTTTTGTAAAACTTTGGAATCTTTCTTTTGATTCTTCGTATTCACTAATGGGGCTAGTCATTTTGCTATCCTGAAAATCGAATACAACTAAACTAAATGAAAAAAATTCATGAAATAGTTAACCTTGTTACAGAGTATTGCTTGAATTATTCCTAAATAGAGATGCAACTATTCAAATTCATTATATTATACAGTGGAATCTCTATAACTCGAATGTCAAGGGAAATGCAAAAAAATTCGAGTTAACGAGTTTTCGACTTAACAAGAACTTCGAGATACATATGACTTAACTGCTGAAATTTCGACTTACAGAGGCGCGATTTCTAAGTGTATATTTCGATTTGTAGAGTCGAATTTGAATAATAATTCAACTTACGTTTTTTATATATTTATATATTTTACATATTCATTCTTAATTATTGTAGACAAAGTGCTTGCTGGAAATCCGTATTGAGCTGCGACGTCTTTTTTTATTCATGCCCCTTTTTACCTCATTGATAACATCACTTTTTTCACGTAGAGTCAAAGCCTTTAATTTCCGCTTTGTACTCATGTTGTTAGTTAACAGCCAAAATAATACTGACGGACAAGCTTGTTACATATTTCGGGGAATTACAAGTAAGACGTCATTATATTTTACTAACTACGACTTACGGAGTCTCCTTTTTGAAATTCGAGTTATAGAGTATAAATATGTATCATCAATACTTCGTAGGGAAATAACATTTTGTTCGAGTTACAAAGTCTAAATAATTCGAGATACCGCGTATTTAGGTGTTCAGCGGAAGGGAATGGCAATTTTTTTCGACTTACTGAGGATTTCGACTTAACGAGGTTCGAGTTATAGAGATTCCCCTGTATTATCAATATGAATAATTACCTTTGGAAGTTCCATTTCTATATGCTACTGTAACTTATGTTTACGTTCCACAGGGTCCTTCTATCTAACTTAAGCTTTGTGATTCAACAAGTCTGAAGATGTTTTTAAACAATGCTCTTTTGAAATAGTAATTACTGAAAGAAATACACACTGTGTTATCGGCATAGATAAAGGATGCGTTCGGCTCAAGTTATCGGAATAACAGGAAGTTTTTTTAGTTTTTTATCTTCTTCTTATAAATTGGATGAAATTAAAATCGAGTAAATCCATATAACAATGAATGTTTCATAAATATTCATAATATGCTCGCAATTAAGATGTAAGGGAAAAACTCGGAAAAACTAAACACTAGAGATGGTACGAAATACCTGTCACAGGTATCTTGGAACAGGTATGGACTAGGAACAACTTGTAACAGGTACGAATCGTACTCGTACTCGATTACTGGCGTAGACGAGTATATTATATTTGAGGGAACGAGAAGTGAGCGTGGCCGATTTCCGATTGAAACCGCGTGCGTACGACGCTAACATAGTCGGTCCGCTCCGGTCCAACAACGTCTTGAGTATACTGCGCGTACGCATGGCACGGCGGCGCGCTGTTCCGACAAAGAGTATCTTTGTGGTTCCGAGTCCGAAAAGAAAAGTACGAGACGAGTCAGGCGGGAGCGAATCGTCCGTCTCGTTCATGGAACAGGTATTCTTGGAACAGGTATCTGTCACAGGTATGACTTAGTAACTGGAACTGAACGTACCTGTTACTAGAAAATACTGGTTTTTAACATCTCTACTAAACACCACTCTATTATAAACATAATAAGCGATACGCCCCCTACCGGTGTCGAATATTACTAACGCATGCGACATGATGCGATGGGCCATAAATTGATTTGTTTACATCTGTTTACGTGTATTTGATATGAGAAGTTGTTGAGTATTAATTGTGTTTAATTTTGTTTGGTATCGTTTACAAACGTTCAGAAGAGATTAATCACTATTGTTGTGTATCCTATTGTTCATATTGGGAAAAAACCCCGAATATAGCTTACATACCTTTCCAAAAGCTGGACAATTCAAAGTTGTATTCCAAACAAAGTTGGGAAACAAGGAAATAATGGACAGAAGAAAGGTGTGGATTCATAACTTGAAGATTGAAAAAAAGTGTCTGAACATAAGAGAGTTGTTCTTTACAGTTTACTGAGAATGCAGTAAGTTTGTGGATTTAAAGGAAAATAGTTGAAACAACTAAATAACACTCACCTTTTGCCTAACGTTAACTGAATTCACATACTAAATCTTAACCCACAACTCATTCTGTGTATGTAGACTTTATTTTAGGAATCCTAATATACAATATATAGGGAAAACATAATAAGCGATACGCCCCCTACCGGTGTCGAATATTACTAGAGCATGGGAGATAGATTGCTTTGTTTACATCTGTTTACGTGTATTTTATATGAGAAGTTGTTGAGTTTTAATTGTATTTTGGAACGTTTACAAACGTTCAGATGAATCACTATTGTTGTGTATTCTATTGTTCATATTGGGAAAAAAAAACGAATATAGCTTACATACCTTTCCGAAAGCTGGACAATTCAAAGTTGCATTCCAAACAGAGTTGGGAAACAAGGAAATGATGGACAGAAGAAAGGTGTGGATTTATAACTTGAAGATTGAAAAAAAATGTCTGAACTTAAGAGAGTTGTTCTTTACAGTTTACTGAGAATAATTATTTTCCCTGCAGTAAGTTTGTGGATTTTTCCATATAGAATTATACCAACTAATGATGTGCAATTTTCAGCTAACCGAAAACGTAGAGTTTTTGAAGTCCAATGCTATTCCAACGAAAAATCTTCCACTTTTATCGGAATCTGAACCTGGGCCATCATCCAGAGATTCTAGATTATTGTATTTTCTTACATGTAACAACCAGAGATACTATTAAAATAATAATAACAAAAGATGTTTATTTGCACAACCAAAATAACAGTTTATCATAACATCAAGAATATGAAATAAATCTGGACTCTATAGCTAGGTAAAAACTAAAATATTCAATTATATAATCAGGAAAACAGAGATTCTATCAAAAAAACCAGACTCTCAGAAGTCCACCGTACTTTTAGGAGAGCTGTTATACGTCAGGAAAATTCAAAAAATATAATAACTTATTACGTTCAAACCATTCAAGCAGAGTATTCATATTAATTCTTCTTTTATTTCATGTTGTTTCTTTCAGTTTAGCTGGTAAGTACTTAGTTTTGTCCATTATACTCAAAAATTCTTCAGTTCGTAATGAAAGTAGACATGTCAGAGATGTTTTCTTGAAACTTTTGAAAGTTTTTTCATTTTTTAAATAAATAGGTGTTCTTTCATACAGCCTTTTCATGAGGTATACATAGTTCCTTTAACCAATTAATTTATTCGTCCTCTACTTTATTTTATTATTGATTTTCATGTTCAATGATAAAAACTCAGTGTAAATTTCAACTTGATGTAGGTAGGTTATCTACTGTTGAACAGAGATAAAATTGTCCTCAATCCAAACACAATATATCACAGGAAAATACAAAGTCCAAAAAAAACACAATTTACGGCGATAAACGTTCGAAAACTCAAAACGAAATTAACGTAAATACCATTACAACCAATGTAAACAAACAGCTAATCTCCCATGCTCTAGTACCGATATTAGCCGTTCCGGCGCTACGATCTTAATTTCGGACGCCTATAGTTATAAATACATAAATGATTTATATAAACATAAATATTCTAATAACAACATTCCAAATACTTTCAAGGAACTTACATTTTTTATTTTATCAGGTATCTTATTAAAGCTAGGTAGACCTTTAAAGAAATGTATTACATGTTCTTGTGTTATGTGAATGAAGATCACTATTTCGTACTAAATATCTGCTAAGATAGGCTGGTTGTATCCCACTCATAATTTTGTAAATAAAAATCATGCTCAAATAATACAGTCTCTTATGTACCGGCTGCCACTGTAGGGTATTTACATAGAAATCTTAATAAAGGTATATCTGTACTTACTGAGTAAGTATATATAGTATATATCTATGGGTATTTAACATAAACTCAATAGGGGTACCTATATTGGTTGCATTTCAAAATAATTCTCATACCGCGATTTTGTAATTTTTGCATTTGTCCTATTTGATTTCGGCCAAATAGATACATCAATGTGGCACAGTAGTCAAAGTGTGGCTAGCAAAG
The DNA here is from genome assembly GCA_030704885.1 of Cynegetis impunctata. Taxonomy (NCBI): domain Eukaryota; kingdom Metazoa; phylum Arthropoda; class Insecta; order Coleoptera; family Coccinellidae; genus Cynegetis; species Cynegetis impunctata. Next base: position 295,394 of record JARQZK010001511.1, on the reverse strand, counting down.
GTTGATAAAGATTTTGAAATTCTAGAAAAAAAATACATTTTTTTACATATCTTTCTAATAGTATATTCCGCATGCTCATTCAAAATTAACTGATGGTCTATAATAAATCCTAAGTATTTAATTTCATTTACATTTGCGAGTTGGCTATGCTATTAAATAATTATGCTGATTATCAATCTTTCTTTGATTCGAGATCGCTGAAACAATCATTGCCTTAGATTTATTGATATTCAACTTGTGTTTATTGTAGATATATTTCGATTTTCTTTAAAGATGTATTGATATTTTGTACAGCTTCTTTTGAATCACAGTTTTTAGTATATACAAGGGTATCATCAGTAAATAAATTAATATAGTGTGTATTATTCTGTATGTTTTTGTTGAAATAAAAGCACACGCTGTTTAAATGTCTTTATATTTTTACTACCACACATTATACATGAGACATGACTCCATCTTGAGATCTATGTCTATTCCAAAACCACTGACAATCGTGGCAGTGTTGCCAACTTCTAATGAACTAAAACTAATTTCTATTACATAGTGTGAACCAGGTACATAGTTGATATCATTTACATAAATAATAAATAGCAATGGCCCCAAGACACTGCCTTGTGATCTGACATTATATCACAAATTTTAGTCCTTTGGCTTCTTCTGGAGGAGAGCGAAACCTTAACCCCTTAATGCATGATTTTTTTAAAATTGATAAAAAAAGGTACAGTGGGAAAAAGACATATATTTCATCAGAAAAATATTTAAAAAAAATAAAACACAGTATTTTGTCAAAAAAAAAAGAAAAACTGGTTTGTGCCAAATAAGGGACAGCATGGAACATGAACTAAAAATATTTTACTCAGCCAATATTTCATCTTCATCTGATATTTTGTCTTCACTTTCATTTGGATTAAAATTATGTATAATTACATTTTTTTATGCATAAAATAACTTGGGATCCATATAGGGTTGCCAACCCTCCCGAATTTCCAGGGAGACTCCGGTAATAATGGTTATCCTCCCGACCTCCCGGGATACAATAATTTCTCCGGTTTTTCTGAAATTATACGTAACCGTCGCTGTAACGAAACTTCGATCTTCAATGATTATTATTTTATGGTGAAAAACCGTCAAATATTAGATACTGCTCGAAAGCAAAGTGGATATAAATTTAAAATTGATTGACAATTTCTTACTAAACAAAAAAGAAGTATATATATCAAGAAAAGCACGTGTTTGGGAAAGGCTACATATTCTTAAGTTCGTAAAGGTCATACAGAGAGCACAGTGTGAGTGAAGATTATTTTACAATCGCTTGGTTGCTTGCTACACGCTTGTTTAAGAAAACCTACCTGATGGACTTGATATACAATATGATATAATACAAAAAATATAAATATATATATACAGGGCTATTCAAATTCGTGTCTATGCATGGGGATTTCCATAACGGTAAGAGATACAGGGTTGGTTAAAAAAAATTGATCTAGCTTCTTTAGTTCTGGAGTTATACAGGAAAAATCGAAAATGTTGGCCACCCTCAACTTTAATTTTCAAATACGGACCTGAATATGAAACATGACTCTTTGCATTTGAAAAAATGCAAAATACAGGTCCGTATTTGAAAATGAGAAGTTGAGGGGGGCCCAATGTGTACGATACCCTGTATATACATGTCATTCAGATATTTGGAAATGCCACAAAAATTTGCTATGGAAAACAGGCAAAATTTGAAAAAATAGTTCGAAATTTCCAAAACACTCTGTAATTCAGATGGAAATACTACGACAATATGAAACATGACTCTGCATTCAAAAAAATGCAATTAAAAATACAGGTCCGTATTTGAAAATTAAAAGTTGAGAGTGGCCCAATTCATAAGATAAGTATATAATTTTAATTCAGATATTTGGATAGATTGCAATGGCAAAGTGACAATCTATTTTTTTTTAATTCCTAAAGCAAAAAGATATAGGCAAAAGAAGAATTTCAACATTTTGGATTTTCCCGTATAACTCCAGAACTAAAGAAGCTAGATCAGATTTTTTAAATCCATATAATTGACCTCTGAAATATGCAACTTTGCCCTCATTTAACCATCCGTCTATCTCTTACCGTTATCGAAATCCCCATGCATAGACTCGAATTTTAATATCCCTGTATATATATATATATATATATATATATATATATATATATATATATATATATATATATATATATATATATATATATATATATATATATATATATATATATATATATATGTATATATATGCAAGAATTACCCTTTTAATATATAAGAATCTGTAGTTATGAATATAAAATCAAATTTTAATTGAAGTTTGCAAACAATCTTCTGAGAGAGCATTATCAAGGAAAAACATTTCGATTCGCCACTGTGATAATTCTCTGGAAAACAGAATCGTTAGTAACTGTTGATTATCTGAGAGCAGAAAAGCATTCTTTGTCATTTCCGAATACAATCAGTTGAGAATAACACGTCAAACCTTTCATATTTCTCAATTCAATATGAAGTGAATTGTCGGATTCCTCTAGACGGCCTTGATTCGAAATGATTGATTTCAAGAGCAAGATAGGGAGGATATTTACTATGACTTCGCGTATCATAAACAAAATTCTATGTATAACCGTTCGAATTCTATGAAACCAACCAGAGACAACAATCGATGGTACAAATATAACTGTAAATAAATAGTGGGAGTGGGTTGTTGAATCTACCCACAGAGTATTACTTCCAGATCAGAAACCATATAAATACATATGGAAATACGAACGCATTCATTCTATTCGTACATAAAAAGCACTTCCAGACCATGATTTACAATGAAAACACGTGAGTGTATATTGTGGACATTTTAAATATTTATAAAGCTGAAGATAATGTTTGTATCTGATTTATTCGTTTGCATAATGATATTGTGTTATTTTCATCGAATTTAAAAAACCGAGTGAATCTGTCACAAGAAACGAGTTTGAGAAAATTGTCATAAAATTATGAGGAATTACTGCTAAATACAGTATCTAAATATTTTTATATAGTGAAATTTAAGCCAAGTGTGTTTTATTTCAAAGTTTAAACTTCAAACATTAATTTTTTCGTTTTGCTTGTATTTAGTACATAACATATAGGAAAAAATTCCTACCGAGTATCTCACGGCACTCTGTTTTTTTTTGACAGTCTTATTTTTTGCAAGATTCAATAAGCTTAGTCAAATCTTATAATGAAATTTAAACAGCTTCTTAAAAGAGTCTTTGCCGCTGTTACTACTGAATTTTAATTCAACCCGCTTCCAACTGTAAAAGACACCATAAATGTTCAAAGAACCGCTCTCTTTGAAATGTACCGAAATTTACCGGCTTAATTCTCATTATCTTCCTCTCATTTAAGGTCCTGGGATCCAGTACGGACTTTCACTTCGTGAACCACGCCGTCCCCGTGGCCAGAACGAGACGGAGTGTCCTACATACACGGAGATTAAAAGTTGATCCTTTGGTAAGAGAGATAATTGCATTTTCGCGTCAGCGTATATACAGCGAGAATTTCAATTTGATATGCCAGCTTCGCGGAAATGTCGGAAAATGGGATTTTCCAGGAAAAATGTTTTATTCGATTTGGTGTTAAGGGAGTTATGTAACTGATATAAAATGGAATCGTATATATTACTCGGGTTTTGCTAGTGGTAATGTTTTATTAGACTACTCTGTTTGAAATCTGGGAATATGTTATTTTATTCATACATATCAGGTTAGGATGTCTCAGATAAAGCTATCCGTTTGAATATTTTGTTTTTCTACGACCGTACGTTTTAACCCACTTTCCCGCACTCATTTTAGTTTTTAAAGTGTCACTTTCCCGCACTAGTGTGGGAATGGAATAGCAGGGATTTTTTCCGCAAGCTTTTATTATAGTTATTTTCGTACTCCCATACTGTTATTTTGATTTAACGGTATTCAGATGACAATTGAAAAGTCAGTGTTAACGGCCGCCGGCCGTTAAGAAATCACGTGTTCAAATATTTATTTCATAACATCATTCTGGTTACAATAACAATTATAATAAAACTAACTATTTATTTATTTGAAAAGTAATTTGACAATTGCTATTATTTGAAATGTCTATCTTATTGACTAGAGATTTACCATCTATAGCAATAGTTTTTGAACTTGTTGTCGCGGTGAAGCCTAATTATTATGAAAAAGTTGTCTCGTTATCTTCATTCTCTTCGAAACTGAATTTTCAATATACGACTCCGCCACTGCAGAGGAGTCCCAACCTCCAATTTTTTTTACCGATAGTAGATCGCCACCATTTTCTACAAGCATGGTAGCCGAGGATCTGCGAAACGAGTGCCCTGTGTAGAGCTGAGGGTTTTCTAATTTTAAGAATGCTGCAATCTGAAAATACATTTCTGTTGCTAATACTCTAATATGGTGCAAGATTTAAAATAACTAACCTTGAAATGTCAATGTTGTCATAAACTCTCAAAGCAAGTTTCAACATTGAAATCTTCGTCCACAGCGAGTTGGGAGAATAAACCTTCGATTTTCCTTTCGCATAGGCTAATAAAACACCCTCATTAACCACCTTTACATTCTTGCTATTACGCCAATTTTCAAAATTTTCATATTTTTATACCGCTGTTGAGTTATTGCCGGCAGTAAATCAACACTCGCAGCACATGATTCTTCCAATATTTCAAAAGGAATTTCATTTTGTTCCTCAATTTCATCCATAATCGTCGTTACAGCGAACTTGCGAACACAAAAAACTGACGTTGTTTATAAAATTGCCAAACAGTTCCATGACAACAGAGTGCACGACGTTGGGATTTTTTTTCAGAATTACGAGGTACGGGGTTTGTTTTTTCTTCGGAATCAAAATGTAATCTTCCAACGGGATTACGAAAAGTCTTTAACGACACACGGCCGATAAGCAAATAACGGATTCGGTTAGTTATAATCCTCGGCTGCGCCTCGGATTACAATATCCAACCTCATCCGTTATTTGCTACATATCGGCCTTGTTACGTTAAAGAATAAACTGAATAATGATATGTCTCTATGCACCGAACGCCACCGACGACATTACTATGGAAACGACATGTGAATTAACATAATAATGTCATTAGTATCAAATTATTTGAATATATCAAATTTGATCTGTGTGTTGAAATCTAATCGATCTCGTATAAGCGCTTGTGGAAAAAATAATATATCAAATAGAATTATATTATATATATTATATCAAATAAAATTCTCTGTACTACAAATGACTTAAAACCGTTGCCGTCACCGTCATCGTTATCTTTATGCGACCTGCAACCGATGCCATCCTCATCGACGTCATCTACCTTCCAGTTGAAACCAAATAACTCCACTGGACCGGCAATTCTTACTAGTCTACAGAATGCAACAAATTGTGTTTTCAATAATAATATTTATAATAATTAGTAGTTTTTAGTTAAAGTTTTGTATATTATTATGTTTGTTGGAATAAAATAATTTTTGAAAAATGAGTTGGTATACTTTTTTGTATATACGGTCGTAGGAAAAATAATGTTCCTAACTCTTGCGTAAAGTGTCTTTCCCGCACTTGACTGCTTGCCCGAACGACGCGGAGCGGTCAACTGCAGTCGCGTGCGGGAAAGTATCACTTTCCGCACTTGTTAGGAAATAGTATATTGTATAATTAGTGGGAAAAGCATAATATTCCCAAACGACTGTGATAATTACCAGACGAGGAGCGTAGCGACGAGTTTGGTAACACAGGAGTTTGGGAATATGCTTTTCCCACGAATTATACATACTATGAATGTTGCCCGATGGGCATAAGGATCTAGTAACGCACGCGGTGCATACAAGATTTTATTTTTCACGGAAAAATTATTATATTATGACGAAAAAGCGATTTTAAAATCGTTTCATTGCTCCTATCCATTTTCCTTCTCATAGTAGGCATGTCATTTGTTGATAGTTTGACGTTTGTGAATATTTTTGTCATCATATTCAGTGAATGTCATGCTGCTTTCTTTGTGTAGTCTTATAGAAATAATGAAAATGAAATTACCCAAGAATATCATAGAAAATGCAGCCAAAGCTGCGAATAATTAATTGCCGGAGAAATCCAGAGTCGGATACGATAAGGATTATGAAGTATTTAATCAATGAAATTTGCTTCATTTCTCCTAGTACAATAAGCGGGCGTTTTAAATCCATTATGCCCGCAAATGCGGGCGTAATGGCCTAGGGCATAATGAGTGTGTTTATAGCAACCGTATCCAAGGTGAAATAAACATATAATATACAAGTGAAAAATAATAGTACGAGCACAAAATGATTGCTATTTTTCACGAGGGTGAAGTTTGCGACACAAGCTGCAAGCGAGTGTCGCAATTCACCCGAGTGAAAAATTGTAATTTTGTGCGAGTAGAATACTATACTTTGTCCACGACTTCCTCGATAAAATTAGTAATAATCTGCATTTTCAACAATAAAAATAGTTATCCAAAGCGTTGACATAACATTTTCTGTGTTAACTGAAAACTGCATACCCACGTAAACGTCAACTATTTCACTTGACATCGATTCCATTCCTTTCTTTCACTCTGATAAAAATGAAATAGATAATTTATTGGAGTAAATATTCAATAAGTTGGGCATTATATTAAATATTAGTTTAATAATTTGCCTAAAAGTTATCTTAGTTACATAAAACCTAAAAATCTAATAACAATACTATCCTAACAATGTGAATGATAGTCTCAAGTTTGGACATACGTTTTGAGTGTGACGTCATGCAGTGTATAATAAACCATTATACACACTAGTGAATAATAGGTATAATTGTACTTCAGGAAGCAAACGTATCATGAATGATTTATAGTACAATCGTGGACAAAATAATTTTAAAGCCGGTTTTGTTTGATTCGTTGTATTTTATAATGAATTAGAAAAGAATTAGTAAACATGAACACTGATAGTGGTTATTTGTTGTCTTGCACGGCTCCTGAACTAGTAGAAGCCGCAAACGCGGCTTCACTTAATTTACTTCCGGCGAAATCCAGAGAGAAGTATGAACTTGCGTACCAACGCTTCATGAATTTTTGTAGAAAAAACAACAGTGTATCCTTTTCTGAGAATGTACTGATGGCTTATGTTGCTGAATTGGCTAAAACAATGAAATCTTCGACGTTGTGGGCACATTATTCCATGCTTCGATCAACTTTGTCTGTTAAAAATAATATTAATATTGCCCAGTACCAAAAACTGAGAGCAGTTTTAAAACGTCAAGCTACAGGATACAAAAAATGTAAATATTAACAACAATTATGAAAATTAAAACCATACTTTGTTTCATTTTAATGTAATAATCCATTTGTTACATTACCGCACGCTACAGCAGTGCGGTAAGAATATTACCGCACTGTTATTTTCAGCCCTATAATGCGTAGATAAGCGACTTTAAATGTTTCTGACAATTATTTTGTTGAATTGTCAAATTTGTGTTGCCTTGACACCTACAAAACCATTGAACAAAGCAATCTAGTTTTACGTTTCTTCACATCTAATCCTTTTTAAAAATATCATCTTAATTCTATCGTTTGAACACCATATGCGGAAAAATTCGCATGTTTTATTCGGAGAAAAGCACTTTTTGTGGCTCGACTAAAAAAAAACACTTAGTCTCGTCACAAAAAGTACCACTTTTACTCTTATTAAAATAATATACTAATTTTTTTATGTATATTTTGACATAATATTGTATATTATTTTGTAGCCCATTAAATAAATTAAGTATAATATCAGTTGAGTATTTATGAAATTAGATTGTTACAAAAATTGAGGGGGCGCAACAATTTTTTTTCAGAGGGGGGTGCGTTAACTGTTCAATAAAGTCGCTTTACTAACTCTGTCACTCGACATAAAAGATTTTAAATATTACCGATATAATTTGAACTATTGATTTTTTTTCAACCCTACTTCTTGTTTATCCTGAGGTTAACTGAAAAAAAATTTTATTATAAAAACTTTTATTTCTTTGAAAAAATTTAACAATTCATTATCTACGTTCCAGGAGAACTGAGATCTGATCGTTGAAGGAATGCTATGAAATCTCAAAAACTTTGGTTTCATGGTTTGTTCAATAAATTTTCTTCCAGTCGCTTCTCTTTGTCATCTTGTACTTCAACCTTTCTCTTGTCCATTTTATATAACCAACTGAAATCATTGCTCATTAGAAACACCAAAAAATATTACCAAATTCACTTACAAATATAACATCAATGCGACGAAGTAGATTCCTGCTGACACTAGATAAAAAGCGGCAGGAAAACTTCCCACAGTATAATTGTACAAGGTGGCGTAGAGGGGGCCGAAAAGAAGGGGCATAACAGCTTCGCACACTCCAAAAATAGAAGAGGCTTGACCTAGCTCATCGGGAGGTACAATTCTTGAAATTATAGATCTCATTGCTATGTGCGATGTTCCATGAAAGATTTGGGCGATGACACCTGGTTAATAAAATTTTCTGAATAGTTAAAATAGTTTTGAATTGTTGAGGACATTATTTGGTTGAAATCTATTGGGATGTGACATGTCTGCTGGCGAACTCTGGCTGTCAGATGGATGAAGTTTTTTTTTCCAACGTCAACATATGCAATTGCATAACAAAATTTTGATTTCTTACAAATAAGGTCGCAAAAGGGGAATAATGGAAAGTGTTAATCTTGCAAAACCTAGAATCAGCAAGTCTAGAGAGTGTTGTGGCGTGAAAAATTGTAATTCTAAAGCATATACAAATACAAGTATTCGCTTTCATCGGGTTCTGAAGCCAAACAAATATTTTTTGTCTGTAGAAAATCATTTTGGGGAAAAGGAAAATATTGATTTATTGAAGGTATGAAAAATCAATCTGAAAAAGAATCACAAAACTCCGATAATGAAGGTGTGTTCTTTGCATTTCACAAAAGAAAATTACATTCTTCCAGGTAATTAAGTCGTATGATTGAAACTTAGATCAGTTCCCTATATTAATGAAAATTCCAGATGCTGCAGCCAAAACATTTTGAATGGCTGGACCTGTTGCCTGGAAATTTATTGGTATTAGAAGAAATTTTTACACCAATATGTGGTACGATGAAAATGTCTTCTCCGATCTTAGAAGATGACAAATTCATCAAAGATTAAGTGAAATGACGGACTAACAAATTTATGTACATGATGGTTATTAGATTGAAGTTAATTATAATAAGAATACACACGGAATGAAAATGTTTTTTTTTTTTTGTATATTCATTATTAATACATCTTGAGTTACATTATGATTGATGGTGTTTCATTATGAAAACCACATTCGATTATATGAAACATTATGATTTCTCATTGAATCCATGTATACTACTGAATAAATGTTTTTAGTGAAATTTTAAATATATTTTATCCAAAGTTCTTTCAGAAATAATAAAATGTCGAATAATAAAAAAAATTCACAGTTGGATAAGAATCATCAATAAAAAGTTTCGAAATAATATGGTTATTGATAATTGCCCATCATATCTGGCCGATTAAAAACTTCCTACATAAAAAAGCTGGAATTAAAAGTTTCATATCACTTAAAGAAATACAGTTGATTTAGACTAGGTATTTTACAAATCAAATTAGATCAAATCAAAATAGATAAACAGAAAGCAGTAAATTTGACGATACCAGGCCTCGAATTCTCTTCATTTTTCCCACATTTTATTATGAATTTGGATCTTTCCAGCCTATCACCTCTGTATTTTCGCTGGAGTAAATTTTCACCTGCATATAGGTTCACACTTTCACTCGAACCTAACATTATTATAGGAAAAACTCAAAAAACTTTGAAATCTCTCATATAAATTGTGTTGAAAGTTGGTTTTGAGACGCCATGTTTTGACGTTATCATCTAAGCTCCGCCTCCATGTCAGATTCCAATAACAATATTAATAGAAAAACACATGTGTCATTAGGGGGCATCAATTAATTACGTGAGGTGTTCGGGGGGGGGGGGGGGGTGGTAGTGCGAAATCTAACTCAATCTCTCACGTGGGGGAAGCGGTGGTGTCGGCAAATATTAAGTAATTTTTTTTCTCAAAAAACAGTAGAAAATTGAGAGGAAACTGGGTTGATTAACTAAAAGTGTTTCTCCACTAAAATATGGCTTAATTTTATACAATAATAATCATCGCGGTTAAGGAGAATTTATTAACTATCAATAAATTCATTTGTTTGGAAACAATTTATTCATTTATTAAATATGAAAAAGTATTTTTCTTACATTATTCTTTAACTATGTTAAAAGAATACGCTAAGACGTGACGATTATTCATACAAAAATAATGCCATATCCTTTTATAATAAACATACGACGCACTAATGACCTTCACTGAAAAAAAATTCTGTATGACTTATTACAACCATTGTTTTAATATTAATTTTGTTTTCTCCACATATTTATAAAATATTACTAATTTACTTGAACTAATAGAATTTTTTATTGAAGTTATGCGGAATAAAAAGTGTTAAAGTAGTAGCCACTCTTGGGATCATACATGAGTCTTCGTAGATTGAATTAGAGGGTATATTCTTTATCAAATTTCAGTAGTTCCTATTTAAGTATTTTATTATTAAATTTCAAAGTGATTCTATGCTACGTCATTGAAAATCTCAAATACTAGTCTTAAATTTATTTATTTATTTAAGAATAACAACTAATATTCAACAATTTGTTGTTAAATAGAAAAAATTATGAGAAAATTGTTTTTTAAATAAATCTAATGGAATCGAGCACAGTTTAACTCATTTATATAACAAAAACGCATTTTGAAAAATCTCACGTGAGATTCGAGGAGGGGGGTCGAGCAAAATCTCAAGACATCTCACCAAGGGGGAGGGAGAGTAAAAAAATCGCCAAAATTCTCTCCCGTAATTTATGGATGCCTCCTTATTACAATAATTACTAAAATTGAATCTATGATGCGGCTTTTCTCTCCATCGTGACTCCAACAGATAGAACGGAATGCCAAAATCTTGGTATCACAGTTAACACAAGTTTAGTACCTAAAGGAAACGATTAAAACAAGGTATAAGAATTTTGAAAACTTAATAGACCCAAATCATTCCCACTCCTGAATATATTCCATATTTGAAGTAATTTGAGCAAGCTATCTCGAAGAATTACCTATAGCAGGGGAGCATAAGCGGGGATTTTGGTATTTACTCAACCGCGGCAGAATAACATATTGGGGGAAACCTTGCCCTGTCACGTATCCCCACCATACATGAACCCTTAATATGGGGGCGTTCGTCTAGGGCAGCCGATCAGATTAGTAAAAAAAAAGGCGCCTATGACACAATAAATCATAAAGCCTTGCTTACCAAAGTCTACAACACCACAAAAGACTACAAACTAACGAAAACCATTCAATCAATACTCCAAAACAGAAGGTTCTACGTGGAACTTCAAAATAAGAAAAGCCGTTAGAGAATTCAAAGAAACGGCCTCCCACAGGGTAGTGTTCTAGCCCCCACCCTATTTAACGTATACACCAATGGCCAGCCAATAACAGAAGATGCCAAACACAACGTATACGCTGACGACCTGGTTATCACAGTTCAGAGTCGAACGTTTAGGGAGATAGAGATAAAACTCGAGGACTCAATAGAAACCATGGCCAAATACTACCGAGGAAACTCGCTGAAACCGAACCCAAGTAAAACCCAAGTAAGTGCTCAAACTCGAGCGTGTCAGATTAAGGCAAGGTGAGTTAATTACATGCAGAAGATTATGCATTTCACTAATCTGACGATTTACACGTGACATAAGGAAATAGGAGACTAAAAAAGTTGCAAAAAGAAAAAGTCACATTGACATTCTCGAGCATGGTTGAATTTTAATTTTTAGTTTGAAGGAAATGTCACGATTTTTTTTTGCATTTTTTAATATCGGCGATGAATTTTGGTCTAGTACGGTCACCTCCACAATGCAAACCGGCAGATTAACTTACCTTCGTTATCGACATGTGTGCTGTACCTATATCCTATTAATATCTGACGCGCTCGAGTAAATCTATATAACGATTTTTACATTTTTGAAGATCTGTCCCCTCCAGTGAAATGGCATACATCATATAACCTTTTTTTCGTTTTAGCATCTAATCTTCTCAATCCAACAAGTCCCCACGACGCTCGAGTAAATCCCCAATCAGCATCTCGGGCTCCTCTACTATTACCCATTACCCCACTATTCATTTGATTTTTCTTCGTTTCTATTAGATTAGGTATTTGAATTTATTTTTATTGAGATACCAAAACAAGTATTCAATTTTATCTGACGAAGCCACCGTGTGGTGAAACTCCACGTGATAGACTCAGTTATAATCATCATTATAATCAATATGTGTTTTGAATAATCATTTTATTAAGATAGTTGTAGATTATGGCGTCACTTACATAAAAAGAATAACTTTCCATAAGGTACAAAAGTATACAGAACGCAAGCTGTTATCTTACTGACCATAGCAATAACACCAAGAAGGGCGTCGTCCAGTTTAAGGTATTTGGTGAAATGAGATACGGCGAAAGTACTACCTGAAACAGAAAAGAATAATATTGAATTGGCATTCATTTGGTGGAAATTCATATTCATAACTTTATAAAGAAATAAAAAACTAAATTTTCACAGGTTAAATTAAAAATCTATTGAGACGCGTTTTGTCATAACATTGACTTCATCTCGTACTAAATCATGGTATGAAAGGAAAACGGAAACACGCGTGTTTCATTCCTCCCTGAAGTATGTCAGGGAGGCGGGCAGCTTGAGTTTGGGATTAACTCCTTCACCCACATCAGAGGATACACTTGTATGTACAATTGCATTAAGGATAGGTGAGACGGGATATTTATGGAACATAGGAAGTGTGGGTAGGGTTCAGAGGATTAATACTGGCCCAGCATTCGCCTTATAAGTTTTGCAAGCAGTGACTCACATTACCATGAGGAAACCTCTGAAAAAAACTCATGGCAGACCAGTCGGCCCCGGGGTTTGAACCCGAGACCTCCCAAATACTAGCCAGCGTACGCTGAGTACCAATTATGGTATTGCAAAACAATCTATTTATACGAAAAATTGAACATAATAGAGGGGTTCCTAGAGAAACTAAATAACAATAAGCATTTCACTCAGAGTTATTAGTAGGTACATTGAAGAGATTAAGGAGAGGGGAAGGGTTTACTTCGATCTGGTCGTTAACTAGGTTTCTGGAATTTTTATATTTATTGATGTATAGGGGGGATTCCCAACAGTTGGTTTTGTGGAGTTAGAAAATAGTCTCCACAAAACCAACTGTTGGGAATCCCTCCCTATACATCAATAAATAATATAAAAATTCCGGAAACCTAGTTAACGACCAGATTGAAGTAAACCCTTCTCTTTTCCTTAATCTGTTCAATGTACCTACCAATAACTCTAAATGAATTGCTTATTGTTAATTAGTTTCTCTAGGAATCCCCCTGTTATGTTCAATTTTTCTATAAATAGATTGTTCTGTAATACCATTATTTAGTACGAGATGAAGTCAATGTTATGGCGAAACGCGTTTACTCAATATATTTTATTTCAACCTGTGAAAAGTTAGTTTTTTATTTCTTCATAGAGTTACAAAAGAATAGAAAAATTTCAAATTTTTTTTAACGATAAGATTATTTTATATGGAAAGTGATATTCTCACCGCATATTTGTATGACGAATTGAAGTATACTGTAGATGCCAAATTCAGTTTCGTCCCACTGAAATTTGATCCTTGTAAAGAGATATAAAACAGACACTTCTCCTATAATGGGAAAAAATTAAGGTATAAATTTCATAATCTATTACTAAATTAGATCAGATACATTAATGCATTTCACATAAACACTTTCTTTATCCTCTGCTCATATCAACCTATAAGTTTAGTAGTGTCAATATCGATCTGAAAATAATTAAAGGAACAATTAAATGGAAAATACAATCAAAGCAGAAGTGACACACAAAAAAACTTCATTTTACTATGTTTATTATCACAAAATATTAGTAGTACAAATTATATCCTGTTATTGCAATTTCGATCACACGACCAGGCAGATTTAGTTATGAACTAAATGAAAATGATTGTTCCTTATGCTATTATTACCTGGCCAGGAAATTTCGGTGGGGTTATGGCCTTCGAACAATTTACATTAAGGCTAGGTTATTAAAATGGGATTCTCAACTTGATAATTTCAAAGTTCTTGGAATACATTATGGTTTGAATATATCATGTATACGAGAATAAATCCAGTCAATCTGACAGTTCAGAGAGATATTATCGTGTGTATTATCACTAAGTTTAAACATTTTCAATGATTCTATATAATTTCTAAATCATGCACAAATCGACTTTTCGATAAATTGTTGTTAACGCCAAATTAATTTTAATCTTTCGAAAGTTTTGAATACTTTAATAAAGTCGGTTTTCATAATCGAACAATTACAGATATATATATATATATATATATATATATATATATATATATATATATATATATATATATATATATATATATATATATATATATATATATATATATATATATATATATATATATATATATATATATATATACAGGGTGTTTTTTAATTGAATATAAATAATTTAGGGGATGAATTTTTGGCCAATTTTAGGAAGAAAACTTCATATGAACGCATGTCCTAAACGTCCTAGCTTTTGAGCTACAGGGTGATCAAGTTTCAGAAAATAAATCATATTTTATTTACAAATTTAAAACCACACAAAATATTTGAAAAAATTCAAGAAAAAAATACAAAAAAAATTAAATTAATTTGTTTCTTCCATGCACCAATTTTTCTTTAACAAAAATCTATTTCCTACAATGTGATAATGTTTTGATTATGCAGAGGATCAATTCGAATTTTTTTAAGCGAAAACCATGCGTCGCTCGAAGGAAACTCAAGAGATCCAGTTTGTTCAAAACAGAATATACATTTCAAAAATAATTTCAGTTTTAAGAAAAATCAGTGGCGTACCATAAATTTTTGCTGAAGTATGCAAGGCAAATTCTGCAAGAACGCCACTGGTGGAAAATTTAAAACCTGTATTGCATCAAAAAATGCACATTGATGAGTAGTACTTGCATACCAAATTTGATTGAAATATTTTGTGTGGTTTTAAAGCTATAAATAAAAAATTATTTATTTTTTGAAACTTTATCACCCTGTATCTCAAAAACTAGGACGTTTAGGACATACGTGAATATGAAGCTTTCCTCTTGAAATGGGCCCAAAATTCACCCCTAAATTATTTTACATTCAATTAAAAAACACCCTATATATATATATATATATATATATATATATATATATATATATATATATATATATATATATATATATATATATATATATATATATATATATATATATTTAGTTTTTTTCCGCGGCGCATTTTGGCACCCCACTGTAAACATTCGATGCAGTGCCATAGTCTATTATTTTCCCAGGAAAATTCGTGTAAATCTTCCAAATTTCATTCGCTCAATATTAGAAAATGATGAAGTTGTCATCATTTTCTACACAACAAACTGCATATATATGCATTTTATACTCACCATATAATGGCCCCATTGTAGTCACTGAAATAAGCATCATGATTACCATTTTCCACTTTCTGTTGTTTGGTCCATCTTTGAAACAAATATTACAAGTATTTTTTATGTGTCCCAAATAGAAGAAGTCCTTCAAAAAATTCTGCGTTTTCTTTACTTTGCCATCATCCACTTCTTTAATGATTATTATTCCATATACGAAAATAGCTGACATTATGAAGATGGAAGTACCATATACTCCTTTATAACCTATTCGATATATCAATAATCCTGCTAGGGCATTTCCAATCGCAATGGCTGCATTTTGAAACGTAGAAACAGTTCCTATTCGGATTTTCCTATCTTGTTCCGGGCTATGTTCCCTCATATAGCTATAGATTCCCAAGGCTATACAAGGCAGGCCACCTCCAAGAGAATATGGAACTGCTTCTGCGAAAGTAGAATATTCTACGGACCACCGAATGAAAAAATGTGCACAAACGTAGAGGCAGAGATAACTGATAATAGCACCGAGTACTGGAAAAAGAATCAAGGGTTTTCTTCTCCCGTGTCTATCACTCCACGATCCGAAAAAGAGCAGCAAACACGTCGTCACAAAACCAACGATTGCCGTCTTTATTATGAGCATCTTCGCCACCACTTGCTGAACCTCTGCGTCTTCGTAATACTCGTACCCAAACCAAAACCTTGTCGCCATGTCGTGGCATACTGAAGGGTCGTATTTAAGATTAACTCTACACGCTTTCTCCAAGTTCATGTTTTGTGTTACTAATACTCCCATGGTCCCAACAACGATGTAGAAAAAAAGTAAGGGTTCAACTGTTATATGAGTGATTATGTATTTGATCCTTTGCACAATATTCATTTCGCCAGATTTGTTATTATTTAAGTTTAAGTCTTCCGGGCTGTTAGATTCTGGAATTTTTGTGAGCGACATCTTCGGGGCGATAGTTGACTTCTGTAAAAAAACAAATTTGATATCTACAAGTGGTAGAAAGCCTATAAGTATGTATGAAATAGATACTGTGCGGAAGTTTTCAGCTATACTAAGATTAAACTGATATTTAAATTGAAAGTGAGTTCAAGCAACCCCGCAGGTAGCTTATTCTATAGGATTGCCTCAAATTAGTAAGGATTGCTCTTAAAGAGTTCCTACCTACGTTTATTATTTTTAAGAGAGTTAGAGCCTACATAGATGCAACCCTTGCAGCATTCGAGACAAGCTGCAGAGAAGTAGTGTTGCGATTAGTGTACGACTACAACCTGACTGCTCCAAGCAGTCAAGTTGTAGTCAAGCAGATACTACTTTTCATTGACCCTTTCGCCCACGGTGTAGAATATATTGTACATCACTTTACGTAAATCCTAACGAATTTGTTTTATGCTTCTATTCACTTTACTTACAAAGTACAGTATTCTGTAAACATCCTTATTACTATTTTAAACTGTTTCCTTCACCTAGCGTTGAGTAGTTTACCCAAAAAAATTTTTATTAATGGTACCTGTTACTGAGTTGTAGCGGTTGTTTCAGAATGTTGAAATGAGGTGGCGCTTCAAACTTTAAAACATGTTGTGACATGTCTGCAATACTTATTTTGGTAATAACCGATACGTGCATTTGTTACTTTCATAGTGAATTTTTTAGCTGAATATTTAGTTTGTTTTTTCTATATTGGAGTAAATATTACTGTACAATGTATTGTACATTGTGAGTAAACGGAAATCGACAGGTATGGTAAAAAACTCCACGTTATTGTTATATTAGATTTATTTCATAGTAGTACGAATTGAAAAATGAGTAAAAAAGTGCCGTTAACTGAAGAACTATTGAAACTAATGGAGGAGGGCCTATCAGATATTGAAGGGCTTAGTGATGACAATTATGGGTGGGGAGATAGGGACGTAGAAGTAAGCAATGATTATGATGAAGAAAATACGGTAAAAGAAAGAAGTTTAGATAATATGGAAGGTAATTTTGATAAAAAATTTTTTTCTTCCAGATGCAAATTTTGTTTGTACTAAGTGCAATATACATTTATGCATTTCAAAAAAACAAAATTGTTCTTTGATATATCACACAAATAAATGATCAGTTGTAACCTTATGTTGTTTCTCAATTGCATTTCATTTACAATTCAAAAATGATTGTTTCTTTGAAATCTCCCAGTGGCGTACCGTTTTTTTGTTTAAAAAAATTGATATCATTACCCGTATGCGCGCCAATGATGAACATAAAATTCTAAATTGCATGTCAGAAATTGCGCAATAACTGCCTCTTAAAACCCACCAAATTGCATTTGCATATCTCCACCGGTTCCAGAGCGATAAATAAATAGTCAGTTTTAAAGTACAACTTTAACACCCCGTATCTCGGAAAACGAAGCATTTGCGGACAAAAGTTATATAGCAAAATGTCATTATTTTTTCACACAGAATCACCCTCTGAAGTTTGTCGCACTTATTCACCAATATATATATATATATATATATATATATATATATATATATATATATATATATATATATATATATATATATATATATATATATATATATATATATATATATAGGTGCAATGAATTGAAATGACGTTTGATTCCCCAAATCAACCACCTAGGTCTCCATTCCAACAATTTCTGACTGTTAGTAAAATGTGCACTCACTTGTCAAACATTCGATTCCCAAAACTAACCTATAGCGAATTCCACGGAAGAATTCGACAAGGCAAGGATGTTACCTCGGATTTTCCATTTATTTCAAGTTTAGCACAATAAAATCCGATTTCCGGAGATGCTTTGTTGTATATGAAAACGTGTCAAATACTTGCGTTCGAGGCTTTAGCATTTTCCAGCGGAAATGACAAACACCGAGCAAATCGTAGAGTTTTATTATAAAAGTTTATTATATTCACAACAATTCGAGCTTGAGTTAACCCTGAATTTCTCACGTGGCTAGAATGATGAATAAATACATTTTTCTATAGAAGGGTCAGTACCATTGATATTCCAGATATATATTCAGGGTTGCAACTACTTAATCCTCCGGGTTCTGAGTAATCTATCATTTCAAACATGCAAGGATCCATGTCAGGTTTAAGTTCCAGACTGTGGATGATGTCTCAAACCCAATTTAAAAGCTAGAAAACGATAGAACTTCCATCTATGTGTATTTCGTAGAGATTGCAGTTCGGTATTCGCTCCAAAAAACTCAGTATACCCAACTTCCCTTGTAATGATTGGTCCTGGTTATTAAATTATACACTGGTTCATCTCACACTTTAGTCTTTATTCGTTATATACCTAGTTATATACTAAAGACTTCTCGCTAAACCCTCGGGCAGCGTGATGAGTGTCTAAGTCTATCTATCAGAGATTCCCTCTGGTTTATATACATATACTAACAAAGATACAAATGACATGCGACCTTGGCCCCACGTAATTGTAGCATGTTTATAAACAAGTACGAAACATAACATTCTTCGTATCTAATAATAAATACACAATGAGACTTGACACCCTCAACATAACTTTTCAGAAAGACCAAATCATAGATATCCCACAAGAAATTCAGATACAGATATTTATTTAATAACGCCCACCTCCGTCTTAACAAAAAACTCCTTTACCTACAATGCCGGAAAGTTATACAATCATCTACCATTGGAGCTAAAATCTTTGAGTACGTACAAAAAGTTCCGAAGTTCGACTAAGGCTTTTCTTTTGGAGAGACCATTTTACTCAGTAGCAGAATTTTATTCTGTAACTGAATTTCACAATGTAACATAGACCCTTGAGATCCAGATTTAGTAGCAACATATATTAATGTTTTTTTTTTTGTAATATACAAAATTTTATATCTGTATAATAAGTTTAGTTGACAAATATGTTGATTCTTAACATATGTTTATACATAATTGACTGATAAATGTTTTTCTATTTTGTTCTTCTATTTAATAGATTCTTGTTTTGTTCAACGATTGAAAGTGTGTTTTGTTTGATTAGTTATCATTGTTAAATTTTATTTTTAATTTTTTATAGGTATGTGCTTTGTCGACAAAATTTTGTAATTTTATAGGACAATAAAGCTGTTTCTCTTTCTCATAACCTAATCTACACATTTGATCGAAATAATTGAAAGCACCTGCAAAATTACTGAGGTAAACAGAAAAAAATTAATAACTTCAAAAGGCATTTCCTTAACATCTACAACAGAGTCTTTGATATCTTCAATACCACAAATACGCAGACCATTCAATACATTTACCTCTAACAGCACATAATATCCTTTTCACTTCCACTCCCTGATGTAATGCCCTTTTATTATATTGCATAACTATGATTTTAATTTTAATTGATTTTAATTATGCGTTGTATGTGAATGTATTTGACATTTATCTGTATGTTTTTATTTTTATTATTTGATAGCTCTTTAAGTATATAAAATATGTCGTTGTTGTTATATTTTGTATTTTTATATTGCCCCCCTTGTAATTGGGATTTTGTCCTGTTGGAAAGTGTGGTAAAAAACAAATGAGAAAAATTCAACTGAATTCACGAAATATTTTTAAACCCTCCAACTAAATTTGTGAGGGTTTGGAGGTGCAAAAATTCAGTATGTTTTTAATAATTGATTCATACAGTTTTTGCCACTGATTGGAAAAAAATTGTTGTCGCTTCTGTGTCTATTGTTTCCTTGTCTAGAAGGATAATTACAGTTCATCCGGAGTTCTTGATATAATTAGATTAGGACCCCTTGGTGTAGACCAAGGGATGTACATAGTGGTCCAAATTGGACACTTTTGATAGGAAACACCAATTTCTAAACGAGTTAGAGAAAAACTAGCCTACATGCTACGAGGTCGATTTTTGTGAGAAAATGAATGCCGAAAACCGCACATTGATATCTTGACTTGTTCGAACGATACAAAGTGTTTTTCAATTTTTTGCATTTCTGACCCAACCCCGTAACTTGTTTATTTTTTAATATTTCTTGTTTCTGTGAAAACATTCTTCAGGCACTTTTTTAAAAGGAATCCAATGGTGTTACTAGTTTTTTATTAAAAAATATGGTTTTGAAGCTATAACATAAACTTGTATTTTTTCTTATGGACCATAATAATATATAAATATTCGTGTTTGAAATGAAATTCTCTTTTCAAATATATATAATAGTTGCTACTTTTCTTTGAAAACATTCATTTTATGGCAGTTTTCGAGTTTATTTTTAAATGCAGTTTGGTTCACAAATTTAGTGTGCTTCTTTGAACTGAGATTTCGCTATATAGAATATTTATCTGCATGTTAATTCAAAATGTATGAAAATTACGAAAAATATGATATGTTAAAGTGTAATCACATGAAGATGCTCAGGCTGCCATTAATCTTTACTTTGACCGATATCCTGAAAGGAGACAACCTTTTCGGGATATTATGTTCACTAGATTGCAGCAAAACCTAGTTAATTACGGTTCTTTTTCAAAACCAAGGACAAAAGTTCACGAAGCCAGTAAGTAATAGAGATAGAGAGTAAGTAATAGAGAAGAAATAACGGTTTTGGGGGAAATACAAAACCAACCCAATATTTCACTTCGCAAAATGTAGTTGAATACAGGTATTCCAAAGACTACAACAATGCGAATTCTAAATAAAAATAAATTCAAACCGTATCAAAACTTTGGACAGAACATCATATGGACTGATGAAGCATGCGTTAGCAGCTCTTTCTACAATAGGACTTTGGAAAATCCACATATTATAGTGGAGACACAAAATCAAGGCCGATACAGTTTCAGTGTTTGGGTCGGTAGTTTTAGAGGAAGGTTTATCGGTCCCTATATCTTTGAGGGTAACCTTGCAGCAGCGGGATATTTGGAAATATTGCGGGAATTTGTTGAGCCAATAATGGATGATTTGCCATTACAACAAATTGGAGAATACTTCCAACAAGACAAGGCACCGTGTCATAACGCACACATCATAACGGCGTATTTAAACGAAATATTTACGGACAATAATTGGCTTGGCAACCGGGGTCCTGTTCATTGGGCGGCAAGATCCCCCGATCTTATGCCTCCAGATTTTTACCTCTGGGGAAGAATAAAGGACTTCACATATAAACGCCATCCTGATTCCCGAGAAGCGTTGGAAGCAGCAGTGCAACATGCCTTTCGTTCAATACCTGCGATAGAATTGATTAATGCTGTCAATAATGTTAGGAAGCGAAGTCATGTTTTGATTTAAATGGTGCTCAATTCGAACACATGTTGTAAATAGTTTAAAAATATCGTTGTACTTGTTATTCTATCTTTTGCTTAAATTAATGAGTTATTACAAAATAGGCACTAATTATTCTTTTTAACAGCTGTTATGTAGAACTATTTTGTTTCGTATTTAGGCATGGCTACCCAGATTTTGAAAATTCATCTAACATAATTCGAAAACAGCCACAAAATGAATGTTTTCAAAGAAAAGTAGCAACTATTATATATATTTGAAACGAGAATTTCATTTCAAACACGAATATGTAAAAAAATACAGAGTGCTCCATTAGAAAAAATACAAGTTTATGTCATAGCTTCCAAACCATATTTTTTGATGAAAAACACCATTGGATTCCTTTCAAAAAAGTGCCTGAAGAATGTTTTCACAGAAATAAGAAATATACAAAAATAAACAAGTTACGGGATTGGGTCAGAAATGCACAAAATTGAAAAACACCTTGTATCTTTCGAACAAGTCTAGATATCAATGTGCGGTTTTCGGCATTCATTTTCTCACAAAAATCGACCTCGTAGCATGTAGGCTAGTTTTTCTCTAACTCCTCTAGAAATTGGTGTTTCCTATCAAAAGTGTCCAATTTGGACCACTCTGTACAACTATGTCAAGGGGGTGTGTACTTAAACCATAGCTTCATGAGTGTCTATGAAATCGTGATTGAATCCCGAAAACGATGAAATACTATTTTTGCATTTATAACAAGAGCACTCTCTGATGCATTTCACCAATTATCGCTTGGGAAGAACTTGGTCATGTTATTCTGTTACTGGCTCCCGGACTATATCAAGTAGGCTAGTAAGTTAATTCCAAAATATGTTTCAAAAATTATCTACGAATAACAAAAATCAAATAAAATTTTTAATAACCTCAAAAACGAAGGCCTCGCGGACCTATGCTTATATGAACTTTTCACCTTATAAATAACTGAAGAATCGCCCTGTAAAATATCAGACAGTCGTTCAATAACACCCTGTATAACTTCACATTGAAAGTCAAACCATTTATCTAAGCGAAATAACGAGCAGCCATGATAATCCCAGATGATGCCGATGAAAAAACGCAATTTAAGTCGTTTCCACTTCTGGAAAATGGAAAAGTAACGCTGATGGCTTTTCGCGTCCTGAACTCATTAAAAATGTGAAGGGTGGTGGCGACAAAGGTGGAAACTGGATACGTTTCTCGATTTCTAGAGATCTGGTTCCAATTAAGTTCAGAAGAAGTAACAAATTTCCAATGAACCGGAAATTGATTTTTCCGCGTGAAAACGGTTTCTTCGACTCGGGTTACGGTTAATAGAGACGGTAGGACGAAGTTGAAGTTGTAAATCTTCATGATCATTACAGTAATAGTAGCATAATTTAGTAAAAAGACGAGAGGTGTCGTAGGACATTTCGCTATATATTATGTATTGAATGAAATAAATTAGAAACTTTTAAGAGGAATTGAATGAAAAAAAGAAGGAATGGTAATAAAATCGTAATTAATATTTATTATGAATGAAGTTTAAACTTTAAAATAAAACCCACTTGGCTTAAGTTTCACTATATAAAAATACTACTATAGGCCAAACTACAGAGATTTTTTCATGTAAAAAGTGTAAGAAGAAAACCAGCTGCGCCATTGTTTGTAAAATAGTTCCATATGATATAGTGATATGTTTTTCACTCGACTTTATTATTTATAACTTTGTTATTAACAATTTAATGAAAAAAATCGCATTTTTTTTTAGTTTTTTGCTTATAAAAATGAAACTATCAAAGTAATCGTGATGGTGTCAATAGACTAATTGTAGAAAATGAAAAGACGAAGAAAATGAGAAGTAGGACGACTCGATCAGACCCTTAGTTTAAGAGAAAATCGGTTATTTTTTGAATTGTACCGTAGATCCTCCGGCCAGTATTAGTTATTGATATAAACTTCATTTGTGCGAAGATCAGGAACTGTCCGATGCATAGTTTTTGATCTGTGGCCATTTGAATATTTTACTATGCAATTTTCCAGCAGACCTGAATGCGACAGGTATGATCCGATTTCAATTTGCTAAAAAGATTTTGAAAGTAGAATTCTCATAGTTCAAAACGTTCATCTTGGTTTTTCATAAAAACGCTGAGAAATATGTTAAAAATAAAGCTGACTACTCTCACGCGCTCGGCCGTTTTTCGTCATGTTCAGCTTTATATTTAACATATTTCTCAGCGTTTTTATGAAAAACCAAGATGAACGTTTTGAACTATGAGAATTCTACTTTCAAAATCTTTTTAGTAAATTGAAATCGGACCATACCTGTCGCATTCAGGTCTGCTGGAAAATTGCATAGTAACATAATCAAATGGCCACAGATCAAAAACTATGCATCGGACAGTTCCTGATCTTCGCACAAATGAAGTTTATATCAATAGCTAATACTGGCCGGAGGATCTACGGTACAATTCAAAAAATAACCGATTTTCTCTTAAACTAAGGGTCTGATCGAGTCGTCCTACTTCTCATTTTCTTCGTCTTTTCATTTTCTACAATTAGTCTATTGACACCATTACGATTACTTTGATAGTTTCATTTTTATAAGCAAAAAACTAAAAAAAATGCGATTTTTTTTCATTAAATTGTTAATAACAAAGTATAAATAATAAAGTCGAGTGAAAAACATATCACTATATCATATGGAACTATTTTACAAACAATGGCGCAGCTGGTTTTCTTCTAACACTTTTTACACAAAATGCTCCCCACAAATCTCTGTAGCTTGGCCTACTATTTAAATACTGTATTTAGCAGGAGTATTACATCTTATTTTATAAAACAGACGAAAGCAAAGGTGATACCATAAAATCAATTTGTTCGTTTACAAGGGTTAATTTACTATTATGGGCGGAACTTATTTCGAGAATTTCAAGAAGGTCAAGGCGCTTTCCTTTGTTGCCTGAATGCAACAATTAGGTTTTGTTGAAATCCAGGAAATGATTTGATTTTATACAATGTTCGGAGAATCCAGTGGTATTATTAGTTTGTAAAATTGACGTTTTATGTTCTTCAACACGAATGTTTATATTCCTTCCTGTTTGTCCAATATAGAAAGCAGGACATTCGTCGCAAAATATTTTGTAAACACCACTGTTTTCTCCGATGTCAGATTTTTCTTTATTATTGACGAAGAATGGTTTCAATTTTCTTTTAGCAAATTTTCAAACCGAAGTTAATACAATTAAATTATTAGCCACCAATAACAGTTACAATGAAAGTCTTCTCGATAAGCTAATTGGGAAAAACGAATAAAGACTCGAAGATCTGGAACTTAATGGCATGGTTTTGCAGGAATAGATCCTGGGAGTTATCTCTATACAACAATACGGCGGTTTTATCTACGTTGAAGCAAAGTAAGTTTGCATCAGACCAGGACTTGATCAATCCAAGATCAATTGTCATTTCAGAGTGCAGCGTCGCAGAATTAGGATTGCTCAAAGTAATACTCGTATCATCCGCAAAAAGCGTAATTTCTCCACTGATCTTCAGATACGTAATATCATTTATAAATAAGAAGAAGAGGACAGGACCTAAAACAGAACCTTGGGGGACACCGCTAGTGATAGATTTACAAGCAGAATTGGAGTTATTTGTCCTCACAAATTGTTTTCTACTTCCAAGATAATACTCGAACCAGTGTAGTGGAATACCTCGGATGCCATGAAACTCCAGTTTCCGTAATAACATAAACCGCATCCACGTATTTTTCAGATTCTTCTTCTTCGTTATTCATTGTCATTCAAATCAGTTTTTTTTATATCTTTCAATATTTTATCAACTTCAATCATTTTATAGTTTTGTATTGTACACAAATATAAGTATCACTAGTAAATACCAATACATGCACCAACTGCTGCCGGTATACCCTAATATATGCGGCGGTATACTAATAATCTCGAAGTGAAAGGTGCGCATAGTAGATACCAAGGGCGTCGCCAAGGGGGGGCAGGTAGGGGCAGTTGCCCCCCCCCCCCTAGAGATTCATGTAGCCAAATGCAAAGAAATCAAAGTCCTAAGTCGGAGTTAAGACTAAGTCCGACGCGAGCGTTTGCGGTGTCCATAATTGTAATCTTTTGTCGAATCATTCTCTACGTTGGTTGGCTATCGTTATAGCGAGCATTGCTATAAACTGTGTTATTAGGTTATGTTTTTTTGATAGAGTTGAAAAACCCATACTTAAAGTTGTTTGCTTTTATACCCATCAAAATGAACAATTTTTAGTACAGATTTTACAAATTTGAAGTTAGTTTGCTTTGCACCCACTGGAGTTAGTTTGGATAGTGATTCAAAAATCTTCGTATTGTATATAAAAGGAAATAGATTTTTCAGTTATCATTCTTCTACCTACCTATATGAAATATATCATTTCGCAGTGAATATTAAAAAAAGGCTAGCGGAAGAAGCAGTGACAGCGATGAACTGGATGAAAAAGTTCAAAAGGAAAAAGAGAACAAAATGGAAACAATATCGCATGATTCTAGGTCGGTTACCACAACGGGAGATACTCAGTGTCAGGAACTAGTTCCGGACTCTTATATAGACACAAGTCCTTATGATGATTCTTAGGCTGACCTGCCGATACCTTGCTCATCCAAAGATCCGGATTCTTCATGATCTTTCATCGGTCGATTTATTGGACGAGCATCGTTGTTATCAACCGAAAAGAAGAATGAATTGCTGGAAAACTATTGGTCCCCTTCTGCGACGTACAATTTTGCGGAAGACGCCAAACATTTAAAGAGAAAATTTAATTATTCCTGGTTGGAAACGTACTCTCCATGGCTGGCTTATTGCAGGCTCCAAAAGGGGTCGTTTTGATATTGTAAGTTGTTTCCGCCAAATCCAAGCACTTTTAGAGGCCTATTGGGATCATTTATCATAAGTCCATTTTGTAAGTTGAAAGATGTTCACGAGCAGTGCAAGAAGCACATGGAAACCCACTTCCATAAGGCGGCACTGGAAGCTGCTAAATAATTTCTCGGAAGTGTGCCTGTAGATGTGCAACTGAACAAATACTCTCAGGGTATTATTGAACATCTATCATTTCCTGAATTATATTTCGCGGGTCGCATGATTTAGCTCTGAGAGGTATACATTATGGCGAAAGTATTCTCGAGGACTTATACAAGCTGTGAATTGCTCCGGGAGATTTGGTTTTGAAGAAACACATTGAGCATGGGAAAAAGAATGCATGCTATCAGTTAATATTCAAAATGAAGTAATCGGCATTTGTGGAGAGGTCATTAGGGCAGATATTATGAAGAAAGTAAAAGCAACAGAAGCATATAGTGTGTTAGCGGACGAAACACCTGATATTTCTGGCACTGATCAATTATCGATAGGGCGCGATGTTTTAATGAGGAAACCACGAAATCCAAGAAATGTTTGTCGGATTTCGTTGAGCTGAAAGGTCTGGATGCGAAGTCTATTGCATATAGCATCGATGAGTTTCTGACAAAAGAAGACCCTAATCCAAATAAATGCGTTGGTCTTGGATTTGTCGGTTGTTCGACAATGTCCGGAAAAGACGGGGTACAAGCAATTCTACCCAAAAAATACACGAAAGCTTTGTTCTTTCATTGTTCGTATCACAAACTGAATCTGGTAATTAATGATCTCAACACTCTTCCTGAAATTCGAAATGCCATGGGAACCATGAAACAGGAAGTTGATCTAACCGCTATTGATGTCCTAAAAGAGGCAAAAACCTTCTTTCCTGAAACAGGAAAAGCATTGAAAATGTTGATCGCTCTACCGTGCGCAACGTGTATGGTAGAGCGATAGTTTAGCAGCCTCTGGAAACTAAAAAACTGGTTAAGAATCACTATGGGGGAATATCGCCTCAATGGTCTGGCCATGATGAGTGTGCATAGAAAACATATTAATGAAAAAGGTGGTCAAAAAGATTACAAAAAACCCACGAAGATTGTGTTTCAATTAACTTAATAAAAAAAGGATCTCTCTCCACTACTTCATTATTAAAATTTTGTAACTGTCAATTGACAATTTTATTGCCTCCAAATTATTTTAATTCTATTATTATTTTATCCTATATTTTTTACCAAATTCTTTTTCTTTTATTATTAATAACTTTGCTTTTAACTGTATTCAAAATTCATACTCTTCCCATCCTCCATATATCAACTGCCCCCCCCCCCTGAACCACCGGCTGGCGACGCCCTTGGTAGATACGTTGCGCAAATAAACGTAACATTTCACTTTTCGTTAACGCTCGATTTTACTCCTCATAAAATTTTCATACCGCGGGCTAAATATTAAAACCGTTCATTAAAGAGCAAACTCCAAAAACAAAAATTAGGGGGAATGCGAAATTAAACTTGGATTCGATGTTATGATTCCTTCACCATTAAAATATCCATTGCAATAAAAAAGTTTCAAATTCACGACTTACAGGTTGTTAAATTAGTTTCACGTTATTCGAGAAATCTGTCATAACTTCAAAACCTCGGAACGTACAGATGTCATTCAGTTTTATCTCAATATTTACACGCTTCTGGATTTTATAATGAGAATGTCGTTATATTCTCGTCGATTCATTTTACATCCTTTGATCTTTCGGAAGTTTTTGATGTTTTTCCAACAAGGAATTTTCACGACCAAGTAATGAGGATTCGTTCACTTTTTTATACAGTTTTCTAGAACTGTTTCTTCTGATTTGTAACGTTTGATGTAGAATAAGATAATGAATAGATAGAAAGTACACTGTCAGAGGAACAAAGTGGATTCAAAGCGGGAAAAAGCTCACAATATCACATTTTTTCTATAAAGCCCTCAGGAAACATTCCATTGACCTTAAGAGTTATTATCAGTTATAATATCACAAGAGCATAGAAAATAATCGATTATACTTCCGAGTCACGAGACGTATTTTGCGAAACATCACGAGAGCGCAGTTCGAGTGATGTTTTAAGAAAATACGTCGAGTCAAGAGGTCAGTATAACGATTATTTTCGATTGCTCGATTACGATTATATTATAACGAATAAACAACACCGCCAGAACTATAGAACCAAAGCGTTGCATATTGAAAAGTTAAACGAAACTTCACCAAACTTGATTATTCATTTTTTTGACAAACGTCAAAAAATCGTAAATATGAAAACATTCACATTATGACACGAGACGAAACAGCAAAACGATTATATCACGTCGTCAAGGGTATATTAACTTTTCAATATGCGCTAACTATGCAAAATTCAAGGATTGTATTGGCTTATTCACAAATGAGTTATATAATCAGTTATAATATCACAAGAACATCGAAAATAATCGATTATACTTCCGAGTCACGAGACGTATGTTTTAAGAAAATACGTCGAGTGACGAGGTCAGCATAACGATTATTTTCGATTGCTCGAATGGTATTCGTTACGAT
The DNA here is from genome assembly GCA_030704885.1 of Cynegetis impunctata. Lineage (NCBI taxonomy): Eukaryota > Metazoa > Arthropoda > Insecta > Coleoptera > Coccinellidae > Cynegetis > Cynegetis impunctata. Next base: position 266,018 of record JARQZK010001511.1, on the reverse strand, counting down.
TATATAAAGAATAAAAAAAATTAATTTTTTTTGACAAAAGTCAAAACACCGTCAATATGAAAATATTCATACATTTTGACACGAGGCGAAACACCAAAACGATTAAATCACGTCGTCAAGGGTATATCCACTTATCAATACGCAGTAACCATGCACATTCACGGATTCTATTGGCTTATTCACACATGCTATATAATCAGTAGTAATACTAGAAGTACTTAAAAATAATCAGGTTATACATCGATAACTTCCAATTACAGACCTATTTCACTGATCTCAAATTTTGCAAAAATCCTTGAAAAAATTTTTCACAACAGATTAATAAATTTTATACATAAATCTAACATCATTTCTAATAAACAATATGGCTTTTTTAAAAATAAAAGTACGAAATACGCATTAAATTTCATAATCGATAAAATTTTGCTTAAACTTGATAAAAGTAGTCCAATAGCTATCACATTTTTAGACCTTGCCAAAGCTTTTGATACCGTAAATCACGAAATCTTGCTAAAAAAATTATATAACTACGGAATCAGAGGAAATGCTTATACTTTGATTTCTAGTTACTTGAGAGGAAGGCTGCAGAAGGTCAGAATAAATCGAAATTACAGTGACTTTGAGGAGGTGAATGTGGGTGTTCCCCAGGGAACAATCCTGGGACCACTCTTATTCATACTCTATGTTAATGATCTGCTCATGAATATGCCTGAGGGCCAGATTGTCTCATATGCTGATGATACAGCAGTCATAACTGAGGAATCAGATTGGAAAAAAGTAGAGGAAAAAATGAACTTTCAACTACAAGAAATATCAGATTGGCTTGCTTTAAATAAATTGTCGTTGAATATTGATAAAACTGTATTTGTAACTTTTGGAAATTATTGTGATAGTGTACCTGAAAGATTGCACGTTAAAATAAGTAATCAAGAAGTTAAGAAAGTTGAAAGTTGTAAATATCTGGGTCTAATAGTAGACTATAGGTTGAGTTGGAATTTGCATGTTAACTATATATTAAACAAAACAAAATGTTTGGTTTTTATATTTTCTAAGTTATCAAAAATAATGCAACATAAGACGTTAATGATAGTCTATTACGCTTTATTTAATAGTGTGCTCAACTATGGTATAATAGCTTGGGGTGGAGCTTATTCCACGCAAATCTCTTTGCTGCAAAGAAGGCAGAATAGAATTTTAAAAATAATCAACAAAAAAAACTTCATATACGAAAATCAACCTTGCACAATAGAACAACAATTTTCACTTGAATCTCTACTATATCATTATGTAACTTTATCAGAATTATGTTCAAAATCAACGAGTGCAACTAGAAATAAATCTATACAATTGCCAAAAAGAACATTAAAAATAAGTAAAAAAAGATCTTATATCAAAGCTATCCTAGTCTTTAATGCATTACCTAATGAACTAAAAAATATTGAAAATAAAATTAAAAGAAAAAAGCAGCTAAAAGAATATATTAGACGTAATAATATTTAATTGTGCATCAGGTGACGACTGTGATACAAACTAAAGAAGATTTTTAGAAAATATTTAAAGCATAGTTTTTTAAGTTATTTAGAGTTAATTATATTAGTTTTTAGTTTAGTTTTAATTACCGGCCTCACGCACAGGTAACTTTGATTACCTCTGTGAGGATATACTATTTATATTAGTCTTTAAGCTATGTATTTTGTATATTTTTTATAAAAAACTGGTAATAAATACAATACAATACATCGATAACTTGTTGCATAATTACAAAGTATCAGTTTGACAGTCTAAATAATCCGACCGCGAAGCGGGAGGTTATTCTGTCAAACTGACACGATTTGTAATTATGCAGGAAGTTTGAGATGTATAATCGTATGCATTTTGAAGTACTTATTGTATTTGATACGATTATTTATTGAGTAAATTAATAGGAAAAATCTCCGAATCGACTCATTTTTGAAGTCATTGATAAACGTCTAAATTTGACGGACCTGTTAGTTTTCGATTGGTATAATAGCTACTCTATGTATAATCAGGGCCTTGATAATACCGAGATAATTTTGTCATAGAGAATGCTGAAAGTGTGTTGCTTGATAATAGCTTGATAAAGTTTCAAAGAAAAAATTTGGGATCTGGTCCGATTTTAAAAATTCCAACGGATATCGATGAAATTCATATGATTTCATAAGAGAATTTTTGTTCCCAATTTTTCCCAACGAAGAATAAAAAATTATAGCGTTTTTTTAAATAGGCATTACGACATGCGCATGCGCCAATGTCGATATGTACGAAGTCCTACAAAACATGCGTCGAAGTGCTCTGTGTACCACGGTAACCAAGCGATGGCGACGTTGATAGCTTCAGCTTGATTCTGCGTCTGTGTCTGCTTTCCATCTTATCAATTTGATTCATAATCATAATTTGCAGCAAAATGAACCGGGATAGGATAATTTTGCTAAATTTTCACGGATTTTATTCGTATAAAATCGAATTATTAATACATTTATTGCAATTTTCCTTCATTTCAGTCGTAAAATCGACTTTCATTGTTATTAATATAATACATTCAAAAAATATTGACGACATGCTCATGCGCCGAGGGGTTTTATCATTCCTAGTGCTACGCAGTAGGGTGTCCTTAATTTTTATTTAACAAAACTACACCAAACTGAAAACACCACATGTAGGGTATTATCGCTGTAATCCATATGTGATTGGATGAAATTTGAAGCATGACTCTAAATTAAGTAATTTGATTGGTTACTATAGTTAGTAAAAAATTATCAGTAGTAATACTATAAGTACTTCAAAATAATCAGGTTATACATCGATAACTTGTTGCATAATTACAAAGAGTGTCAGTTTGACAGTCTAAATAATAAACAGAAGCGGGAAGATTATTCTTTCAAACTGACACGATTTGTAATTATGCAGGAAGTTTGAGATGTATAACCGTATTTATTTTGAAGTACGTATTGTATTTGATACGATTATTTATAGAGTAAATTAAGTAAAAATCTCCGAATCGACTCATTTTTGAACAGTGATTGATAAACGTCAAAAGTTGACGGTCCTGTTAGTTTCCGATTGGTAGAGTTACTCTATGTATCAGGTATCATCGAAATAATACAAGGTAACTTAACTAAATTGATCGTTCTGATTGGTTAAAAATCATACGAAAAAAATAATCCTTATAATACCATTGATATCTTGATAACTATAACACTACAACAATCAGTGTATACTTCTTTCAAAATAAAAGCAATTATTACATTTATATACGAGGATGTATTGATATCTAGTTAGCCTAGACCAGTTCCCTGCATAAACAAAATATTGCGTTACCATAGCAACGAACAATAACTTATTAGAAGTGTCAGTGTAAAGTTTGACGTCAAAAAAGTAAACCAGAGTTACGCAATAAATTAAAAGAAAAAATATGTCCACCGAATTTGTGAAAATTGAAAAATTGGAGTATTGAGCCATCATCAAGTACCTGTATTTACAAGGGTTAAGAGGTAAGCAGATTTAAACGGATATCTGAAGCACTGAATATTTCATACGAACGCGTTCATCATATAGTGCACGTCAATTTGGACATGAGAAAAATTGCTGCAAAATGGATCCCCAAATGTTTTAATGTTGACCGAAAGCGTGCAAGGGTAGTAGCATCGCGTTCGATCTGTGCTCGATTTGAAAACGATGTAGACTTCTTAAACCGAATTGTTACTATGGATGAGACTTGGGTACATTTCTACGATCCAGAAACAAAGCAGCAATCGATGGAATGGAGACACTCTGGTTCTCCAAGACCTAAGAAGTTTCCATTCCAAATTTGGATAAGGGTAGAACAATAACTGGAGATTACTATTCGACGTTCCTGACCACTCTACGGAAAATAATTAGAAAGAAAAGACGCGGAAAGCTATCCAAAGGTGTTTTGTTTTTGCAGGACAACGCCCCTGCACACAAATCTCATGTTGCCATGCAAAAAATTCGTGATTTAGGGTTTGAATTACTAGAACACCCCCCTTATTCACCAGATGTGGCTCCGTCCGACTATCATCTCTTTCCTCAACTGAAAAAAAGTTTAAAAAATTTTCTTCCATAACGAGGAGGTAATAAAAGCTGTGGAGGTCTGGTTTGCAGAGCAAGAAGAACCTTTTTTTTTTAAAGGTGTAGAGACGTTGCAGGTTCGCTGTAATAAATGTATACAATTAAGAGAAGAATATGTTGAGTAATAAAATATTTTGACATTGAAATTTTGTTTGGTTCTATAAGTAGGCTAAGAATTTTTCAATATATCCTCGTATACGTAGTGCATTTTTCCAAAAATAAATTGTTCCTAAATATCTGCCAGAATTTAGTTATTACCAATCAGCCAAGTCAAGTGAGTTATTTTGTCGGAAATTGATCCCATTAGCTATAAAACGACCAATTTTGGATTTTACGATACGTTTCTCACTGGATAGCCATCTGCGTCATTCCAGTTCATTCTTTCAATTCAAATTTATTCGCGTCGTTAAATTTCATGAAGCATATAATACGAGTTCGAGCGAAATGGAAAATTCTGAATAAACCACTGCGGCTGAATAATACTCTCTCGCTTTAAACTTCATCCCGAGCCTTTGATGGTACCCTTTCGGATTTCCTTATTTCCTACACTTCGTTTTATTGTAGTTTTTAATGTGTCATTTCAGCAAACAATATTTTATGGGGTTGGTGACTTTGAGTTTTTATTCAAAGCCACCCTGGCTTGATTTTCATTTAGGCCAAGCTACAGAGATTTTTTCATGTAAAAAGTGTTAGCAGAAAACCAGCTGCGCCATTGTTTGTAAAATAGTTCCATATGATATAGTGATATGTTTTTCACTCGACTTTATTATTTATAACTTTGTTATTAACAATTTTATGCAAAACATCGCGTTTTTTTAGGTTTTTGCTTTTAAAATTGAAACTATCAGAGTGATCGTGATGGTGTCAATAGACTAATTGTAGAAAATAAAAAGACGAAAAAAATGAGAGGTCGGACGACTCGATCAGACCCTTAGTTTAAGAGAAAATCGGAAAAAACCGGCCAAAATGCAATTTTTTCAAAATCTCATAACTCAGTTATTTTCTGAGTTGTAGCGTAGATCTTCCGGTGAGTATTAGTCATTGATATAATCTTCATTTGTGCGAAGAGCAGGAACTGTCCGATGCATAGCTTGCGATCTGTGGCCATTTGATTATTTTACTATGCAATTTTCCAGCAGACCTGAATGCGACAGGTATGGTCTGATTTCAATTTACAAAAAAGATTTTGAAAGTAGAATTCTCATAGTTCAAAATGTTCATCTTGGTTTTATATGAAAACACTGAGAAATATGTTAAAAATTAAGCTGAACATGACGAAAAACGGCCGAGAAATTTCCGTCATGTTCAAAATGCCGACGCTTTCGATTGTCATTCTTTTACTTGCCTGCTGCTCTACCCCCACTCTTCATCTACTCTCACGCGCTCGGCTCTTTTTTGTCATGTTCAGCTTTATTTTTAACATATTTCTTAGAGTTTTCATGTAAAACCAAGACGAACGTTTTGAACTATGAGAATTCTACATTCAAAATCTTCTTTGTAAATTGAAATCGGACTATACCTGTCGCATTCAGGTCTGCTGGAAAATTGCATAGTAAAATTTTCAAACAGCCACAGATCAAAAACTATGCATCGGACAAATCCTGCTCTTCGCACAAATGAAGATTATATCAATGACTAATACTCACCGGAGATTCTACAATTAGTCTATTGACACCATCACCATCATCATCTTATAGCTTCAATTGTATAAGCAAAAAACTTTAAAAAACCTGATTTCTTGCATAAAATTGTTAATAACAAAGTTATAAATAATAAAGTCGAGTGACAAACATATCACTATATCATATGGAACTATTTTACAAACAATGGCGCAGCTGGTTTTCTTCTAACATTTTTTACATGAAAAAATCTCTGTAGCTTGGCCTAACTTTCTGAAACAAAAATTGACAGATTCCACTAGGCCAAGCTATAGGGATTTGGACTGAGCATTTTGTGTAAAAGTGATAGAAGAAAACCAGCTACGCCATTGTTTGAAAAATAGTTTCATAAGATATAGTGAGATGTTTTTCGCTCGACTTTATTAAGTATTTATAATTTTGTTTTATGCAAAAAATTTTAGTTTTTTGCTTATAAAATTAAAACTGTCAGGGTAATCGTGATGGTGTCCAGAGACAAATTGTAGATAATGAAAACACGAAGAAAATGAGAGGTTGCAAGACTCTATCGGACCGTTAGTTTAGGAAAAAATCAGCAAATGTTTTTTTTTTTCAAAAATTCATAACTCAGTTATTTTTTGAGTTGTAGTGTAGATACTCCGGCCAGGATCAGTTTTCAATATAAACTTTATCCGTGCAAAAAGCAGGCACTGTCCGAGAAACAGCCGAGCGCGCGAGAGTAGTTGAAGAGTGGGGGAGAGAAGCAGACAAGGAGATGCATGTTTCATGTATACAGTAATACTTATGTGCTGCTCTCCCCCACTCATGAACTACTCTCGCGCGCTCTCGGCCGTTTCTCGTGATGTTCAGCTTCGTTTCTAACATATTTCTCAGCGTTTTAATACAAAACCAAAATGAAGTATGGAAATTCTACTTTTGAAATCGTTTTTGTAAACTGAAATCGGACCATACCTGTCGCATTCAGGCCAGCTGGAAAATTGCATAGTAAAAAATTCAAAAATACTTCTGGGGGTCTTCTCCTAAACTAACTGTTCGATATCTCATCTTCTTCGTGTTTTCATTCTTTATAATTTGTCTTCTTACACCACCACTATTACACTGACAGTTTTGATTTTATAATCAAAAAACTAAGAAAAGCAATTTGTTGCATAAAATTGTTAACAACAAAGTTATAATAATAAAATCGAGTGCAAAACATCTCACTATATCATGTGAAACTATTCTACAAAAAATGACGTAGATGATTTTCTTCTAACACTTTTTGCACAAAATGTTCACTCCAACTCTCATTTCTACTATGCCTTGGCCTAATAAGTTTTGATTAAAAGCCACCCTGGCTTGATTTTCACTGTTATATTGATTATGTATATATCAAAAGTGTCACAATACTGAAACAAAAAAAGATAGATTCTATTTTTTGGATTGATTGGGCCGATACATGGTGTAAATTAATAAACATATTAAAACAATGGTTAATAATAACAATTTACACATTTATATATATAAATGTGTAAATTTGTATTATTAACCATTGTTTTAATATAGATAGATTCCACTCAAATATAGCAGCGTCCTATTGGATGTTTAAGTTACATATACCTGCTTATTGCCCTATGGAAAATCGACAATGAGTGTTTGTAAATCCATTATATATCTCGTGGACCACAATTTGTGAGGTTTTTTCAGTCAAAATTTTGCTTTTAATCTTTCTCAAAATCTTTGCAAGGTATACTATAAACTACATGAGATTTTCTCAAATGGAATATTCCACTTTTTAATTTAATATAGATTTGTTTTATCAGATTTTGTGTAGTGTGACCTACTTCGATATTATGTGAATTTAACATATGTGATATGTTATCAGTTAATTTTGGAATATAAGATAATGGAATACATTTTTTATGGGGTAATCATTTTGTATGAGTAATGTATGGGCATCTTGTGATGTTTCATGTCTGTGTATTGGTGAAAATAGTTTTGGAACTTTGTCAATATATCCAATAATTAAAATTTTCTTTTAAGAAATTTTTGGTTACCTTTTTAATCCATTTTGTGATAATTTCATTGATTCTGTGTATAAGAGTAATATGAGAAAATTTTATGTGTTGTTTGTTTCTTTTCCTTGATTAATTTTTCACTGAAATTATTGAAGTTGTGTGGAACATTATCAATGAAATTTTCAAAAGTGATTATTAAGCAATCACTAACTTACTTTTTGAATGTCAATATATTTTCATGGGAATAACTTAACGTACTGAAGATGAGATTTTTTATCGCTACACCATTAACCTGTTGGTAAAAATCCTTTTCATATTGAAAATAATTAGTGCCTAGTGTAAAATTAAATAGTTTCAACAAAATCAGCTTCAATAATGATTCTATATTTTTTGATGACTATTTATACTCATTGTAACAACTGAATTTAGGATATTAATGTACAGAGAAACAACATCCGAAGAAAATTCAACTAAATGCCAGGCCAATGTTAGCAAGATTTTATTTCGACAAAGCAGAAACATTACCCACCTTTGAAATTGGTCATAAATTAATTGGAAACAATTGTTAGGTGTCAAGTATAATATTTTATTGATTTTCCCAAATGAATATTCATGTACTGAATCATTTAAGCAAGATTCAAGAAAGTTAAAAACATCGTTACTCTGTTTCAAAAATGTCTGCAATTTTGTAGGGAGAATGTAAATTCCTCAACAAAATTAATTAACTCTGACAAGTTGACGGTACCCCAGAAACCCCTAAACTTCTCGATGGCGTTCCCTCAACTTGGAATTTGGAGAGTTACTCGAAGTTAAGTTGTGGAAGTTATTAGAAAGGACTTTTAAAGGGGAAGAAAACAAATCTAACTCGAGAACATAATTGAGAGAGTCCGAGGTAGAGGAAAGTTCGCTAATTACTAATATTACACTTAAACAATTTTAAATTAATGCTCAGCAAAAATCATTATACTTACCACATAAGATTCGACGTTTTGATGTTAGGTTATGTTCTTATATTGTTGCTGTTAAATTGTCCCCTTTTAAATAGAAAAAGAATGGGCAAGCTCCAAGCTATTCAGCCCAGGTGATCTACAGACTACAGATAATTCTCCGTTTCCACAAGACTTTCAGTACCAAAATCCAACTGGTTGTATATTAAAAACTCATTTCATTAACACTTGAACATCTTCTGCGAACAATTTTGTAAATTTTCTTCTCCAGAAATGGATAACCTCTAGGACCCTTGACATTTTTTGACGTTAAACTAAAACATAAATAATTTAAATTTGTCATGTTTATTTTGTTCAGAAAACTCAAGTGACATTTACTTGACGTTTGAAAACATTATCTTATCAAAGTGTCTATGGTTATGATATAGGTCACAGAATAGTCACAGACTTTACGGTTAAAATTGATGAAAAGAGATTCGATGAAATATTGAGTTTCTCTATTATGAACAATACTGTAATTGAAAAAGTTGAATTCTACTTAAAAATAACAGCGTTCAATACAAGGAGAAAGATGAAAACTACATGATTATTTCAGATATATCCGTTGATTCCTTGAACGTTGGTAATCTCCATATTCTCCATGAAGTTTCGTTTCTTTCCTTTTTTATCTGGATTCTGGACGGACGAGTTTTTTTTTATTGAAGGATATCGATGAATTTTTTTATTTATGATCTGATGATTTTATTGATTTTATCTTTGTTGTGACTTTTATCAAATAAATGGTCTATGCACTCCTATTCTCTTCTTGATGCAACATCGGGTGAAGTTTCATATTCGCTACATTATTTTATAAACTTTTCGTATTTCAAGAAATATTTTAAAAATAGATAGATCTGAACTATTATATAATAATGAAGTTTAATAATAAATGGTAGCGAATAAGAAACTGAATTGTGGACAAACGGAAATCTGCGTCAAAAAATAAATGAACATTGGAGAAATGATCATATTCAATTGAAATTCTGCTGTTTTTTTTACCCAGAAGTGAGTAAGAGACACACTATTGAAGGAGTAAACTTCATTCTAGACTTATCATTTTTGGTAGAATTGAAACTGTTGTATTTTCCTCGAGAATAATAGACAAATTGCACTAAACAGTGGAACCACAATTTTTTATGTCAGAAATTCGCATAATAATATATTGTATATATTTCGGCGATTGGCGTTTCTATTTGACCTGAAGTGAGATACCTATCCGTTTCTCATAGATGGCGCTTTGATCTGTCCACATGACATTAGTGCTCTCCACAAATTTTTTAAAGTAGGTAATTATTTGAATTCGATGTCGATGGACACGACACTAATAAAGAGCTCGTTGAAGAGCGAAACAGACTACCTAGTGTTTTCATCGTGTGTGGTATGGATGTCGAATTTTCTAACATTCTTCTTGAAATTGGTATCTGAGGTTGTTTTCGAGGCAGCACAAAATTTTGGCTAAGGAAGTCTTGGCGAGGTGCAGGAGTCGAATGGCAAAATATGTGGAAATCAATTATGAACAGCATGTCCGAAATTCAGCTTACTAAAGCTTCTTGGGGGTATGTGCAGTATGCAGCTAAAAAAACTGCTTTTTAAGGATTTTTTCACCCCTAACTCAGTTAGGTTAGAGGATTGAACATTTTTACGTACCTAGATGGATTTGAAGTAAGGAGAGTGTATTTTAGTTGTCGACATTTATTGTTTTTTGTAGTTTTTGACGTTTTGCATACGTCCACAGCTTTTGCAGATTGAGTTAGAGGGTTAAACTACAGTACCTACATGGATTCAACTCTTTTCCATAACCGGTGGCATTTTACTGTAGAGATTTTATGTTTTTTTTTGTGAGTTTTAAGGTTCCAGTAACCATTCACGTTGATTTAGGGGCTTAATAATTTTTATGTGAAAAAACACAAAAAAGGGGCAAATGAGTACAACCTTTCACGTTTTTAATTTATCGTAGCTTCTCATGGTATGACCAAAACGTTAAAATCACTCCATAATAATTTAGGAAATATGAAGTTTTTCATTACTTTCATTTCCAGATTCATACTGCTATCCAGCAGCCTGGATTCTTGAGGGTTAAAAGGGGATACAAACCGCTCAAAGTGGAGAATTTGGTTAAGCACATACAGCCGCACAAGGATCCAACAGATCCCTACTTTCCACTACAATGGTACCTGAAAAACACCGGCCAAAACGGTGGAAAAGCGAAATTAGACTTGAACGTAGAAGCAGCGTGGGCACAAGGGTACACGGGAAAGAATATTACAACTGCAATAATGGACGATGGTAAGATGATCCGAACATCAGTATAAAATTCACTGCTGCTAGAACTAGGTTAGGTCAGATTAGATAAGTTTAGACATAAAGACATCATACAGGTTAGGTTAGATTAAGTAAGGTTAGTCTAGATCATTGATTCCCAAAGTGGTCCAGGTGGACCCCCAGGGGTCCACGGGAAACTGAACGGGGGTCTGCGTTGGCGTGAGAAAATAATGGGGGTTCACAATTCGTAAACGGGGGTCCACGAAAATTTATCTGATTTCGATAGTGAAGAACTAAATTGATGGCTTGACTTCACCTATCAATGTAGACATATAATATTTTAAGAAACTCAGCGACTGTTACTTGCAATAACTTGCATATTCCATATTCAGTACAACGTGTCAAGACTTGAAAAGCACCGCCGCCGCCGTCCGCAACTCTTGTTCAGACGTGCAAAGGGACGAAATACGACGACTTGTGGTGTGTGCTTGCAATCTTGCCTGAACTTGTTTGATTCTTTAATAATATAAATATGAATTCCAAGGATAAACGTAGCTCATTTGTGTCCTAAATTTCGAAAATAAAAATAAAGTGAAGTGAATAGATATTAATGTTTGCCAGTGTGAAAAAACTTTGTCACAGGTAGAATGCCTTGATGAGAATATTCAGACATACGTTCAACATTTCATTGCCCTACATGATGACTTCAAACTCAGTTTTGAAGATATTCTTACGATGGAAATACCACCATGGATCATAAATCGATTTGATGAAAAGGAAGTGGAGCATGTGATACTGGAAGGGAAGCTATTCGAGATTAGCACTAATGAGGAGCTGAAGGTGAAATTCAAAAAATTTTATCAAACATTTTGGCTGCAGGCAGAAATAAAAATATCCTGGACTGTGAGGAATTACGAAAAAGCTTTTGAAAGCTTTTTTCAAATTCAAATTCAAATTCAAAAAAAGTGTCTGCATTTAAGAGAAACCTTATATTAGCTTATTTTCTTCTTCATTTCTTGTCGCAACAAGTTCTAGCATCGTTACAAACCTTTTAACAAAAAAAAGGAGCAGATTGAATATCACAGAACGGTTATTCCTAACAAAACTGAAGCCGAATATTGATAATTTGCTGTCAATCCATTAAGAACATCCCTCCCATTAGGTAAAATCATGACTATTTTGTGGTTGTCATTGAAGAAAGCACGTTAAGTTACTAAAGTTTAATTTCAATTATATTACGACTGTTATTATATTACAATGTTATTTAAACCTTACAATGTAATATAATAAGAATAATAATAGTGTAATAATAACATATTTGAATAAATACAATACAAGTAAATAAACAATTTTTTTTAATTTTTATCAATCTTAATGGGGAGGGGGGAGTTTTCAGTTAATAAGTGAGAAATGATTGGTTTTTTGTACTTTGAGTAGATGTCAAAAAAGAAGAGTTGGATGTGTTCACTTCTTTTATTGGCCAACTTTAGTTTTTTGACATCCACTCACAGCAAGATCAATTAATTAATTAACCAATAAATTCCCGTTTTTTTTTTCGAAAACTGTTAATAATTCATGGTTGGATCTCAGTCTCAATCTAATTTTCATATTTTTTGTCGAGTTTTGGGAATATGGTAGAAATGTAGCTCTAGGGGGTCCACCGGAACCAGCAAAATTTTCAAAGTGGTCTATGAGAAAAAAAAGTTTGGGAACCTCTGGTCTAGATCTAATGAAGGATTTCAAGGACAGGCCTAAGAGGTTTTGTTGACATGAAAGACTCCCTTTAATTTTCGACAAGGAATTACCCCCTAAAAACTTTCTCACTTATTTGGAATCACCATGTATCTATTATATCGAATTATTTTCTATGTTGATCAAGATCGTCATGATAATGAAAATTAACATCTACACTATCACTTAATGTTCAATTAATTTGCAGGTGTCGATTACATGCATCCCGACCTCAAATTTAACTACGTGAGTGTTTTTGTCAATTTATAACGCTCAATTTTCAAAACTGGTTGTCATTTTCAGAATGCAAAGGCCAGTTACGATTTCAGTAGTAACGACCCTTTTCCCTATCCGAGGTACACCGACGATTGGTTTAACAGGTATTTAAACTCCTTTTATTATCTTGTAGGATATTTTTTTTATTCCCATTTGGTAATGACTATATAGCAAAATAATCAATTCAAAATTCCATTGAATGGAGTAATATATGGAAATTATTGAGATCTTGTCTTATTTTCCTATCATTGTTGTTCATTTTTATATACAGATTATTAACGCTCAATTTGGGGGGGCTGGAGAGATTCAAATGCTTGAAAACGTGCGAAAACGAATGAAATTTCTTGATAAAAACTAAGGCTATGAGAAATAAGAACGCGTGAGTTACTTATGTCATATTTTCCCCTCATATTTGTTTTTTCTACATAGGTACAACATAAAAAATGCGGGGGTGAAAAAAATCCAACACTCAACTCAAGGTAGATAAGGGGGCAGCCATTAATTACGTGAGGTATTTAGTGGGGGGAGGGGGTAAGTTAAGTTCCGCTTTTTTTTAAATCGTAAAATTGAAGTTTTTCTTTGTTTATGAAATGTAAAAAAATTACGCCAGAAATAAACCTTCAATTTAAAATTAATAACGAATTAGTAACCCTTTGTGACTCTATTGATGACTGGGATACGCTTTTTAAGTTGACAACTGAGTATTTTTATTTAAACTTTTTGAGAGAGTGTGCTTTGATTGCAAATGACGATGAATTTACCTGTTCTTACATTATTGATTTAATAAATAATGGTATGGTTTCATTGAAAGAACCTCTACCAAATATTTATAGAATGGAAGGTTTTGACAGGTAGGTTGTATGCTAAGGTAACCATGCCAGTAATTTACCTTATATGAAGTGTATTGATTCACTGATTAGGATTTTTTCTAATTTTGATCTGTCAAACTTTATATTAGTAATTATAAAAAGCAAGGTATTTCCTATAAGGTGATAAAATTAACTATTATTATATGTTAGCTGAAAAAACTGTCAAAACAACTAATTAATATTATAATTCTTGAAGTACATACATTTATTTTCTAAAAATTTGTTCAAGTAACTATATAAAGTTTAAATCATTCAATAAAAATTTTCTGGGTTATTTTCACACAACAAAATGTATATTCCATTATATTTAACCGTCACGAAGCAATTAGGTATTAAAAGTACAGGAATAATTTTTTATTAGATCATGGTAAAACTTTATGAAATTATTAGTTTAAAGTTCTCAATATATTCTGTTATTCATTCAAATCAAATTACTCCACTGACCCCGGCACGAGCTCTCGTACCTCGTGCCAAAAAACATGCACTCAGTTCAATTTCTACTGCACTAGTTTCCCAATGGATCAAGAACCCTCACACTAAGTTCTCCAATGGATCATGAAAATTGCACTCAGTGCGCACTAGTTCTACCATCGTTATGTGTCGACGGTTGGAGGGGATAAGCGAAACTATCTGAGCGCGCGCAGTGGTGAATTTCCGCAACTCTGCCAGACGCTGTTAATGTTTATTGAATGCTATAAGTGGGTAAAATGGGACACGATACTTGTTGTGTAGTTAATTGTGGGAATACGGGCAGAAATAATAGTACTGTAAAGTATTACAAGTTTCCTACGTCAACTCATAAACTTCTACAAAGGCAGAAATGGATAAGATTAGTCAAAAGAGTAAAGAGAGTAACCTAACCTACTATCAAAATACAGTGAGCAAAATATTGATTCACGCTACACTCTCTCCAGGGCTCTAATTCTTGAAAGTGGTGAAAATATTCACCAGTGAAAAATTTCACCAATTAATCTTCACCTGTGTCACTCGTTTTGCATTCTTGAGTTCTAGGTGAATTCACTCGAGGTGAAAATGAAATTGCAATTTGGCAACGTCGGAACACAGATCATTTGTGAAGAAGTAAATTTATCATAACCAGCGTTGGGAATGATAGTATAATTGTACTAAAGCTGGTACATTTGCATTGCAAAAATACGTTAGTACAACAAACCGATAATTAGCTATATTTTAGTACATTTTGAAGGTCTCAAAGAACAGCGTTCGATTTTTCGATAGCTACTCTCTCATTGGAGTAGGCAACAAACAATAATACGCTGGTTCCAGTGGTTGCCTATATATTCAAAAAAAAGAAAGGATTTTTTCACAGATAAATCTGATAAAAACCGAAATAGGCTGAATACAAGAACATGTGATGCTTTAATGCATTCAAAATGTTTGGGAGGCAGCTCTAATTGTCTCTAATTTTGTGCCTTCAGTTCTTTGCATGCACTGAATCTCAAAACCTTAATCGGATGATGAAAATGTTGTTACTATATGTTCTTAATATATCCTAACAAGAGTTTATTTTTTAGTTGAGTTTTTATTCTGTAATATTTATATACTTTCTTATTAGTTATTTTTCTTGTTAGAAATATGTCTTCTTCTATTTATTTTTGTGCATCATAGTATTCTTATTATCTCATGGTTATCCATATGGAACTCAGAGTGAATCTTTTTATTTGTTATGTCTTCTGTTATTATTTCTGATTTTACTTTCGTATTTTATTTATTTATCTGTTAATCAAAATAATTTGTTCTCATAATTTTGTTCTAATTCAAACAGTTTAAAACAAGGTATTTCCAGAAAATTACAGCTCATAAAATTCAAACTTTTGAATCTCCCGCCAAATATTGTACAATCTGGTACATTTTGTTTCGGCGATTTAGTACAAAGCCATAGACCGAAAATCCCAACGCTGATCATAACCCTACTTACGTATTTGTTGTTTGTTTTTCCGTCGATTTTACGAAAAAATTTCACCGAGTTGAATCCTTATTATTTATTAAGATGTCTAGAATTAATGTGGACATGGTTCTAAGAAGCAAAAAGAACATATAATAGAAATTATGAACAAAGACGAGGAATTAAGGAAAGGACGATTTACCAATTCCTTTACAAGGAAAGACATGCATTTACTATGGGAAAATATAAGTTTTCTCATTTTATTTGTCATCATGACAGTTCAGCTTATATAATTATTTTTTATGAAATTATCGTCTAATATAACCTACAAAATAGCACGTAATGTCAACAGAACTTCTTTTCAAATTAATGACACCTTGCTGCTTATAGAATATCAAACGTTGAGCTATAATCTATTAGTACTTTCAATTTTTTCACATTGCTAACATGTAATTGCACTAAATCTTTGATATTTAGCTTTACTTATATTAAAGATCACAATGAAACGTCCGGCTAAAGTTCCATCTTTCAAGACGGTAGGGGGCGGCACGAGGTAAGCACATAGCGAGTTCCTTTCGGTAATTTGTGCATAATTTGAAAGTTATCTATTTGTGGAAACGGGTGATGGTTTTCACGGCAATGATTTGGAAACGTTCAATCAGTTTTATTCTTCAAAAAAGATTGTTGGTGTTCTTTAAATCTTGTCTTGAACTATCGACCAGTCTGACCTATATACACTCCTTTACATACAGAACAAATCAACCTATAAATAAATCATTAGAAATTTTTAAAATAAAAAATTAAACGGATTCAACGTTTTCAAATCATTGCCGTGAAAATCACCACCCGTTTCCACAAATAGATAACTTTCAAATTATGCACAAATTATCGAAAGGAACCAAACTTACTTACTTAGAATCATTAGAAATTTTTAAACTCAATCATAATGCAAAAGATATCTTGCTGAACGACCAGATTGACTATATTTAGTGTTTTCGAACAATAATGATTTTTCTAAGAATATTTTATTGTACCAATTTGGCAAATCCACTTCGATTAGCCCTTCTTGAACGGGGTTGGTAAATTGCGCACAGCGGTCAGTTCGTAGCCAGGTATAACTAAAATGTTTCTTTTTCATAGGTAAATTGCGCACAAGTGACCCTAAAGAGGGTCTAGGTAAATGGCATACAACTTTCTACCGATTCCACGAATTTTAAAAGTTACCAGAGATTGAAAGGATTATCCCCTAATGACTTTACGATAACAATTTGAGGCGTAGGTACCTACATAGATCAATTTAGTTTTTGCATTCGTGTTAGTAAGTTCGTCCGATTTCTAAAATGGCACAAATGCTGAGTGAAAAGAAAAAACCGCTTATGATAATAGAAGGAGCTAAATTTCGCAAAGGAAGAATCCTTGTTTCTGGCAAAACTCATTGGCGTTGCACAAATAAAAATTGCAAAGCCAAATTCTATACCATTAATGAGAAGGATATCATCGACAGGGATCTCATCCATAATCATGATATAGATTCCGCAAAACTGTGTCGTAAAAAAATCAGTAACAGCCTAAAAAGGAAAGCTGAAGAAAAAATATCAGTTACACCATTGAAAGTGATACCTACATAAGGAGATGAAAGGTAAGAAATGTCAATGTGCTTAGGCATAATTGAGGTTAATATATTCTTATATTGTTCAGAAACCCCCGAAGTTCTTCAAGAACTCACATCAGTGGACATAGGATACATACGGAAGAACTTACATAATGCGCGTCGAGCATAAATACACAGTATGTACCAGCGGTTTTTGCATTACTTCCATCTAAAGCCATTTCTACTTGTTAAACTGTTTTCAACAATTCAGATGGAATGTTCAAAATTTGAATTAACGTTAAATCCAAAGAAAATAGTTGTAGATTTTGAAGATGGAATACATTCAGCGCTGTATACGGTTTTTCCCTGTATCTGAAATAGAAGGATGCATTTTTCATTTAAAACAGGCCTGGTACCGAAAAATTCTCCAATTAGGGTTGTCCGTAGAATATCGTAATCAAAAATTGGAAGTAGGAAAATGGCTGAAAAATTTGTTTGGTTTACCTTATTTGCAACCAGAGCAAGTAAGTGACATGTTTTGCTTTGAAATGATGGCTGAAAAACCCGAAGGTGATGCTATCACGAAATTTGCTGATTATTATAGTATAATACGTATATAGATGAAAATTTAAGATTTTCTCCAAAGTTATGGGCATCAAAAATGTCCCCAAGCGTTTCCCGCTCTACAAACGCTTGCGAATCGTTTCATTCGCATTTTAATGCAAGTTTCTACACTTCCCATCCAAATATTTTTAATTTTATACAATTATTAATTACAATTCAAACAATGTCCTATATAAAAATAAAAAGTGCAAATACCTGTACAAATAAAGTATTGCGTACAAGAAGTCAAAAAAAAGTCGAGTTCTTGGACCAACATATAAGTTTTTATAAAAATAAATTGATAGATTTAAGCACTTATGTAAAATCAATATGTTACCACAATTTGCCCAAATAATTTGTGTTTATTATATTTTTGAGAATAAAATTTTGTTTCTGTATAATGTAGGTATTTAATAGAATGATAATGATAGTCTGTACATAATGAAATATCAGTTTACAAGAAGTGTTCTTTGCATCAACTTTTATTCGTTGATTATATCAGAAAGAAAACATTTTGAGGTAGGTATACCGGACTAAGGATACAATTTGACCGCTATGCGCAATTTACCTATACAGAGACTTAGGCCCGGTTTTTCAATGCTCGGTTAAAACTCACAGTTAGCTGACTATAGGTTAAGCTTAACCATCAGCTAAAGCTCCAACTAAGAACTATTGCGTTTCTCCTTCAAATGTTTGACTTTAGGCTAGCAAACCGTCAGCTAGCGATATATTTGTTAACGTTGGTAGTACTAATGTTTCAGGGAGCACTTCTGATTGGTCGTTCCCCTTTTGCTATCGATTTCGGAAATATATGTTTTATTATGTTATTGTTGATTATTTTATAATAAAATGGGTGAAACAAAAGCATTGAAGAAGAAAAGAGTGGCAAACTTTAGTCCTTCTGATAGATCGTTGCTGTTAAAAATTGCAAATGGTTTCAAAGCAATAATTGAATAAAAAAAACAGATTCTACTACTTGGAAGGAAAAAAAAAATTGGAAGAAGATTTATGGAGTTTGAAATAATTTACCTATCTGTTATGGTCTCTATCTGTTGTTCAATTTGTTCTAATATATTCAGAACAGTTTCTTTTCTTAACCTAAATCTTGTGAAAAAATCCAATTCATCAAAATAGTCAAATGGATTACTTCTTTCTCTGACCACGTATGGCCTTCTTTGGTAATCAATGAAGTCTATTAATTTATTCTTCATCATCATAACTTACAAAATCAAATGCTTCCATCTTTCGTAGAAAAAAACAAAATAGAAAATGAGGTTACTGGTTACAAAGCAGTTGAACAAACTCGACTGTTCGGCCGTTCGGGGTAGTTAACCTACGGAGAGCATGCGTCTGCAAGATAGCTTACAGTTAGCCATTTGACAAACACTTTCAGGTGATAGTTACTCTACCCGATAGAAAAGCAGTAGGTTAGCGCAAGATGAGAGGTGGAAAAACGGTTTACCTAAAGGTTATCGATTAGCCGAAAGCTAAATCACTTTAACCGAGCATTGAAAAACCGGGCCATCCCCTGGCTGCAACTACCTGACCACGAACCCTTCCCAAATTTGGGAAACTTCTTGACCACTGTGCGCAATTTACCTACGCCCTTCTTGAAATGTGTTCCTCTTGTTTATTTAGGTACCTGCAATAATTATTTCCCACCCGTAAGCGCAAATCTATAATAATGTATTCAGTTCTTAACTCAATCTGCCTGATGATGGTCTAGCGACCGAAATTGCAATCGCAGTGTTATACTTTCAAAGTATTTTTGTGATAATAAACGTAGTAAATTCAAGTTTTGTTTTTGTTCATCATGTTAAATTATCACGTAGTAACGACGGATTTCATCAACTACTCCAAAAATACCTCACTTTCCCACAGGGCCGGCCTAAGGCGAAAATTGCAAGTGTGCTAGACTCAAATTTTATGCCCCTGCCGGAGGGTCTGGAAGGTATGGAATTTTTTGAAATTTAAGGTCCAAAAACACAGTTTTTGTTCACTTTTTGCGTATATATATATATATATATATATATATGTATGAAATTGAATTTTTGGTGCCAAGCATCATATAAAGTCATGAAACTATCTTGGTCCCAGGTCGAACTTTGCTAATCGCATGCATTTTAATAAGCAATATATCATACGAAACAACCTACCCATAAACTTTCAATCCTACTGCTCCAAAATTACACCCTTTATCATGTAAACAAGATTTATTTCTTCCCCCAGGAGGTCAACCCCCAACGAATTCGAACCAAAATATATCCCGTTCAAGATATCATACAAAAATACCTAGATACAAACTTTCAACCCTATTGCTACAAAATTGCGACCTTTCACGTGTAAATAAGATTTATGTTCCCCCCCAGGGGGGTCAACCCGCCAAAAATTCGAACCAAAAACAATCTCATCCAAGATATCGTACGAAACTACTTAATTACAATCTTTCAACACTATTGCTTCAAAATTGCGCCCGTTATCGTGTAAACAACGCTAAAATACATACGAACATATATATATATATATATATATATATATATATATATATATATATATATATATATATATATATATATATATATATATATATATATATATATATATATATATATATATATATATATATATATATATATATATATATATATATATATATATATATATATATATATATATATATATATATACATATGCATATATATATATATATATATATATATATATATATATATATATATATATATATATATATATAAAATTCATTTTTTTTTACAAAAATTGGTCAATTTAATGCCCCTCCAAAAGGCTTGAGTGTGCGGCTGCATACTTCGCACACCCCTTAGGCCGGCCCCGCTTTCCCAGCATCATCACTTGTTGACTTTCAAAATGTGACCTTCAACCTTTCCTAGATTAAAAATAGAACCACCCTTTGATTAAATATCAATGCAAAAACTTGTTCATCATAACGCCTTGTTCCGAGACTTCGTAAGTATATTCTATCCAATCATAAACTGAGATTACACGGGCGTACATGAAACAAGATCAATAAGAATGTGATTTCCATTTTAATTGAAAAGCGCTGGAGTGATAGAGAAATCCGTTTCATGGCATTTCATTCAATCTGTCATCAAAGCACTTCAAAATTCATAAATATTCATTAGACGGTCCATATTCCAGCCATTGGTAATAGGACAATTACGAGATACCGATTGCGAGGGTAGTGTGGAGGGTGAAAATGGAACGCGTCAGCTATTAATAAGGTTTTATGTTATTTCTGATTATCATCATCATCTCCAAAAAGCTTTAAATTAAGAAAATCATCCTTTAACAGCAGCATTAAGATATTTCGCACTGTAGTTATTAATGTATTTAACACTCGTTTAATTCTATCACACAATCGATTTGTTATAATGTTCAATCGGTATGTTAGATTTTATTGGGAGTAATTTCGCAAATGAGGCGGAAATAAACAGACGAGAACTCTATTCAAATTACCCATTTCTATGTATCAAAAATCAAGAGTTATATGGAAGTCAAAAAACACACAACTGAAAAAACAAAGGATATATACAGACTGTTTAGTGTTTCCATCGTGTGTGGCTCCGATATAGAATATTCTTACTTACTCCCTTGAAAAATTAATGGGAATTCCATGTCGTAAGATATCATGAAACTATATATATATATATATATATATATATATATATATATATATATATATATATATATATATATATATATATATCTTTTGATAATTATTAGTAATAACAGGCTTGTAGAATCTCAAAAAACTCGATTTTATTAAAAAGTTGACGTTTCGCCACGACATTCGTGGTTTTATCAAAACTTTTGAGTTTTTTGAGATTCTACAAGCCTGTTATTACTAATAATTATCAATAGATTAGAAATAGTTCACAGGCAACAACAATTCGAATGAATAATTATATATATATATATATATATATATATATATATATATATATATATATATATATATATATATATATATACTAACTGACCCAGCAAACCTTGTTTTGCCATTTAAATTATTTTTATCTTTCTATCTAACAATCTATCTATCTATCTAGATAGTTTCTATCTTTCTATATATCATTCTATCTATCTATCTACGTATCTATCTATCAATCTATCTGACCCGGCAAACGTTGTTCTGCCATATAATTTATTTATATCTATCTATCTTTCTATCTATTCATCTATCTGCCGATGTATCTCTATCTATCTATTTATCTAGATAGTTATCTATATTTCTATCTATCTAACTATCTATCTATTATTATATCTATCTATCAATCTATCTGACCCGGCAAACGTTTAAATTATTAAAATGGCTATTAAAAAAATATGGGTTGTTCATAGAAGGGTGAAAATTTAGAGTTTTATGTATTTTTTAATGCAACATCATAAAAAAATAAAAATAAAAATTTTGTCCAAAAAATTTATAAAAATGTTTGGGGTAGACCACCATACCACTAATCACTTAGAGGTATGAAAAATATATTACGTCCTATTCTCGGACCGGATATGTGGATAAAATAAAAAAAATGAAAATCGCGATGGAAAAATAGGGGTTGATCGTAGAAGGGAAAACATTGAAAGTAATATGATTTTTTTCATTCTAAGTGATGACAAAATGAAAATGAAAATCTTTGTTTTTAATTAGCAGATGAAAAATAGGGGTTGATCGTAGAGGGGTGAAAATTTAGTGAAAATTTTTGGAGGCTGTATCATGAAAAAAACGGATGAAAAATATATGTTGGCCGATTCTCAGACCTAGCCGATATACATGCAAAATTTCATGAGAATCGGTCGAGCCTTTTCGGAGGAATTTAACAAATAAAAGATAGGAGTTGATTGTAGAGGGGTGCAAATTTAGGGTTGTATGTATTTTTAAATTCCTGTATCATAAAAAAAATAGAACAGAAAATATTGTCTGAAAAATAAAAAATTAAATTAAGGGGTGGTCCACCCTTAACATTTAGGGAAATGAAAAATAGATGTTGGCTGATTCTCAGACCTACCCGATATGCACACAAAATTTCATGAGAATCGGTCGAGCCATTTAGGAGAAATTCAACAAATAAAAATAGGGGTTGATTGTAGAGGGGTGAAAATTAAGGGTTGTGTGTACTTTTAATTGGTGTATCATAAAAAAAATAGAACAGAAAATTTTGTTTGAAAAATAGAAAAATAAATTTAAGGGGACCACCCTTAACATTTAGGGGGATGATTTAGCCGATTCTCAGACCTACCTAATATGCTCACAAAATTCCATGAGAATCGGTCGAGCCATTTCGGAGGAGTTTAACTTCTAACACCGCGACACGACAATTTTATATATTAGATAGATATATATATATATATATATATATATATATATATATATATATATATATATATATATATATATATAAATAAATTCGATGGACGATGAATCAACTCTGTGGTAGTTCATATTTATATTAAAAATTAAATAATAAGAAAACAACTTGTCTAAAAACCACAAAATGAAAATAACTTTTTATTCGACTAGTTATTATATATATATATATATATATATATATATATATATATATATATATATATATATATATATATATA
This sequence comes from Cynegetis impunctata, assembly GCA_030704885.1. NCBI lineage: Eukaryota > Metazoa > Arthropoda > Insecta > Coleoptera > Coccinellidae > Cynegetis > Cynegetis impunctata. The sequence goes on along the minus strand of JARQZK010001511.1, from coordinate 242,431 downwards.
AGTTTCGTAACCTTATAAGTAAAATAGTGGACTGTAATTTATTTTTAAGGAGAAGAGGGTTCAATCACTACACGTTGAAAAATGAAAATTATTATTTTCAAGAAATTATTGTCAGAAAATACCGAAGTAAATATCAATGCAAATATTATGTATATATATATATATATATATATATATATATATATATATATATATATATATATATATATATATATATATATATATCTAAGATATTTCACAACTTACCATTACTGTACAGGAAGTCTAGTAGGTATTTCTTTTGTGGGAAAGAAAAGGAGCCCGGGAAGGTATCCTGTTTTCAGAGCTCGTAATAGATTCACTCACTTTCCACAATTTAATCAAAGTTCTCCGTCCCTCTGCCTCAGTGCCGCCCCATCCAGATGGTAACAAACGTTTTTGATGGATATGAACTTATAGATAAGATGGACAGGGAATCAATAAAATACCTAGTAGTATAATATATGTATTAAATGAACAAAACAGATATTAACTGGCTTCAACAGATAAAACTAGACCGCTATATTTCTGTATAACAAACTAACAAAGACAAACCAATAATATATGTGAAAATTGTAAACTTTGAAATAAAACACTCATTGGCTTATAGTTTCACTATAGGTATTTATGAAAATAATTACTGTATGTAACAGGAAAGGTTAAATACAATTAATATAGTGAAACTATAAGTGCTGTTTTATTTGAAGGTTTGAACGTTATTCTTTATTATTAGACCAGTCAGTTAAGACATTGAAAATCGGAAATTTAACAATAATTCCAAAACTTTTAAACTTTGGTCAAGTGAATGCTACATAGAGAAAGGATCAAATCTCATTTGGCAACCTTTTCCGAAGTCCGGAACATTGTTAAATTTGCAATAACATTGAATTTTGCTGTATGCTTGTGAAAAAAATTCCAAAAGTTCTGCAAACTTGGAGAAGTATTAAAAATATTATTTCATATCACGTATCAAATTTGAAACCAATTTAAGCGTACGGAACCTTTTTTTTTATTCAAAATTAACGTTTTTCTTTAATAAACTGACCTAAAAAATTCCAAATGTTCTGCAAACTGTATCTATATAGTTTGCAGAAAATTTGCTTCGTAAAATTATACCGAACAGTTGTATAAATTTGCAACCTTTTACGTTGACAGGAACATGTTTATTTATAATTTTTTAATTCGTGGTAATTTTTTCGGGCAAGATGGCCTCGAAATAATTACAAAAGTTTTTGAACTTGGTTGCAAATTTAGTTAACATCTATTTTGATGCAATTGCAAATTTGCAACCTTGGACGAGGTCCGAAATGCAAAAATATGATTTTTGTTTTACTGTTTTCGATCAAAATGCTTCAGCTACGTGATTTTTAATTTTAAAACTATTATTACTATTTTTTTCAAATGGCAACATGGTAGCTCGTCGGGTTAATAAAAAAGAAAATTTCATTACGATTAATTTGATACCGCACTCTAGGTATTAGGCTCAAAGAAAACTTTCAATAAAAACCTTTAATCCCATAACCTTAGAACTTTCTTCAAATGAAGAATCTTATTGATATTAAAATAACATTTGAAATCATCGAGTAGCCTGTGACCAACACAACTGAAACAAAATAAGTCTAAAGCCACGCCCACAAATCTACGTCCCAGGGCGGTAAACGCATCTATAGCCCTCTAGAATAAATATTTCTTTCGAAAAAACAAATGAAACAACGGTTACAAAAATTAACAAATGATACATGGTTGCATTCTAATTATCATACGAAGACAAAAAAACAGAAAATATACCAGGTGTCCCATTTAGAAACCGAAAGTTTATGTCACTTCGGTGAAACCGGAAGTTGCATGAAGTTGAGTTACTTGTCAAAAAATGCAGTTTTATGCATTTAACAGATCCTCTAATTTTCATTTCATTATCTCCATAAACAAAAAAGTTATAGGGGCAAGCCACCTTCCGTGGACACCCGGTATGTTTCCCCAAGTGATTTGCGATAATTTAATCTCAGTTGTTGTGAATAGGGTTCCATTACACATTATTTCAACCTTCTTTATCGCATATCGAATTGCCCCTACTTAAATATTTAAAATTGCAGTCACGGAACTAGATGTGCTGGCGAAGTCGCAGCCGCACGAGACAATGGAATTTGTGGGGTTGGAGTGGCTTACGACTCCAAAATTGCAGGTAAAGTCCCCTTTTAGCTTACATGGAATTAATAGGAATTAACCTACTGTTACTGGAACTTTTCGACCTAATTGAAGCCACAATAAGCGGCTTTCATATGCCATTCTAGTCCTCATCAGGACTAATGAAACCGTCCGAATAGTTTCGAAGAATTTAAAGTCTTCATTGAAATTAAGCCTTTAATTCCAGGAGATTTTGATTATTTCATTATTTTTGCAATTAAATCTTGAGTATTCTACTTATAGACCGAGAGATACTGGAAGGATTTGTGAAGTCATTTCTTACAGTATGGCGCTTTTAGGGGGGTTCATATACGTAATAAATTGAAAGAAAATGATATTCTTACTCGAAATTGCTCGAAAATCCGGATGTTTTCGAGTTGCTTGTACATGAATTAATGAGAATGAGTAGAATACATCATATAGTGCATTGGCGAATTGGCGATTGACGTGGCGGAGTGAGATCAGAAAGAGAAGGGATGAGAGAACGGAAAGAAAGAGAAAGGTATACAATATTCGCTTGTGTTAACTAAGAACGTGACTTTCGTCAGTCAGTCTATATCCGTCACACTTTTAGTCTCGCATATTTTTCAGTTTGGTCCCGCAGCGAAATCCCTATCTCCTCCAAGCCTCCATAAATTCCGAAACATATTAAACATCTAGAGCTCGTAGCTTGAGCTAAGAAAATTCAATAGGCGCTCCAAAAGGTCTAAAAGTCGAATACATCGATACCAATATCATTTTGATCATATCGGACATTCCACTTGAGGAAACTCAAATTGAATCTCTCTCCGTGGATTTATTACCCTCCACGTTCACGTTCCCATCCTCATCTGGGACATGAATCATTATTTCACGTTCGCTTCGACGGCTAGAAAATAGACACTGAGAAATCGGAACAAGCAGAGCAGCCTCCAAATTATCAAGTCCAAAAGCAAATAAATTAATACCTTTCATAGATAGGCAGCTCTCTGCAACTTATAGATACGTTAAAAACGTTTAAGAGTAATTAAATGAAGAAAAGTTATAGAATAAAAAAATGAAAAAAGGTTATGGACTAAGTAAATTAAGAGAAATCGGAACAAGCGGAGCAGCCTCCAAATTCTCAAGTCCAGAAGCAAATAAATTAATACCTTTCATAGATAGGCAGCTCTCTGCAACTTATAGATACGTTAAAAACGTTTAAGAGTAATTAAATGAAGAAAAGTTATAGAATAAAAAAATGAAAAAAGGTTATGGACTAAGTAAATTAAGAGAAATCGGAACAAGCGGAGCAGCCTCCAAATTCTCAAGTCCAGAAGCAAATAAATTAATACCTTTCATAGATAGGCAGCTCTCTGCAACTTATAGATACGTTAAAAACGTTTAAGAGTAATTAAATGAAGAAAAGTTATAGAATAAAAAAATGAAAAAAGGTTATGGACTAAGTAAATTAAGAGAAATCGGAACAAGCGGAGCAGCCTCCAAATTCTCAAGTCCAGAAGCAAATAAATTAATACCTTTCATAGATAGGCAGCTCTCTGCAACTTATAGATACGTTAAAAACGTTTAAGAGTAATTAAATGAACAAAAGTTATAGAATAAAAAAATGAAAAAAGGTTATGGACTAAGTAAATTAAGAGAAATCGGAACAAGCGGAGCAGCCTCCAAATTCTCAAGTCCAGAAGCAAATAAATTAATACCTTTCATAGATAGGCAGCTCTCTGCAACTTATAGATACGTTAAAAACGTTTAAGAGTAATTAAATGAACAAAAGTTATAGAATAAAAAAATGAAAAAAGGTTATGGACTAAGTAAATTAAGAGAAATCGGAACAAGCGGAGCAGCCTCCAAATTCTCAAGTCCAGAAGCAAATAAATTAATACCTTTCATAGATAGGCAGCTCTCTGCAACTTATAGATACGTTAAAAACGTTTAAGAGTAATTAAATGAACAAAAGTTATAGAATAAAAAAATGAAAAAAGGTTATGGACTAAGTAAATTAAGAGAAATCGGAACAAGCGGAGCAGCCTCCAAATTCTCAAGTCCAAAAGCAAATAAATTAATACCTTTCATAGATAGGCAGCTCTCTGCAACTTATAGATACGTTAAAAACGTTTAAGAGTAATTAAATGAAGAAGAGTTATAGAATAAAAAAATGAAAAAAGGTTATGGACTAAGTAAATTAAGAGAAATCGGAACAAGCGGAGCAGCCTCCAAATTCTCAAGTCCAGAAGCAAATAAATTAATACCTTTCATAGATAGGCAGCTCTCTGCAACTTATAGATACGTTAAAAACGTTTAAGCGTAATTAAATGAAGAAAAGTTATAGAATAAAAAAATGAAAAAAGGTTATGGACTAAGTAAATTAAGAGAAATCGGAACAAGCGGAGCAGCCTCCAAATTCTCAAGTCCAGAAGCAAATAAATTAATACCTTTCATAGATAGGCAGCTCTCTGCAACTTATAGATACGTTAAAAACGTTTAAGATTAATTAAATGAAGAAAAGTTATAGAATAAAAAAATGAAAAAAGGTTATGGACTAAGTAAATTAAGAGAAATCGGAACAAGCGGAGCAGCCTCCAAATTCTCAAGTCCAGAAGCAAATAAATTAATACCTTTCATAGATAGGCAGCTCTCTGCAACTTATAGATACGTTAAAAACGTTTAAGATTAATTAAATGAAGAAAAGTTATAGAATAAAAAAATGAAAAAAGGTTATGGACTAAGTAAATTAAGAGAAATCGGAACAAGCGGAGCAGCCTCCAAATTCTCAAGTCCAAAAGCAAATAAATTAATACCTTTCATAGATAGGCAACTCTCTGCAACTTATAGATACGTTAAAAACGTTTAAGAGTAATTAAATGAAGAAAAGTTATAGAATAAAAAAATGAAAAAAGGTTATGGACTAAGTAAATTAAGAGAAATCGGAACAAGCGGAGCAGCCTCCAAATTCTCAAGTCCAGAAGCAAATAAATTAATACCTTTCATAGATAGGCAGCTCTCTGCAACTTATAGATACGTTAAAAACGTTTAAGAGTAATTAAATGAAGAAAAGTTATAGAATAAAAAAATGAAAAAAGGTTATGGACTAAGTAAATTAAGAGAAATCGGAACAAGCGGAGCAGCCTCCAAATTCTCAAGTCCAGAAGCAAATAAATTAATACCTTTCATAGATAGGCAGCTCTCTGCAACTTATAGATACGTTAAAAACGTTTAAGAGTAATTAAATGAAGAAAAGTTATAGAATAAAAAAATGAAAAAAGGTTATGGACTAAGTAAATTAAGAGAAATCGGAACAAGCGGAGCAGCCTCCAAATTCTCAAGTCCAGAAGCAAATAAATTAATACCTTTCATAGATAGGCAGCTCTCTGCAACTTATAGATACGTTAAAAACGTTTAAGCGTATTTAAATGAAGAAAAGTTATAGAATAAAAAAATGAAAAAAGGTTATGGACTAAGTACATTAAGAGAAATCGGAACAAGCGGAGCAGCCTCCAAATTCTCAAGTCCAAAAGCAAATAAATTAATACCTTTCATAGATAGGCAACTCTCTGCAACTTATAGATACGTTAAAAACGTTTAAGAGTAATTAAATGAAGAAAAGTTATAGAATAAAAAAATGAAAAAAGGTTATGGACTAAGTAAATTAAGAGAAATCGGAACAAGCGGAGCAGCCTCCAAATTCTCAAGTCCAGAAGCAAATAAATTAATACCTTTCATAGATAGGCAGCTCTCTGCAACTTATAGATACGTTAAAAACGTTTAAGAGTAATTAAATGAAGAAAAGTTATAGAATAAAAAAATGAAAAAAGGTTATGGACTAAGTAAATTAAGAGAAATCGGAACAAGCGGAGCAGCCTCCAAATTCTCAAGTCCAGAAGCAAATAAATTAATACCTTTCATAGATAGGCAGCTCTCTGCAACTTATAGATACGTTAAAAACGTTTAAGAGTAATTAAATGAAGAAAAGTTATAGAATAAAAAAATGAAAAAAGGTTATGGACTAAGTAAATTAAGAGAAATCGGAACAAGCGGAGCAGCCTCCAAATTCTCAAGTCCAGAAGCAAATAAATTAATACCTTTCATAGATAGGCAGCTCTCTGCAACTTATAGATACGTTAAAAACGTTTAAGCGTAATTAAATGAAGAAAAGTTATAGAATAAAAAAATGAAAAAAGGTTATGGACTAAGTAAATTAAGAGAAATCGGAACAAGCGGAGCAGCCTCCAAATTCTCAAGTCCAAAAGCAAATAAATTAATACCTTTCATAGATAGGCAACTCTCTGCAACTTATAGATACGTTAAAAACGTTTAAGAGTAATTAAATGAACAAAAGTTATAGAATAAAAAAATGAAAAAAGGTTATGGACTAAGTAAATTAAAAAAACTAAATAAATGAAGGAATTGTAATTAGTAATTGTTTTTTTGAGTTATGAAAATAATTTATTATGAGAATATGTGGACTTAATCAGTTTTTTTAATTTTAGTAATGATTGGTTTGTGTTAACTAACGTAATACACATATATGGTGTTCATTAAGTGTGTAACATAACTTTAAGAAAATATTCTTTGAGTGTTGCTAAGAATAAAAGTTCATATAAAAAAAAATCCGCAGATATTTTTTTCTTGAATAGGAATAACGGTCGACTGATTCAAAAGAAACACATGTTTTCAGGTATCCGAATGCTTGATCAGCCTTACATGACCGATTTGATTGAAGCTAATTCGATGGGCCACGAGCCAAACCTAATCGATATATACAGCGCCTCTTGGGGACCCACGGATGATGGAAAAACTGTTGATGGTCCAAGGAATGCCACCATGAGGGCCATTGTTAAAGGAGTTAATGAGGTACAATATCTTAATACATAATTCATGAAAAAAAAATCTAGTCTAACCAATCTAGTCGAATATGTTCAGTTCATTTATAACGAATTTCAAAGAGGTAACCAGGTGGATGGTTGCTATACAGATATCTCTAAAGCCTTTGACCAAGTTAACAACACTATCTTAGACTCTGTTGTTGAGTCAGTAGGTTTCACGGGTAGTCTTTTGAAGTGGATAAGGAGCTATTACAAAAATAGATCTCAAGTTGTAAAAGTTGAAAATTTCAAATCTAAAACAATCCTGGTTACGTCAGGTATTCCGCAGGGTAGTCACCTCGGCCCTTTTTTGTTTTCACTTTTTGTTAATGATCTATCTCTAGTTGTTAAGCATTCTAAAGTTTCGTTATTTGCTGATGACTTGAAGATCTATAAATCCATCTCCTCAATTGCCGATGCTGCTGATCTTCAATCGGACGTGTTGGCTGTGGTGGAATGGCTTTCGGGTCTTCTGCTGAGTATTGAACTTTCTGAAATGTAAATGTATTATCTTCCATCGAACCAGTAACCCAGTATTTTATCCATACTCGGTTGATGGTGCAAGTCTTGAGCGTGTTAATATCATTAGTGATCTTGGCATAAATTTGGATAGTCAACTTGAGTTCAAGGAACACTTCAGAATAATGACTAACCGTGCATTGAGAGTGTTGGGGTTCATTCGTCGGAATTCAGCTGAATTCTCTGATGAGGCTACTGTGAAATTGCTTTATTTTGCTTTTTGTAGACCTATTGTTGAGTACGGGTCAATTGCTTGGTCACCTAATTAAGAGGCTGATTCGCAATATATTGAACGGGTGCAGAATAAATTTTTGCTTTACATTTCCTTCAGGAGGTCAATTCCTCGAGTCAATTTTTCCGTAACATTTATTCGCACTCAGTTGGGTATACAGCCTTTATCAGTAAGAAGAATTACATCTGATTTGGTGTTTCTCTTTAAGTGTCTGAATAATCTTGTTGACTCTAATGATTTACTTGGCCAAATTTGCCTTCACGTACCGTTCAGAAGAACTAGGAGTGACAACTTATTCGCGTACCCCGTCTGTCGTACTAACTATATGATTAATGCACCTATTAATAGAATGTTGAGTTACGGTAATCGCTATTTAAACGCCGACTTATGTTTTTGTACCTCACTAAAGCAGTTTCGCGGTGAGGTAAATGCTAGATTTAAGATTTTAATTTTTTGTATATTTTTTGTAAATGGGCTTCCCGTTGATAAATAAATAAATAACCTACGTATGTTAACTGTCGGGACAGAGATATTTAGAACATTTGGTTCGATGAATAGCGTTCAAACCTCAAAGTCTGCCATGAATTTTTCTAAGAGGTTTACTCATGGCGTCACTGTTTTCAAACTTACAAAGCGAATGCTTGACCAGTATGACTAAACCTCACCTTGTACATTCAAGTGTATTCTCTGATCTGGCTGGAGTATATATCCTCCCCACAACTCAAGCAGCCTGTCTCCCTCACACATACTTGAGGGAGGGGTAAATTGCTCTCAATTGGAACAGTATGAAAGTTAAGACACTCATATAGATAATTTTTTATTCAAGGGACGCAATGGTCTTGGAAATATTTACGTGTGGGCTAGTGGGGACGGAGGAGCAGACGACGATTGCAACTGCGATGGATACGCTGCCAGCATGTGGACCATTAGCATCAACAGTGCAATAAACGACGGGCAGAACGCACACTACGACGAAAGTTGTTCATCCACTCTAGCTTCTACGTTCAGTAACGGTGCCAAAGATCCGAATACTGGTGTGGTGAGTGTAGTCACTTCACAAAGTCGTGTCGCTTAACGCCGGAGTGTCATGATTTATAACGCGATTACATGAACGCGCAAAATTTCTGCTATTGGTTAGATGTCAGATGTGCGAGAATAGTCCAAAAATTATAGTAAAAATTGCCAACCTTATAGAACTTTCATTCGAAGTTTGAAGACGCACAATTTACATTTTTGAAGTCAGCACACTGATTTTAATTCGTTAATTTCCAATTAAACTAAAAGCTACTGAACATCGTTTTCTTATGAAAGCTGAAAACGAAAACTATGTCGAGATATTTTCCATACTTTTTGGTAGATCGAGTACTTTTATAATTGAGGCGTTGACATTGAAAAGGAGGTAAGTGCCAAAATTGCTGAAAATTATTTTTTTTCACTGAAACGATTCTAAATGCCAATGCCAATAGCGTGGAAAAGGAGGTAAGTGCCTATCACCTCTCGTTTAGTTTTGAGCGGTGTCACAAGATGCCGCTGGTGGCAACAGAACTATCTATGTTATCACCTAAAACACAGTGCCATGAAGTTCAACAAAAAAACTAAATTCCAAATTTACTATTCGAATGTGTATTCACATCTGATTTACTTAGCTGCTTTTTGGGGCCAAGTAAGACAACAATATATCAATAGATTACAAATAGCCCAGAATAAAATAGTTAAAACTTTATTTAATTTTCCATATAGGACAAATACAACAATGCTTTACAAAGATCTAAAAATTTTGAAAGTCCCTGATATAGTTAAACTGGATAGTGTCAAAATTATTTACAAACTCAAAAACAACCAAACTGAAACAGAAGTCAACCTAACTCAAAATTGTGACATACATCATTACAACACGAGAACAAATCGACATTTCCACATACTACCAAATGCAACTAATGTTGGGAAAAAAGGACTACATTTCAAGCTCTACAATGGTTCAACAAAATTCTCGAACACATTAAAAACAGTCCGTCCATTGACAGTTTCAATAGAAAGATGAAAAAACTCCTCCTAGAGAACCTATGATTTGTAAAAAGTGATCTCTTCCTCTGACTACAATAGTTATTTAAGTTTAAAAAATTTATATAAGTTACTAAAATGTTAGGACATGCATGTCACTCATACAATCTTACATGTTATACCTACTCATTATGGATCTTGTTATCTCTTAGAGTACTTGAATAAATAAAAAAAAGAATGACTGTTTGCTTTGCAAAGATGACAAGTGCCGCAGCATGGGTTCACCATACATTTATAAAGATATTTGTAAATAATCTTTGAATCTTTTTTTTACATTATTATCTAACAATGTTTGCATGTAACCGTATAGTAAATACATTTTCTACTCCAAAAGGTGCGTTCTTGTTATTTATTCATGTATCAATTTGGTTTTTTGCTCCTCCTGGAAAATTTAAGTTTTGGCACTTACCTCCTTTTCATAGTCAACGCCTCAATTATCCTTGCACGTTAAGAAGTTCAAATTTGCTGGTTTTCTTAGTTTCAAACTTTTATTTATGTGTATCACCTTTGTTGACTCAATCAAAAATTAAAACATCACTTTATCTAGGCAACCACGGACCTATACGGGAAATGTACAACGACACATTCTGGAACTTCTGCAGCTGCTCCAGAAGCCGCTGGAGTATTTGCTCTAGCACTCGAGGCAAAGTAAGCATTGTCATAGTTTATTCTATATCAAATAAAAAAATGCCACTATTGAATTTGATTTTTTTATTATTTCAAGTGACAGATCGATAACTACTAATCAGACAGTTATATCTTTATTCATCTTCCATTAATTCAATCAATTTAGTTAAAAATTAATTAAGGTTAAATAATTGAAACTTCAATTTAAAAACACCTTATACAGTTGTTATGTTACATTATGTTTCATTGAATTCGGCGAATAAGTTGATTTTATATACTTTGGTAATAAATGTCACCATTTTTTTATGGACCATTTTCTTTGCAGCAACGAACTGACGTGGAGAGATATGCAGCACTTAACAGTGCTCACTTCAAAGAGAAATTCTTTGTTCGACGCTAAGCGAAGATTTCATTGGACTATGAATGGTGTTGGATTAGAATTCAATCATCTTTTTGGATTTGGTGTGTTGGATGCAGGAGCGATGGTGGCTCTTGCGAAAATCTGGAAATCCGTACCGCCAAGGTACCATTGTGAAGCCGGCTCCGTGGAAGGTGTATAGTAAGTGAAAATATCACGTTCGAAGAACTTAAAATCCACAGAAAAAATAAACGGCAAAAAGAATAACAAACAAGTGAATTTATATAAAACAACGTACTAAGTGGTGATAGATTTTGATATTTAGGAACGTACCCTTAATTTACATATAAAAGGGGGTGGTGTGTTGAGCATTGCAGCATAAAGTGATAATAATTGAGATGTTTTCTTTCCATAGTTTAATAATTATTTGTTGAAATTGATTTTTTTCTAATTTTAAACTCGAAAATGGGATTTTCAAATAATATTCATCTAAAACAAAATGTAATAATACTTTGTGACGTCACCAAATGCATTGAGTGCAACTGTATAAGTTCATGCTCAGAATACTATTCGAGAGAAAAGAAACTGATAAAATAACAAAATCTCAATTTGAAAAAACTATTCCTAGAAACCATTATTCACTTCCTCTTTTGTTTTCAGTCGTGTACAATCTAGAAAAACCATTACTCTCAAGATAAACACAGATGCATGTAAGGGACTAAATACCGAAGTTAAATATCTGGAACATGTGCAAGCTGTTGCCACCATAAACGCAACCAGAAGGGGAGATCTAGAACTTTTTCTAACTTCGCCAATGGGAACAAGGTGAACTAATAATGATTGAAATTCATTTAAAAAATTTATGTTAATTTTTAGCCTTTTGGAATGAAAGTTTATATTTATAATTTCGATTTCTCCAGGTCAATGATTTTAAGTAAGAGAGTCAACGACGACGACTCGAAGGATGGCTTCACAAAATGGCCATTTATGACAACACACACTTGGGGTGAATATCCACAAGGCATTTGGACATTAGAGGTAAATTAGTTTTCTAAAAAAAAATTATTGTGGTATTTTCAATCATGAAATCTCATATAAATCGCTTGTATAACCTAATACTTGGCCCTCCTTGAAATAAGAATAGTTTCAATCTCTTATCAAAGTGGGCGATATCAAAACTCATATGAATAATGTCGTTTTAGGTTAACTTTTACCTGATATGATCATTTACCATATAATCGCATATAAAAAAATGGAATTCGAAAGAGAATTAAAACACAAGAAATGTATATTTGTTCTCTAATGCCATCAAAATTTGGGACTGATTTCAGATGTAGTTACAGATTTGCAGATGCACTTAGTCACATTTATTTCAAATAATGGAACACACCACATTAACTTTAAGATGTTGGACAGTGTATACTTTCTTTGTACCAGCCTCCTAATTCTTTTAGTGGAGCGTTATATGCTTCAAGTTCATTCAACAAAAATTATTTTGTACTATTAAATCTTTTTCATCTCGTATTGGAAGAAACCATTTCTATTTCCAGTTGAATTTGATTCCGCAAGAGGAATTAGTTATAATTTATAAACATAAACAAAGTCAACATTCAGCAAGATATTTCACAGATTATTAACTTTGACACTTTAACTTTATATGATAGGAGATATTTCGATGGTTGAAAGAGAAACACAGAAAATTAATAAACCACAAAAATGTAGGCGCTGGTTTTCAAGTTCAAGAATCTAAAACCATTTTTTTTTAATATTCCTTACTTTTTCAGGCGAGATTCAATTCCGAATTACCTCAAACAGGGTTCATCAAAGAGTGGAGTTTGATGTTGCACGGTACAAAGGAACCACCATATACTGAACTTTCTGTTCTGGATCCACATTCAAAATTAGCTATCGTCAAGAAAGCTCATGAAAATCAGTTAAAAATGTGAATTAGTTAACGAAAATTGAATTTTGATTTTAAGATGATGTTCCGATTCCTCAATGATAATGGAACAAATGTTTGAGACAGTTAATGTTAATAAATGTTACATTTCTGTTTCACTTATTTTGGATAAGATATCAAAAAAGCGACAATTATTTATGCTATTTATTTTGAAGTTAAATTAAAAAATATTCAACTCTCATAAGAGATTAAAATTTTAAGAATCAGGTACATAAATAAGTCATAGTTATTCAAAACTATCTTAAAATGGAATAAAAAAATATTTTTTTAACTTAATCCAAGTACTTACTTTTTTCATGCAAGTCAAAACAAAAGCTGTCTCATTTAATGTCATATACAAGTGAATGCGTCCTTCTATGACTTATGCACACATTTACTAATGACATTTCGTACAAAAGTTGATAATTAGTTGGTTAATCTTGTCATTAGCAAATTTTTTTCGAGTTATATTTGACAAGTTATCTATTGCACATAAAAAAAAACATTAATTTAAAATTTTTTTCAAGTACAAATGAAATTTAGGGGTGGAGGGTTAGTAGACAAACTATGGAATTGTTTGTTACTTTTATATTTTACTAATATTTTACAATTTTATATTTCTTCGATGCCAGTAGAGCTTATAATTATAACCAAATATAGAAATCAGAATGACTTCCAGAATGATTTACGAGTTGTATTCTAATTAATTTTAATAAGACAGTAGAGGGACCACCGTATTGTTAACAAATGCTACATTGTTAAAAACTGAATGGAAATAAACTTAAATCTGTGAAATTCTTTGTTCTGATCTCTATATTACAGTAGATATACCAAACGACTATATTGAAAATCCTGTATGTGTGCTGTAGAAATTAGATGACTTCCACATGTAAACTAATCTTACGCTATCAAAAATAAGAAACATCATTTCTTATCTCACAGACTGTTAAGAAAAAAGAAAATTTTAGCTCAGAAATAGATATAATTAAAACTAACGCAAATATATTTTAAGACACAATACACTCAAGACCTTGAGCAGAAGAGATTGTTCCAAGTATTATATTTTATGTTTTCAACATATATTTGTCAAAAATATAAATATAGAGAATTTTATTGTACAGAAAGAAAATTGATATATCTAGAAAAATGTAAGGAATTATTTTTGCTTCAGATGATTTAATATTGTAAATAAAATTCAAAAACTATGACTCTATTTCATGTTTTATTGAGACGAATGGATAAGTATAACACGCTTCGAGTTAAAGAATCTGATATACTTACTTTTTCTAGTAGCGAATAGTAGGTTACCTCATAAAATGGCAGATCCGGGTTAGAATATAATGATAAAGGCCACGTATCAATACGTAGGAAGGATGCTTTGACAGAGAGCTAGGAACTCCTTTAAGGAACCTACCTGTAAACTGATTTTCATAGTCTAGCTAGAGCACAATAGACCTTTTCATCATCTGTCATGCGCAAGCGCAGCAGCCATGTTGAAAGAGCGGTAGTTTAAAAGTTTCGTACTGTTTTGTACCAAATGCATTGGAAAGCAATATTTTCTCCACAGTAAATTGATTATTGGAACAAATTATTGATGGAGCTGTACATGTTCACAATTAAAATGAAGCATGTAACTCTGAACAATCAAAAACGTGAGTATCATGGGCGTTCGCAAAAGAGCAAAAAAACACTAGATTATTGCGGGGTTATATATCAATCCAATCGTAGTATCTGAGTAAAATGAAGTTTTTTTATTAGGTATTGGGTAAATATCTCCCAATTACCTAGGATTATATCTAATTAGCACATGTATTGGCTTTAAATGACTTATATCGATACCACTCTTACAAATACATACTCCACAACAACACCGTTTTTTTATTCGTTTCCGTACAAATAAGATAATTATAGTGGACTTACATCATGTATTTTTAAATTAAGATACTTATTGTTTTATTTTGTAGTTAGTGTTTCTTAACGGATATTATTTATTTCACATTTGTTGATTTTAATCATTACAATGGTATTTTACCATGCTTGTTTACATCAAACAGTACGAAAAATATGTCGGATACTGCCGCATGCGCACAAAAATTATAAGTGATGAAAAAGTCTATAGCTAGACTGAGTGTGTATACACTGGAAATTAATTTGGCCTAGTTATAGCATTCGTATAGATATATAGTCGCGTCAATAAAGCCGTAAAACAGAGAAACTTCGAAGGTCCTCAGAAACAGCACCGATTTTGATAAAATTTTTTTAAATTTGTTTTTTTCATATTATTGAAAATCAGAAATCTTTCAGAGGGGAGAAATAATTATTTTCATTAATCAAATCATGAAAAACATACTAGTTGACCATGGTCACTTTCATACATTACATAAAGTGAACAAGGAAAATTCTTTAATAATTTAAAAAATTATCAAACAACTTTCCAAGGAAGCTGGTTATACGTATTCAGCAACGCAAAATCTGCATTCACAATCGAACGGTGAATTATAGAAATTGTCAAGTCACCCCGACTCAAAATCTGCATACAGCTGTTTCGATCTTATTAGATCTCATCAGTGCAGCTTATTTGACCCGGAGTGAATTAACAAACTTCTAATTGTTCCCCAATACCAATAGTGGTCAGTAACACTGGACAGAACAATCCAGAGCGCCATCCCACCAAAGATATTGGGAAACAACAATTCACCGCTTAGACTGAAAATGCAGAAATTCGTCGCCTAAACACGTACCTCCTGATATGAAGATATCTACTCTACAACAGTGTGTATATGATTCCAAGGCACACTAACATAGTGATTTAAAACCTTTGGATATACTCACGAGAGCGCGCTCCGAATATTCTAGTCGCTTAATACGCAAAATACAACAATCAAATCATGAAAAACATACTAGTTGTCCATGGTCAATTTCATACATTACATAAAGTGAACAAGGAAAATTCTTTAATAATTTAAAAAATTATCAAACAACTTTCCAAGGAAGCTGGTTATACGTATAATTCACCGTTCGATTGTGAATGCAGATTTTGCGTTGCTGAATACGTATAACCAGCTTCCTTGGAAAGTTGTTTGATAATTTTTTAAATTATTAAAGAATTTTCCTTGTTCACTTTATGTAATGTATTATTTTCATTGTTCAAACAATATGTATATAATTCATATAAGAAAATAAGTTTTCAGCATCATTATTTTTCTATTATTTATTATTAAATAATTGAATATTTCATTATTTTATGATCAAATGATAAAATAATTTATTATTAAATAAAAGAATAATTCAGTTTCATTTTTTTCATTGACTCTAAAAAAATAACACTACACAAGTAATTATGTATTTTTATTTTAAAGAATATTTAAGTTTTACAGTTAATTTGCCTATTGAAAACTTCTTCAGGTAGTGAGTGATTACCGCAGTCACTTCCACTGCATACAATGCAGGCGGAAAAACACTTTTTCTCCTGCCACATGCTGAACCGCATCCCGTTTTGCAAGAGCAAAATATAAATTTTAAAACGTTTAAACGTTATTCGGTGCTGCGGGTTGTGTCATTGTAATTGGTTTTAAGTAATGATCTATTCGCTAACCCCAATCTTCGAGAGGTATTGAAGCATTATTTTTCCATTGTTGAACTTGAAGGTAAACTCTTTTAATATGTTTTTTTTGCTGCATACTCTGATGGAGGTACCGTAAAACCTGCCAACTTTGCCCAGCAAAATCAGAATTTTTCAATATATCTGTTTTAATGAAATGCTAAAACACATTCTAGATGAATATGGAGAACAACCTAAATGAAGGAAATGATTGTTAATCATCACTTTATTTATAGCATTTTATATCTAATAGGAAAAAAAATTAATTAGGGGTGGTATGTTATAACTTTACCCGGCTGTGAGGATTCCCTTTTGGAGACAATTTGACAAACGTTAATCAAACTTTGCCCACCAATTAAGTTCATAAAAAGGTTTGGCATGAAGCAGACGTTGAAATTAAATTAAAAAAACAACATGTTAGACAGTATTTTTATTTAATAGAGGTAAATATATCAAAATCTTCCATTTTGTCGTCAAAATGGCAACAAAAACTTAACTTCTTCAAACTAAATATTATTCTATAAAAAAATAAGGGTTTTTTTCTTAGTAATCTATCAGGTAGTTAATATAATCATATAGATACAATAAGATATCATACTTCAGTCTTAAACTAAATACAAATCCTTGAAGTTAAAAAAGGAACATCAACAAAAATCAAAATAAATTATATGGTTGGAGGTTTTCGTTAAAAAAATAGTAGCCTCCTGCTTTCAATAGGGGCTCCTAGGCCTTCTACAATATCAAGAAATGTCACGTCTGAAATGCCATTAATATCTGGAAATTTCAAACCTTTTCCAGCCTTCCTAAGGAATTTCACAGTAAAATTGTCATCAATCTGAGAGACTTCCAAAATTGTTCCTATAAAGTGCCTTATAGTTTTTTGTAGGAAATTGCACCACTATATATGTCCCAGGATCTATTACTGTACCATAAAGTCATGATTTGCATTAAATCATGAAAATTATATAAGGAATATAACATTTTTTTAGACCTAAAATATCTGGCAACATTGCCCATATACTTTTGTTTACTAATACAATACCTTGGGTAGTGTAACCTAAAAACGATTACTGCATTGTGAGAATCACATATCAGCCTTCCCGCAATCTTAATTTCATTATCATAAACTTAATATACATTGAGCACTGATGCTTAGCTTTTCACCCTAAAAATACTAAAATTCATACAAAATTTCCTTACCTGTTTATTCATAGCAACCCACCTACCAAGCGTTTTGGACGATAATAACGGGAAACAAGAACCTCGCTCGGCATAACGGCCAAGCGGTGTTGTTTCACAACGTTGCCAAATTTAAAATTTTCCATGTTTTCATAACGCCTACAGTGGGCAAAGTTGGAGCCCTTGGGCAAAGTTGGCAGGTTTTACGGTAATGAGCTGAGTACGCTCTTGTCTTTTGAAACTAATGTTATAAAACGATTGTATTTGTTCATTCAAGCAATTGGCAGTTTTAGCACCATACATGGTGAGAATACAATAATTACCTCCATAAAAGAATTTCTTCACGTTGTTCTTGACCCATGAAAGTTTCAACTGCTGCACGTAATTTCTGATAACTATTGAAAACTGATCAAACTATTTTTTCCCTTATCATAAAAAGCAGTTGTTGTTTCACATCCAGGGAATGCATGAATGAAAAAGAGATGATTTTTGGTAATATTTGAATATTTCATTAACATGTTTTCTGTAGAGTAAACTCGTTCTAGGACATTATTTTTGATTGGTTCCAAGAAAAATATTTCTTTATGATCAGGTGCTAAAGCCATCAATATCACTATAATACATCAATGTCCACTATCAAGAGCTGATTGTACAATTGAACGATCTGTATCACTTACTGCTTGACTTCAGTTGTATTAAGAGTAGGGTTGCCATCCGTCCGGGTTTCCCCGGATTTGTCCTAGTTTAGGGGTCGTCCGGACGGGGCTTTCAAAATATGTCCGGGTAAAACCCGGACAAATTTTGTGTCCGGGTGTGTGAAGCTTGAGTGTCAGTGACGTAGTGTTGAGTAGGACATACAAGAGGCAGTACATTTGTCCCGTACATGACGTCAAAATGTAAGAGCGGCTCAAAATTTTATATTGTACTGCTTCAAATTTTATGACGCGATTGTCGCGCTAGGCGCTACTTACTTTCCGTCTCCGTAAAACTGTAGGATGAAGACAAAGAGGAAGTGAGACGCATGCTACAAATTTATTGCATTATTGCTTTTCGAGTCTCGTCGAGCGATAAGGAAATATCCTATGAGGCACGTATTGAAGCGACTGTTTTGCTTTTGAATATCCTAACCCTTCGAAATATATTAATTGTTTGTATTTTTATTCACCTACTTACAAACAATATTCACTATGCTAATCGTTTCATATCACTTTGCGATACTGATTACACTATTCAACAACGGTTCTCCCACCTAAGAGATTTATATTTTTTTTGTTAGGTATCCCTCACCTTATTACAGAAATAATAGTACTTACGTTTGTTTAGCTCCCGTTATCAAAATAAAAGACTTGCGTGAATTCTCCATGTTCACACTTCTGTTCCTTACGATACTTTATAAAATAAACAAACTATTGAAACAAGTTCAGTCGTGTACGAAACGCAAGATAGTAAGCTACAAAAATGCCACGCAGTTGCATAAATTCTCCCGATCACTTTTGTTACGTGTGTGGAAAGTTCACAACAGATGGCCAAAAAAAAGTCTATCACTGCGTATATCAAAGAGTGTTATTTTAACTATTTTAAAATTAGAGTTGCTAATCTAGATAAATCGTGGGTGCCACATGTCTGCTGTATAACTTGCTACAAAAACCTAACCGATTGGTCTTATAAAAAAATTGATATGCCGCCTTTTACGAAACCTGTCATTTGGCGTGAACCAAAATATCACATTACTGACTGCTATTTTTGTCTCACTAATCTCAAAGGGCAAAATAGGAAAAAGAAACATACTCTAAAGTATCTCGACGTGAGTTCGGTTGACAAGCCTGTTTACCATTATGAGGATTTGATAGCGCATTTATCACTAGACAGTAAGACATCATCAGACAGCTCGGAAGATTCTTCCTCTGATCCAGAGTTTCATGGGCCTTCTACTAGCAATGCTCCAATCCTAGTGAGCCAAGAACGACTCGATGATCTATCCAGGGATCTGAATCTATCTAAAGAAAAAGGCCGAACTTTTAGGATCACGACTTAAACAGTGGAATTTGCTCGAACCCGGAGTCGTCATATGTAAATATCGCACACGTCACAGTTTTGTTCTTGATTTTTTTTCAAAAGAGGAAAGCCTAGTGTTTTGTAATGATATTAACGGTCTGTTGGTTAAATTAGGTCATAAGCATGTTCCTTCCGAATGGCGGCTTTTCATCGACTCCTCTAAGACTAGTTTAAAAGCCGTGCTTCTAAATAATGGTAACAAATGTCCATCCATTCCTATAGCGTACAGTACACATTGAAAAGAGACGTATGAAGTGATGAGACTTGTTTTAGACAAAATAAACTACAAAGACTTCCAGTGGACCATCTGTGCTGATTTAAAGGTAGTTGCTTTAATTTTAGGACTCCAAACTGGCTATACCAAATTCTGCTGTTTCTTGTGGGAATGAGATAGTAGGGATCGATCAAAACATTACACTCAAGAGCACTGGCCTGAAAAAACAGCTTATATCCCTGGCCAGAAAAATGTAAAAAATGTTCCATTAGTCGATCCCAAAAAAATAATATTGCCACCTTTACATATAAAGTTGGGATTAATAAAAAACTTTGTTAAGGCCATTGATAAAAATGGTACTGGGTTTCAATACTTGAAAAATAAATTTCCTTCTCTTAGCGATGCCAAGATAAAAGAAGGCATATTTGTTGTACCTGACGTAAGGGAACTCATGAAGGATCCAGAGTTTCTGGCAGCATTAAATGACGTTGAAAAAGAAGCCTGGTTGTCCTTTGTAGAAGTGACCAAAAATTTTCTTGACAATCACAAATCTCCGCAATATGTAAATATCGTCAAAACGATGTTACAAGCTTATCAAAAAATGGGATGCAAAATGTCCTTAAAAATACCCTTCTTGCAATCACATATATTAATATTTTTCCACAAAATATGGGGGCCGTAAGTGACGAGCATGGAGAGCGATTCCATCAAGACATCGCGTCATTCGAAAAACGCTACCAAGGCAAATGCTTGCTGATTATTGTTGGTCCATCGTTAGAGAAACACCGTCGTCCTACAGCAGAAAAGTCAAAAGATCTAAGCGATCGGAATCTTTTACACCATTGTAAATATTATAATTCATTGTTTTTGTTAAAAATCATGAATATAATTATTAAAAATCAACAAGAGCTAACTTCGACTTTTTATTTATCGTGCGTTTATAACTTGGCTACGGAGGTGGGAAAACAAAGCTATAATTTTGTCGATCAGTGTTATTAATATATCATCAATCAGAGTTCAGACTGTAACTATTGTACTGCAATAAAATCAAATGTCATATTCGTACTCGTAACTTCAAACGTATCGCCGAGCTTCAGTACGCCTCACGTCATTTGAAGTGGGACATTGTACTGGCTCAGTACAAAAAAGAGGCTACTCTTACAACTCATTTTCATGTCGTGTCCTACCCAACACTAAGTGACGGAGATGAGCTATTAAATGCAAACCAGTTTTTGCCGAATTTTTTCGAAATATCTATATTCTAAACTGCTCAAAATTGCATATTAATATTTTTGTATACCAGCTCACAATGCGAATGTAGAGTGATTTTTTTCGCTAGGGTCGCAGTAATGAAGGAAGGAGAGAAACTTGCTAAATACACATACACATTATTCTCTGATCGAAATAAAGTCTAATTATTTTAAAGACTTGAGTTGCTTCGACTTTTACAAATTCATGATGAAAAATAAAGACATTTTGGGAAAAGTTGGCAAGTCTGAAAAATTCCAAGTTAAGTTGAATTAGTAAAAAAAAACTTGATCTCGTTAAAATTAAAACTTGTTACTTACTTTTGATTTATAGTTACTAAATAATTAAGACTTTTGGGTACATAACCTATCTAACCGAACTAGATGACCTATCCGATAATTTACTATTACAATGTAGAATATAGTCTATTTGATTTCTGATCTACCAAAAATTATCGTCATGAGTTGATTTTTATTTGATGATACCAAAAAAAAAAGAGACAACTGTAAACTGTGTATAATAGAATTTTATTTGTTCTTTATTGTTCTGTTTATATGGCAAACAAGCAGTTTGAAGTTTGAATAAATGAAAAAATTAAAATATAAACGGTTTTATTTTATAAAAAAAAAAATTTTAAGGGGTGTCCGGGGAAAAACAAAATTTCACAGAAATGTCCGGGGTTTTTGAAATTTTTTTCCGGCATCGGCAATTTAGGTGATGGCAACCCTAATTAAGACGCATGTCTTGTTCAAAAAAATAATCGATTGAAGTATTACTTTCATATCTACGATTTCTCTCAGACGCTTTAGTTCTATTATTATTGTATCCATCAAAAATAACTTTAACGTTGGTACCATAGTTATTACGTAAATATCTGATATACTGTTGAAAAATATCAATGAACTTTGTATTTTGTATGTGAAGTAACATACCATCGATAATGTAAAAAATTTGTAACATCATTAACATCCGTTTCACATTGTTCAAAAATATCGGCGAGAGGCCTCGGTAGCCCAGCGGCAAAGTGGGTTCGAGTCCCACCTTGCTCTTGGGTGTATGAAATTAAGTGGTTCTAAAAATTTGACCTGTTGGGTGATGACTTAGATTCAAGGCCATTGGCCGTTCGGAACCAGCGTAAAATTGTAGGTCCCTTGATAAAAAAAAATCGTATAGCGTTGATTTCGTCGTTTTCCTTAGTCCTACAATTGTTCTCAAAGAAAACCACGCAAAAACCTATTTTTTTATAAAAATGATGTCTATATTGTTTAAACAATAAAAATGATTATTTCCCTCCTCTACAAGATTTCTGATTTCAAATAACATTAAAAAACAGAAATTAAAAAAAAATTATCAAAATCGGAGCGCTGTTTCTGAGGACTTCCTACCGAAAAGCTTTATTGACGCGACTAATAATAGCATTCGTATAAATAGTTTGTGGTCGAGTAATTGGATTGCAAGGTAACTTACTACTAGAAATGTACAGAAGACATTTAATCATACGAAGACTTCTTGATGACAAATTATTAAGAATATATTTTGGCTAAAATGAGCAAAATTATAGACACTTACGACAATCTATCTCTGCTTCAAAACGGCTGACAATAATTATCATTATTAGAATTTCGAATTAAATAAAGAATTAATAAAAAAAATAGCTAATAATACTAGACAAGCCGAACTAAAAAAACCAAAACAAAACAATGCACTTGTTCAAACTAGAGCACTTTAGTCTACTCAGGCAGAAGAATTTAGGTAGACTGATATACCTAGACCACCCTAGCACTGTAAACTTATAGTAGACCCAGCTGTCTAGCTAGAGCAATCAGGCAGCTGCGTAAACTTGAGACCTGCGCTATAACTAGGCCTACTCTATGGTCTAGTTAGGACAAGAAGTCTACAGTGAACAGGACAACAGGAGACTATAAAAAAGAACTCCTTCGTTCTAACCGAGCTAGTTAGCCAAGTACTTAGGTACTTTGGCTAGTTTTTGGGAGGTCTAGGGTTCGACTGGTCTGCCATAAGTTTTGCACAGAGGTTTTCTCAGGGCGTAAAGTACCTAAGACACTGCTTCCAAACTTACGAGGCGAAAGCTGTGCCAGTATTTATCATCTGAACTCTACCTACACTTCATCTCTTCTCTAAATATCCTGTCTCATCCTCCTTAATGCACTTGTACATACAAGTTACCCAATGATCTGGCTGAACGAGCTCATCCGCAAATACTCAAAGCCCGCTGCTCTCACACATACTTGAGGAAATAATGAAACATGTACAATTTGACAGATCAATGCTGTAGATTTTTAAGAAGTCGACTAGGGGGGGGGTGTTGTAAGAAAATGTCAATCAGTTTCAAATTTATATTTTCTTTGCTTTCGAGCAGTATCTAATATTAGATATTATTGCAACCCGGGAGGTTAACCATTATTACCGGAGTCTCCCGGGCAATCCGGGAGGGTTGGAAATCCTATGACCGACACAGGTAGGGTTGCCAACTCTCGAAAGGACCAACCCGGGAGAATTTTAGGAAGTCGTTTAGAGGGGGGTGGGTGTAAGAAAATGTCAATCAATTTTAAATTTATGTTTACTTTTTTTTCGTGCAACATCTTATATTTGACGGTTTTTCACTACAAAATAATAATCATTAAAGATCGAAGTTAGTTAGAGCGACGGTAGCGTATAATTTTAGAAAAACCGGAGAAATTATTGCACCATTATTTCCGGAGTCTCCCGGGCAATCCGGGAGGGTTGGCAACCCTAGGTGCACCCCACATTATTTTATATGTACAAGTGGCTAAGGATTGTTGTAAACAGATAATTTAAGGAAGAGACAAGATGTGTAGAGATATTTTGAGTGGATGATACTAGACAAGTATTTACAATGTAAGCAGTGACTTAAATACTTATGAAAAAACCTCTGAAAGACTTATGGCTGGTCAATCCTCCTCAAGGTTTGAACGCGGCATCCCCGAATGAAACGTAGGCGCTATTGTATACAGACCTACCTTCTTGATCAGTAGAAATTCTTGAATTTATTTTAATTTATCTTTTATAGTTTCTTCATTGCGCACTTTTATTTTATTATATGTGTAATTCATTTATATATATATATATATATATATATATATATATATATATATATATATATATATATATATATATATATATATATATATATATATATATATATATATATATATATATATATATATATATATATATATATATATATATATATATTTATATATATATATATATATATATATATATATATATATATATATATATATATATATATATATATATATATATTATATATATATATATATATATACGAGGGCAATTCAGAAACTAACCTCCGATTGGTCACAGTGCGGGTAGTGGGGGGAGTAGCGCGCCATCTGTGCATTCACACGCTCAGCAGGTCAGTCGGCATCAAGACTGTCTTGATAATGCTGTAACAGGAGAAACTAGTCGAATAAAAAGTTATTTTCATTTTGTGGTTGTTAGACAAGTTGTTTTCTTATTATTTAATTTTTAATATAAATATGAACTACCACAGAGTTGATTCATCGTCCATCGAATTTATATATATATATATATAATATAAGTTATATATATATATAAATATATATAAATATATATATATATATATATATATAATATATATATATATATATATATATATATATATATATATATATATATATATATATATATATATATATATATATATATATATATATATATATATATATATATATATATATATATATATATATATATATATATATATATATATATATATATATATATATATATATATATATATATATATATATATATATATATATATATATATATGTTCAGAAAGATTTCCGCGGTCGGAAGTATTTGTAAAACTTGGTTCACGGAATGAACCGCGTGAAAGATTTGAAAAATCTCGACGTTTCGGCTCCTTTTGCGAAGCCATCTTCAGGAGAATTAGAAGGGAAATAATTCAGACTCGTGGCCTCAATCTGCCTACTCCACGAATCGAATTTAGGAGGAATCGGAATCAATACGATTGCGTGGTCTCAACCTGCCTACTCCACTAACCGTATTGCTTCCTGTCAACTCTGAAGTCTCAATCTGCCTACTCTTCAGAGTCAACTGACGGGCCGATCGTCGCGTGGCCGTATTTATAGGGGAGGGGGGTGGGTACTCACGCTCATCAGTGCGGGATGCACTCTGATTGGGCGTTACATGGCGACCACTGAGAAGTGGTTTCCATGCTGATGGGAGTCTGTGACTGTCATCTCTGGTGTTCAAACAATTTGGACGTTTTTCTATTTCTACAGCTTCACGGATAATTCGGGATTTGAAAGATCGGACGGGAGCAATAGTTCTTGTATTGGGGAAATCGATAATGTGGCCTGTTTGGGTGTGATGTTGGGAAAGGGCGTTGGCGATATCTGAGTGTCTTACCGAAAGTGAATGTTCCTTGGCACGGACCTGAATTCGTCGGTTCGTTTGTCCTATATAGGAATGAGGACAATTGGAACAGGGAATCTCATAAACACCGTGATTTTCGTTAGGAATTTTATCCTTGACGGATCTGACCAGATGGGAGAGTTTTTGTTGAGTAGTGAATATTGTTTTGATGTTTGTGTTTTTTTTTGAGAGATCTTGCGATCTTATCTGTTACTCCTTTGATGTAAGGAAGAAATAATTTAGGTGTAGATTCTTGTTCAGTGGGATTGGAAGGTGGTAGAGGTGGGGTGATATTTGTGTGTTTGCGTATGCTCTTGTCGATTTGATATGTGTTGTAACCGTTCCGTAATAATATATGTTTTAGAGTTTTGAGTTCTGATTCACGGTGTTCGTCGTCAGATAGTCGAATGGAACGGTAGATTAGGGTATTAACTACAGAGTTAAGTTGAGAAGGATGGTGGTGAGACTGGGCATTCAGATAACGGTTTGTATGAGTGGGTTTACGATAAACTGAATAGGAGAAGCCTTGGGATGGAAGTTTTTTTGATCATGACATCGAGGAATGGCAGAGACCCATCGTTTTCCACTTCCATTGTGAATTGGATACTTGGATGTATGCCATTCAAATGATTCAAGAAGTGGAGCAACGAGTCTTCGCCATGGGGCCAGATCGCAAAGACATCGTCTACATAACGTAGCCAGCATGATGGTTTAAGGTCGAATGACGAGAGAGCTTGGGTTTCGAAATGTTCCATGAAAATGTTGGCTATGATGGGGGAGAGAGGGGATCCCATTGGGGCTCCCTTGATTTGTCTGAAGAAATTGCCTTGAAAGATGAAATAAGTGTTGGCCATGCAGTGTTTGATCAGGGATAGGTTGTCTGGGGATATTTGATGTTTCGTGTCTAGGATGGAAAGTGTTTCTTCAATGGGGATATTTGTAAATAAGGAGACAATATCAAAACTAACAAGGAGATCAGTTGGGGTAATATCAATACTTTGAAGGAGTTCTATGAAGTGAAAAGAGTTTTTGACGTATGACTGGGTTTGTTCGGCAAGGGGTTGAAGGGTTTTGGCGAGATATTTCGCAAGAGGATGTGTTGGACAATTGTAAGCGCTGACAATGGGTCGAAGTGGAATATTAGGCTTGTGAACTTTGGGTAGACCATAAATTCGAGGGGTTCTAGAAGATTTTTCTCTTGGGATTAGAGACTTTTTTATTTCAGGTGGGAGATTCGATTGGTTGATAAAATTCCTAACGAAAATCACGGTGTTTATGAGATTCCCTGTTCCAATTGTCCTCGTTCCTATATAGGACAAACGAACCGACGAATTCAGGTCCGTGCCAAGGAACATTCACTTTCGGTAAGACACTCAGATATCGCCAACGCCCTTTCCCAACATCACACCCAAACAGGCCACATTATCGATTTCCCCAATACAAGAACTATTGCTCCCGTCCGATCTTTCAAATCCCGAATTATCCGTGAAGCTGTAGAAATAGAAAAACGTCCAAATTGTTTGAACACCAGAGATGACAGTCACAGACTCCCATCAGCATGGAAACCACTTCTCAGTGGTCGCCATGTAACGCCCAATCAGAGTGCATCCCGCACTGATGAGCGTGAGTACCCACCCCCCTCCCCTATAAATACGGCCACGCGACGATCGGCCCGTCAGTTGACTCTGAAGAGTAGGCAGATTGAGACTTCAGAGTTGACAGGAAGCAATACGGTTAGTGGAGTAGGCAGGTTGAGACCACGCAATCGTATTGTTTCCGATTCCTCCTAAATTCGATTCGTGGAGTAGGCAGATTGAGGCCACGAGTCTGAATTATTTCCCTTCTAATTCTCCTGAAGATGGCTTCGCAAAAGGAGCCGAAACGTCGAGATTTTTCAAATCTTTTACGCGGTTCATTCCGTGAACCAAGTTTTACAAATACTTCCGACTGCGGAAATCTTTCTGAACATTTTATACGCCTCTACGGAGAGGAATTTCTTTCAATCACAAAATCCTATTCTTCCCTTTTATCCCGAAAACATCGTCTCCTCTGTGACCTCACTTTTCTGAAATCATGTCGTGACCATCGTGTCATTCCCAAATTTCTACAGCTCAAGCATCATACAAAATCCCCCTCCATAACCCGAATTCTCAATAGAACAAGTTTTGCCCTCCTTACAGATTCCATTCACACTACCAGACGCAACCTAAATCACACTAACGAACTACTTCTCAAAACTTTCCATCACCTTCACTCTTTCCACATCCATCCAATCCTATGGGATACTTTTGATCGCCTATCCAACTCCAAGGCACAACATCTTTCCGACCAAAAGACCTTAACCGAGAAAAATAAACTAGCTAAACTCATTAATTCCCAAAAACCACAAAAATCATCTTCATCTTATACCTCCCCCATTGTTCACAATTATTCTGACACTCCAATTTCCGAGATCGCAACAAAAGCACTCTCGAAAGGCTTCAACTATTCCATCACACCTAAATCCATCCCCATAGAAACTATCATCTCCCAAACAGAAGAAGCAATTTCCCATCTTCCAACAGATCAAGCGGAAACTGCCAGGCATGACATCGCCAAAATTCTTCGTACAAGTCGGCCACCCCGTCCCAACCTCACTTTTTCTGAGAGGCAATCTCTCAAAGAACTTTACAATGACCAAAATATAGTCGTCCTCCCAGCCGATAAAGGCAATGCCACTGTCATTCTTAACACTTCTTCTTACCTCGATAAAATGTCCAATCTTCTTGACACCCCCGACTATAAGCGTATCACTCATGACCCGACAACATACCTGGAGAAAACCACAAGATCTCGTATCAACCAATCGAATCTCCCACCTGAAATAAAAAAGTCTCTAATCCCAAGAGAAAAATCTTCTAGAACCCCTCGAATTTAAGTTCACAAGCCTAATATTCCACTTCGACCCATTGTCAGCGCTTACAATTGTCCAACACATCCTCTTGCGAAATATCTCGCCAAAACCCTTCAACCCCTTGCCGAACAAACCCAGTCATACGTCAAAAACTCTTTTCACTTCATAGAACTCCTTCAAAGTATTGATATTACCCCAACTGATCTCCTTGTTAGTTTTGATATTGTCTCCTTATTTACAAATATCCCCATTGAAGAAACACTTTCCATCCTAGACACGAAACATCAAATATCCCCAGACAACCTATCCCTGATCAAACACTGCATGGCCAACACTTATTTCATCTTTCAAGGCAATTTCTTCAGACAAATCAAGGGAGCCCCAATGGGATCCCCTTTCTCCCCCATCATAGCCAACATTTTCATGGAACATTTCGAAACCCAAGCTCTCTCCTCATTCGACCTTAAACCATCATGCTGGCTACGTTATGTAGACGATGTCTTTGCCCCATGGCGAAGACTCGTTGCTCCACTTCTTGAATCATTTGAATGGCATACATCCAAGTATCCAATTCACAATGGAAGTGGAAAACGATGGGTCTCTGCCATTCCTCGATGTCATGATCAAAAAACTTCCATCCCAAGGCTTCTCCTATTCAGTTTATCGTAAACCCACTCATACAAACCGTTATCTGAATGCCCAGTCTCACCACCATCCTTCTCAACTTAACTCTGTAGTTAATACCCTAATCTACCGTTCCATTCGACTATCTGACGACGAACACCGTGAATCAGAACTCAAAACTCTAAAACATATATTATTACGGAACGGTTACAACACATATCAAATCGACAAGAGCATACGCAAACACACAAATATCACCCCACCTCTACCACCTTCCAATCCCACTGAACAAGAATCTACACCTAAATTATTTCTTCCTTACATCAAAGGAGTAACAGATAAGATCGCAAGATCTCTCAAAAAAAAACACAAACATCAAAACAATATTCACTACTCAACAAAAACTCTCCCATCTGGTCAGATCCGTCAAGGATAAAATTCCTAACGAAAATCACGGTGTTTATGAGATTCCCTGTTCCCATTGTCCTCGTTCCTATATAGGACAAACGAACCGACGAATTCAGGTCCGTGCCAAGGAACATTCACTTTCGGTAAGACACTCAGATATCGCCAACGCCCTTTCCCAACATCACACCCAAACAGGCCACATTATCGATTTCCCCAATACAAGAACTATTGCTCCCGTCCGATCTTTCAAATCCCGAATTATCCGTGAAGCTGTAGAAATAGAAAAACGTCCAAATTGTTTGAACACCAGAGATGACAGTCACAGACTCCCATCAGCATGGAAACCACTTCTCAGTGGTCGCCATGTAACGCCCAATCAGAGTGCATCCCGCACTGATGAGCGTGAGTACCCACCCCCCTCCCCTATAAATACGGCCACGCGACGATCGGCCCGTCAGTTGACTCTGAAGAGTAGGCAGATTGAGACTTCAGAGTTGACAGGAAGCAATACGGTTAGTGGAGTAGGCAGGTTGAGACCACGCAATCGTATTGTTTCCGATTCCTCCTAAATTCGATTCGTGGAGTAGGCAGATTGAGGCCCAGAGTAAGAATTATTTACCTTCTAATACTCCTGAAGATGGCATCGCAAATGGAGCCGAAACGTCGAGATTTTTCAAATCTTTTTCGCGCTTCATTCTGTGAACCTAGTTTTACATATATATATATATATATATATATATATATATTTATATATATTTTAATATATATATTTATATTAATATATATATATTAATATATATATATAAATATATATAATTAATTATATATATATATATATATAAATATATATATATATATATATA
This sequence comes from Cynegetis impunctata, assembly GCA_030704885.1. Lineage (NCBI taxonomy): Eukaryota > Metazoa > Arthropoda > Insecta > Coleoptera > Coccinellidae > Cynegetis > Cynegetis impunctata. The sequence continues at coordinate 212,097 of JARQZK010001511.1, read as the reverse complement.
TATATATATATTATATATATATATGGAAAACAGAATTCTTCGTGTTAACGACACACGTTCGTGGCAATAAAATGAAGTGAACTAGGACATTTATTTGAAACTAATCAAACAAACCTCCTAGCGGAGCTGGTTATAAGAGTTCACGAAGCATCGAAATATCAACATCTACCCCAGACGGTAATTGTTCGAAATGTTAATTTGTTTATCACAATCGATGGAAATTGATAGACAGACTGTTTCGCCCTTATCGGGGCTCATCAGTATCATCCATCCACCGAGAGTGATAACCAAACCAACATTTCAAACGGTCATACATATTTCTTCTAGTAACTCCATGACATATAAATATGACACAGCGCCACCAGTCGGAAACAATTGAACCACATCTTTCAGAATAGAAGAAAACATTTCGGCAACGAAACTCGTCCTGACACCCGAAGGTGGTTACTATAATTCGAACAATTACCGTCTGGGGTAGATGTTGATATTTCGATGCTTCGTGAACTCTTATAACCAGCTCCGCTAGGAGGTTTGTTTGATTAGTTTCAAATAAATGTCCTAGTTCACTTCATTTTATATATATATATATATATATATATATATATATATATATATATATATATATATATATATATATATATATATATATATATATATATATATATATATATATATATATATATATATATATATATATATATATATATATATATATATATATATATATATATATATATATATATATATATATATATATATATATATATACTGCGCCGTAAATTTAACGCATATCTTAAATATTTCTTAAGTTTTGACTGTGAATATTTTCTCAGGCGGTGATCCGATTTGAATAAATTTTTCACCAAATTGTAGCTCCGTTCTTTGAGAAAATGCAGTAGTTATAAGATGATCAAAAAAATAAATAAACTTATTGTACAGAAAAAAATATACGGTGTTATAATCGCATGTCTTCTGAATAATTTGTTTTTTCAATCGTCTGTTTATCTTGAAAGATATTCATGTTTTTATAACCGCTCACACTTTTCAAACGAAATTTTTTAAAATATTTTTGTTAATTTGCGAAGTAGGCTGTGTATACAAAATTTCTTTACAAGTAGAAACTGTGTTTATTTGGTTTTGTATGTCTCTCCATACTACAAGCCCCTTCCGAATCTTTTCAAAATTACCAAACTACCTGACTACCAGTTTAGAATGGGTTTTTCCTACTTTACTAATTTGTAACCATCCTTCTATTAACCCTTTCTACACAATTTGTCATTTATTTATTTTTTGTATTCGATACAACGGAGAAACCTATTTATTAGTTAGCATCAAGCATCTGAAGCAAGTTTCACGGAAACGAGGGTCATGCGTTATTTTACTTTGTGTATATAAATAAATATGTATATTGTTTTTATAAACCATTGTTTTGATATCTTCATTAATTTACATCATGTATCGGCCCAATCAATTCAAAATAAATAAATGAACAAAGTTGTCAACTTTTAATGAAATTTCGTTCGCACAGTCTCCTTCACAAGTTAACAAAAAAGTCTTAAAAAATTTCGTTTGAAAAGTGTGGGCGTTTGTAAAAACATGAATATCTTTCGAGTGGCTCAAGATAAACAGACGATTGAAAAAACAAATTACTCAGAAGACATGCGATTATAACACCGTTTTTTTTTCTGCCTGAGCTACCCGATATTGCCCGCAGAAGGATGTAAACTTGGACAAAGAAAACATATCGCTATTCAACACCCTGTACAATAAGTTTATTCATTTTTTTTTTGATCATCTTATAACTATTGCATTTTCTCAAAGAAAGGAGCTACAATCTGCTGCAAAATTCATTCAAATCGGATCACCGTCTGAGAAAATTTTCAGTCAAAACTTAGGAAATATTTAATGTATGCGTTAAATTTGCGGCGCAGTGTATATATATAAACATACAGAAAGATACTTATGACCTTCTTATCTGTTTAAAAGAAAAATTTTGGCAAGTAATGTGGATAAAGCGAATTCTATCATAGTACTGCCAAGCTCGCACAAAAGTTATATCTTCTCATTTTAAATTTCTGCTAGGAATGTTTAACATTAAGATAAAATTAAAGAAACACTGAAATTCTGTTACAAGGAATGGCATTAAGTGAGTTTATATTTATCTAAATGTGATACATGTGAACAAAATTATTCAGAATAACATTTATGGCATATTAAATAAAATAAAAGACTATCAAGTATTTTGCAGAATCCATTGCAATAATTCCTTTATTGCAAAAAAATCAAATAAGAGGTTTCACAAATTTAATCTATACATTAACAGATGATAGAACACATTTACTAGGTATATATATAACACTTTTCTGAGTGAATATTGCTCTAAAATTGTTAATGAATCGATATACATTGAAGCAAATTACTCGGTTAAAATTTATGAATAATAAACAAATCAAAATATATGCTTGATAGTTATCGCATATCACATACGTATGCCTTTTTGTACCACTGAAATAGTGAAGTTTGAGATAGGTTTTGTTATGCTATACTGCCCAAATGTGCAAACTCAATATGAATCTTAAAAAGATCCTTCCTGTTTGTACTGTAGCTACACTGCCTGCAGCTTTGTTTTTTTTTTTTTCGTCGTAAATGACTGCTCCGAATGATGTCTTGATTAAAGCTATTATGAACTTTGCAGTGGGCATAAAAACGGCAACAATATGTCTCCACGGAATTATCATTACGCATATGAATAGCTTTAATGTGTCGCTTCAGATAGCTCTCCTGCGTAGTACGAAAGTCACATAATGAACATTTTTTAGTTTCCAACAGCAGGTGGACGGAATTGAGGTGAATGCTGAGATGATTCTTAAGGGTTAAATTAGAATATTTCGAGGAATTTTGCTTAGAGAACTGTACATTATTTTCTTTTTTACTCAAAGTGGACATTGAATGCTTGCGATATTTCCACATGTGGCACATGCATATTTTATTTTTTACGTCTTCTTCTTTGTACAAACCAACATCCTTATTAGTATTCCTGTGGGTACATTCATTCTCTTCTACATTGAGAAACACAGGATCACTATAAAAAGATACAGTATAATTTATTATATCATGTTAACTCCCCAGAGTTTTAAATATTCTATCCATATGTGGAATTTTGTAAAATATCTAGAATCTAGGATATCTCCACAAGTGGAGATAATTATTAGAATTACATTAACTTTTTCATATTACTTAAACAATCTGTATTAATGCCAAATATTTGGATAAATTTTACATTATTTTCATCTATAATATAATATCAAGTATTACTGAAGTACGTTGTATTCAAATATTTCACACCAACAACTATGACTCCTCAACATCTGTCATCCGTTACTAAGAATTAGTGCACCCATTATCACAGTATGAGATGGCAGAAATATCAATGATATAAAAATTTTTACCAGTAATTGCATATAAACTAATCAAAAATTCAGAGTTTACCAGTTTTCTTCAAAAGCAACATCCGTTCCGAAATATGCTTTTTGATTTTTGTACGCTATGATTCTGCTGTCATCTTCAAATTGTAGTTTTATATTTGATTGAGGAAATTGTGCACACCCAGCAACATCACAATTTTCCTGAAATTCGTGTTTTACGAAGTCCATTGGAATATATTCTTCAGTGTTCACCTTGCATAAGTTTGAAGCAATGCTAAAAATGAAAGTTTGTGGAATTAGAGCTTTACCTGTATATCGTTTAGATGTAACTATTCTCAGATATCATAAATAACTATTTTAAATGAAACGATAATTTAATATTCGGGAATAATTTCATAGAACGGACATAAAATTCAAGCATTTACCTCTCATCATATTTTATTCCATAAATAACTTCATCAACTTCCAATTTTACTTTTTGCATTATCAGTGAAATTTTTAACTTCTGTAATATTGAAATAACAATTGAATGATTTGACAATTTTGACATTGGTACCAACCGTCAATAATTCGTTTCTATTGGTTAAAACAGTACAGCTATTCAAGAAGAATTATCTATTTTGGAACCATAGAAATTTTAATATTAATCGAGTAAATATATATCTATGTTTGGAACCATAAACAAATATCAGAAAATATGCTGAATCTCAAAATTGATATGCTATTATGTGTTTTTGTATGTAGGTACTATCCTACTAATTATATGGTATGGGTAATTATGGAGTTATGTACAGAGTAACCGGCGAGTTTAATAAAATTTCGAATTCTTGCTTATTTTGAGCCTAAAACATAGATATATCCTATATATACTTAATCTATAAATATAGTTTATATATATATATATATATATATATATATATATATATATATATATATATATATATATATATATATATATATATATATATATATATATATATATATATATATATATATATATATATATATATATATATATATATATATATATATATATATATACCTATATATATATATATATATATATTTTTATATTTATATATATATATATATATATAGATATATATATATATATATATATATATATATATATATATATATATATATATATATATATATATATATATATATATATATATATATATATATATATATATATATATATTTGGTTATGGTTGGCAGTGCGAGGTAAATTAAATATCATCAATACAGCTTCATTATAAATATATTAATAAACGTTTCGGAGGTCCCCTCCTTCTTCAGTATTAATTTATCTTATATATTCTCCTTTTATCTAATATATGGTGTAAAATTGTTTAAAATTGTGTGTTATTACATTAATATATCGTCATGGTTGATTTCTTCTGACCATTTTGTTTTTGATTTCCTTGTACAAGTACAAACAAGTAGCACTATTAAATACCTTTTTGATAATGATTTGAATCAAGATTTACCCCAAGTTTATAAACTCTTATGTCTAATTGTTTCTATCCCGGTGACATCGGCTTCCGTAGAGCGCTCGTTTTCCACTCTTAAGAGAATTAAAACTTATTTACGAAATTCAATGAGCCAGGATCGTTTGAAAAATATTAGTTTGTTGTCTATTGAAAAGGAATTGGTAAAACTTTTGGCGAAAGACAAAAAATTTTATGAGGATATTATAGATCATTTTGCTAACGTTAAAGATCGCAGAATCTTCAAAAATATATAATAACTTTTTATTTGCTCTCACCAGCTGTTAACAAATTCGTTAAGTAGGTAGGTACCTATTTTGTGAAAGAAAATAAATTTGATGAATAGATGAATTGATTAATTGGCTGAGAAGAGTTTTTGTGAATATTGTAAATAGGAGTTGTAGGTCTCAAGGTAGACACTTGAAAGTGAAAACAAATTAATAGCTTAGGGTGCTTGTTCTACTTTGATTTTCTTTGAATTATAAGGCGGTTGACCTTGAAATCCTAAAAATTTTCGCCTATGGTGTATTTTTTAACACCTCTTGTAGCCTCCTCAAACCAAAACCTCACGAGCCGCCACTGATATATATATATATATATATATATATATATATATATATATATATATATATATATATATATATATATATATATATATATATATATATTAAGATTTCTATGCCTAAAAAAAAATAAAAGCAGAATATGAACCCAGATTTTATCGCTTCAACCCAAAATAAGCAAGAATCTTACTCTGGACACACACTCAATAATTATTTTATATTTTTCAACCATTTCAACAACTTAGAATTGGAAGAGCAAAATTGATTTAACTATACTTAAAATAAAGTTCAATTGAATCAAAATAATAAAGTGGTGTTTAGTTTTTCCCTTACATTTTAATTGCGAGCACATTATGAAACATTCATTGTTATTTGGATTTACCCGATTTTTAATTTCATCCAATTTATAAGAAGAAGATTAATTGAATACTATAAAAAACTTCCTGTTATTCCGATAACACAGCGTGTATTTCTTTCAGTAATTACTATTTCAAAAGAGCATTGTTCAAAAACATCTTCAGACTTGTTGAATCACAAAGCTTAGGTCAAAAGGACCCTGTGGAACGTTAACATAAGTTACAGTAGCATATAGAAATGGAACTTCCAAAGGTAATTATTCATACTGATAATGTAATATAATGAATTTGAATAGTTGCATCTCTATTTAGGAATAATTCAAGCAATACTCTGTAACAAGGTTAATTATTTCATGAATTTTTTTCATTTAGTTTAGTTGTATTCGATTTTCAGGATAGCAAAATGACTAGCCCCATTAGTGAATACGAAGAATCAAAAGAAAGATTCCAAAGTTTTACAAAAAAGGAAAGAAGTTTTAGTTCATCTGATGGTTCTGATGATGACACGAACTATTTGGGTGATATTATTCGAGGACTTTGCAGCAAGGACAAGAGCTTAGATATAGGACATGATTCAAGTCTTTTTTATGAATTACTTCTTCATTCAGATTTTATTCAAATTAAAAATGAACTATTAGAATCATTCTATTCTGAATTGTTAAAAAAGTCCATTCAGAACAATATTCTAGATGATATCGTTGCAAACTTAGAAAAGCTGGAAGTAGTTCCACATGTTAAGAAATTTTTTATTGGGCAATTGTTCAAAATTTTTCAGTTGTCACTTGTTGTTGAAAATGACTCCTTAATTTTAGATTACTCAAAGGGAAAAATTTGGTATGTCGTGAATCTGGATAATATAAACAGTATCACAATGCGGCCAAGTGCATACAAATTGATGTTATCAAATGGAGAATTCAGTATTACCAGTTTGAATTTTCTGATACGAATCTGTAAAGTCAAGAGATTGATACTGAGTGGATGCAACTTGAACGGAAGAAATGTGCAAGCTCTATTTCATGAACTCAAATTGGAGTCTTTAAATTTATCTGAATGTGGCACATGTGTGAACAAAATCATTCAAGATAACACTTCTGGCATATTGGATAACTTAAAAGAACTAGATGTATCTGAGAATCCATTACTTAATAAGACCCTTGAAAGTTTACGTTGGATTCCATTGAATTATTTAAATATATCAAATTGCATAAAGAGCTCTGGTAAATTTTTTAATTCGATATGGTTCGCGAATTGTTTCGCATCACAGATGCGAAATATTGAAGGTGAAGAAGGTAAAGGAAATATCGACATTTTATGGGAAGTTGGTGTACTCAGAGAAAGTATCGAAATTCTGAATATTAGTGGTAATGTTCTATCCAAAACGAATTTACAGCTAATTTTACAGAGTCAGTTGAAAGAACTGGATATAGGAAGATGTCTTAATTCAAATTGGGTCAAATTTTTGGATGTTGTGTTTCCAAAAACTTTGAAGATATTAAAAGCACAAATGAACATGCTTTTCTTTGAAGATTTCAAGATACTTTCTGGAACTTGTCTGGAAAAATTGGAAATGGATTATTATGAGAGTACTGAGTTGGATTTCTCAGATTTATATAATTCATCTCTTACAAAAACTCTTAAAGAACTAACTATTTGTGTGTTAAACTTTTCTACTGAATTAATGTCATTTATCTCCAGTATTAAATTAAAATATTTCTGTTGTCAATGTCAAAATTCGAGTGAAATTATATCCTCATATATTTCTAATCCAAATTTAGATAAAAATTGTTTGCAAACTCTAAAATTCGAAGGTAACGGCTGTATGTCAACTTCTATTCAACCACGAATGATTTCTGAAATTCTAAAATTTAGAAATTTGCAGGAACTGTATTTACATGCGTGGAAGAGTAGTGACGAAATGAACTTAATTCTTTCTTGTGATAATCTTCATGAATCCATCAAGTCTTTAGAGCTGGCGGAGAACTACTATATTACTGATGACAATTCGACGCAAATTTTGAAATTCAAAAAGTTAAATAAACTTACATTTTCTTTCGAAAAAGATATCAGCTACCACAATTTAAAGAAAATTGTTGAAATGAATGCTGTAGAAGAATTTATACTTACTGCAGTCATTCGTGAAACTTTAAGTTTGGATATCGCCCGTTTAATATGTCTTGCACCAATAAATACGTTGAAAATATTCAGAGCTGGTAATATTACAGACGAAGCATTTAATTATTTGATGGACGAAACTAATTCCTTTGGTTTGTCTAAACATCTTGTGACCTTTTTATCTGTAGGCTGTGTTATTATGCCAAATTTGGCTAGTGTACTGAAAAAAGTTCATTGGGAAGAAGTTTTATTATTATCATGCAGTTGGAAGGAGACCGCCTCCGAGATATTCTTGAGTAATGAATATTTAACTTGGTCTTTGAATTATTTCTGCTTATGCCTTCATGAAGGAAAAAATTGGAAACCGGAATTTCTTCAGAAATTGTTGTGCACAAAACTGAAAACAGACAACATGCTATTTCATTATGATACACTAGCATTAAAACCGATTCCTATTTCCGAATTTTTATTTTCTTTGTCGTTAAAACCAAGTGATCTGGAGGAAGACAAAGAATACCTTCCGGAACTATTGAAAAGTAACATGTCAATTATCGATTATTTCGATTTGGATCCTAGACTAAAACAATATTCTTGTTATTCAAATTTAAATCGTTGCTATAGGGATGTAGTGAGGTCGATCCAGAGTAACCAAATTTGATAAAACCAAATATTGCTACTAATAATACACCTAATTATACATATAATAGATATATATATATATATATATATATATATATATTTATATAAATATATATATATATAAATATATATATATATATATATATATATATATATATATATATATATATATATATATATATATATATATATATATATATATATATATATATATATATATATATATATTATTTATATATATATATATATATATATATATATATATATATATATATATATATATATATATATATATAATGTACAATCTTACAATGTTCGTATGTATGTATTTTAGCGTTGTTTACACGATAACGCAATTTTGAAGCAATAGGGTTGAAAGTTTGTAAATAGGTAGTTTCGTATGATATCTTGGATGCATGGCCGGCCTAAGAGGTGTGCGAAGTATGCAGCCGCACACTCAAGCCTTTTGGAGGGGCATTAAATTGACCAATTTTTGTAAAAAAAAATAAATTATTTATATATATATATATATATATATAACTATATATATCTATATATATATATATATATATATATATATATATATATCTTGAGAGGAGTGTTGCCGTGTAATCAAAACATCAATTGTACTTTCTTTGGGTTCTCGGCAATTAGTTAAAAGGGCAATTAATAAACGAAAGTCATTCGTCAATACATCTATATTTCGAACCTTAAACGGTTCTTCTTCAGGATGATCTGAACAAGACTCAAAAAAACAACAAAATGAACATGACAAAACCTCAAAAGGAACTCTAATTCCCCTTAAACTTGAAAAAAATATATATATTACCAACCAGACCGTGTTCAATAGTTTGACAAGGGAGCAAACTATTGAACACGGTCTGGTTGGTAATATTTTTCAAGTTTAAGAGGAATTAGAGTTCCTTTTGAGGTTTTGTCATGTTCATTTTGTTGTTTTTTTGAGTCTTGTTCAGATCATCCTGAAGAAGAACCGCTTAAGGTTCGAAATACAGATGTATTGACGAATGACTTTCGTTTATTAATTGCCCTTTTAACTATATATATATATATATATATATATATATATATATATATATATATATATATATATATATATATATATATATATATATATATATATATATATATATATATATATATATATATATATATATATATATATATATATATGTTCGTATGTATGTGCTTATGTATTTTAGCGTTGTTTACACGATAACGGGCGCAATTATGAAGCAATAGGGTTGAAAGTTTGTAAATAGGTAGCTTCGTATGATATCTTGGATGAGATTGTTTTTGGTTCGAATTGGTTGGGGGGTCAACCTCCCTGGGGGCAAAATAAATCTTGTTTACACGATAACAGGCGCAATTTTGAAGCAATAGAAAAAAAGAAATCTTTTTCTGATATATTATGGATCTAGGGTTTCCAACTCTCGACAGGACAAACCCGGGAGAATTTTATAAGTCCACTATGGGGGGGGGGATGTAAGAAATTGTCAATCAATTTTAAATTTATATCCACTTTGCTTTCGAGCAGTATCTAATATTTGACGGTTTTTCACCATAAAATCATAATCATTAAAGATCGAAGTTTCGTTACAGCGACGGTTACGTATAATTTCAGAAAAACCGGAGAAATTATTGTAACCCGGGAGGTCGGGAGGATAACCATTATTACCGGAGTCTCCCTGGCAATCCGGGAGGGTTGGCAACCCTATATGGATCCCAAGTTATTTTATGCATAAAAAAATGTAATTATACATAATTTTAATCCAAATGAAAGTGAAGACAAAATATCAGATGAAGATGAAATATTGGCTGAATAAAATATTTTTAGTTCATGTTTTTTTTGACAAAGAATACTGTTTTATTTTTTTAAAATATTTTTCTGATGAAATTGTTCTGTGGATTACTTCTTCTTACTCTCTATGTTATATATTTGGTGAGGTTAGAAGTTGATTATTAAAATGTGATCATTAAAGAAAGCGCGGTTATTTTTAGTTGTAGCATTTTTCTGTTTCTTGAGCTGACCTGACTTTTTCCAACCTTACTAACCTAACCTCCGAGTTCATAAAAGCATAGAATTCCTGAAATATATGAATTTAGTTATAAAAAAGACAATCTTTTTGATAATAAAATTAATCTATAACATGAATTCTATACTTTTATGAACTCGGAGATTTGGTTAGTAAGGTTAGAAAAAGTCAGGTCAGCTCAAGTTTTTGAAAAAAAAAAAAAGATAACCCAGCGACAAAATCTGACTTCATATTCGGCTTTTTCAGGCCAAATTATGCTAAAATCCGAAATTTCAAGAAAATTGGGGGAGTCTGTTGTAAAGTCAATAATTACCTAATTCTTTGAGATTTTTGAACGTTTAATAAAAGATCTTCAAAATGCTGGTGCTACTGTCGATAGAAAAAAAAAGTTGACTTTATTAATTATAACCCTGCCAGAAAGTCTAGACCATTTGACCGAGACAATTGACTTATTACCTGAAGAGAATAAAACGGTAGATTATATTCGTGAGAAAATTTTAATTAGAAGAGCTAAGAAGGATGACATTTCAAATTCGCCTGACCAAACTAATACTACTGTTTTTGAATCGAAACATGATGCTCAGGTATTCAAAACTGCTGTGAAATCTGCTGGAAAAATATGTTTTTCATGTAATGAAAGAGGCCATATTGCACAATTTTGTCACAATCGAGGTAATCAAGCAAGGAATAATACTAGAAAAATTTTTCATAGTCAAGGACGAGGCATTCAACGTGGAGGTAATTATCAGCGAGGCAAATACCGAGGTGGAAACAACAATTCAAGCAGACGATCAAATTTCAACACTGAGGTGGATGATATACAGACTATTAATTCCTTTAATATTGAGATCAACACAACTGATGTGAAAGAACAAGGTATGATTCATTGGATTCTGGATAGTGGTTCAACAAATCACTTGATTAATAATGATGTTTATTTTGATAAAAGTTGTAATCTTAAGAACCCAGTAAATATTAAGGTAGGAAATGGAAATAATGAAATAGCCACCAAAATTGGTAATATTAAATGTAATTTTAATGGAAATATTGTTGATGTCAAGAATGTTCAGATAATATTAATCGTAATTTGCTTAGTGCTTAATGTATTCTTAAAGCTGGTAATTCTATTTTGTTTAAAGACAGTAAAGCTGAAATTTTTTATTCGAAGAATTTATTATTAACTACTGCTGTTTTGAAAAATGGTCTTTTTGAAATAGAAAGTAATACTGTCGATATTAATAATACAGTAAAGGTAGTAGAAATACAGAAAAAGAATAGGGAACTAGGAAAAGAACGTTTGCATCGTTTATTAGGCCATATTAACTTTAATGATCTGTATAAAATGTGTAAGTATAACGTTATTGAGGGTTTACCTGATAACCTAAATTCAATCAGAATAAATTGCGAAATATGTGCATCATGCAAGATGGTTAGGAAATCTTTTAAAAATAATAGGTCGAGGGCTAAACGAATTCTAGAAATAATACACACTGATGTTAAATATTTTGATGTTGTATGAAGGTTCTAAGTATGTTGTCTCATTCATTGATGATTTTAGTCACGTTGCGTCAGTTTATTGTATTAAGTCTAAAGATGAAGTTCTTAATTGTTTTAAGTCCTACTGCAATTACATGATCAATTTTACAGGCAATAGGATTCGTGAAATTCGTTGTGATGGTGGTACAGAGTACCTGAATCAAAATGTTTATAGTTTGGCTAGAGAATTAGGTTTACGTCCGTCCCCTCCTTATGTTCATGAATTGAATGGTGTTGCTGAACGATTTAATCGAACTATGATGGATCGTACCAGATGTTTGCGAAAAGAAGCGGGTTTAGAAAAAAAATACTGGCCTGAAATTGTAGTAGCTGCTACTTATATAGGCAACAGGTTAATTTGTTCTACAACTGGACAATCTAAGTCACCATATGAGATTTTCTTCGGAAAGAAGCCTTCAATTAAAAACTTACACTTATATGGTAGTAAAGCTTTTGTTCATGTACCGGAAGTACATAGAAAAACACAAGATGATAAAGATCGAGAAGGTATTTTAGTTGGTTTTTCGGATGTAGGTTTTCGTATTTTGGTTAATGGAAAAGTTATTGTTGCAAGAGATGTGAAATTCATTGAAAAGGATAAACCTTTCATAAGAGTAGATGATGATGATAATGGTGAAAAGGGTGATGACAGAGAAGAATTAAGTGACATGTCTGAAAAAGATCAAGATGTAATTCGTAAATCAACTAGGTCTAAGAAATTTCCTGAAAAATATCAAGATTTCGAATTATACAACTGTATAGTTGACATTCCTAAAAATGTTGAGGAAGCTTTAACTAGTGAACATTGGAAAAGGGCCATGGAAAGGGAGTATAATCATTTGACTGAAAATAAAATCTGGGAGTTAGTTAAATTTCCAAAGGATAGGAAATTGATAGGTCATAAATGGGTTTTTGTTAAGAAAAATAATGGCACATTTAAAGCTAGGTTGGTTGCTTTAGGGTATCAACAGCCAGTTTCATTTGAGGGAAATTTATTTTCACCAGTTGTCAGTTACACTCTTATGAAAGTCTTCTTAGGAATATCAAGTAAATTAAAACACTGTGTTCATCAGTTCGATGTTGTGACAGCATTTTTACATGGGGAAGTTAAAAGTGAAGTCTACATGACTCAACCTGAAGGGTTTTCAGATGGTTCTAGTAAGGTTTGTCTTTTGAGGAAAGCACTTTATGGTTTAAGAGAGAGTCCAAGATGCTGGTTTGAATGTTTTCATAATTACGTTTTAAAAATTGGATTTAAAGTTTTGCCAGGTAACTGTCTTTATGTATTGAAAAATAAGTTAGGTGTAGCATTTTTGGCATTATATGTTGATGATTTGCTAGTTTCTGGAAGATCTTTAGAAATAATAGGAGAAATAAAAGATCTATTATTTAGTCGTTTTCACATGAAACATTTAGGTGAAGTTAAAACTTACTTAGGAATAAATATTTGTTATAATCGTGCCAATCAAGCTGTTGAACTTGATCAGAAATCTTATATTAACCATTTAGCTTCTAAGTTTGGAATTACTAACTCTCGGTCCTTCAAGACACCAATGGAACAAAATTTGAAATTAGAGTCTGATGTCAAGGTGTCTGTAAATACAGAATATCGTAGTCTCATTGGGGCTCTTCTATACTTGAGTATGGGAACTAGGCCAGATATTTCTTTTTCTTTGAATTATTTAAGTCGTTTTCAAGATTGTTCTAATGAGGTTCATTTTAAATATGCCATGCGTGTGTTGGCTTATGTGTTTCACACTAGGGATCTATGTTTGAATTTTTCTATTAACAGGGAAGAAATTGTAGCATATAGTGATGCTGATTGGGGGTGTGACCCAATTGATAGAAAACCTGTCTCAGGAATTATTGTAAAATTGTTTGGCTGTCCAGTCTTCTGGTCATCTAGGAAGCAAAGAGTTGTAACCAGGTCTTCTTGTTTTGCAGAGTGTCATGCTCTAGCGGACACCATAGATGAAGTCAAATTTATACGCGGTTTATTAATTGAGATGGGTTTAAGTAGTGAAGAACCAGCAATTATATATGAAGACAATAGCAGTACACTTAGTTTAGCTAATAATTGTAATTTCACAAAACGAAGCAAACATTTAGATATCAACATTCAATATGTTTTTCAAAACATTGAATCTAAAGAAATTACTGTTAAGAAAGTTGATTCAAGTTATAATTTGGCTGATATATTTACCAAGTCACTAGGTAGAGAAAAATTTTGTTTTTTTAGAGGAATGTTGTGTTTAAAGTAATTAGTACGTTTTTAGTATTTAAGTTTTGTTTGAAAAATCATTGATTATTAAAATGTGATCATTAAGAAAGCGCGGTTATTTTTAGTTGTAGCATTTTTCTGTTTGGTGAATAAAATAATAGTTATTACATTGGATATATTATTTTAACAGAAATATATGTCTTTTTCCCACTGTACCTTTTTTTATCAATTTTAAAAAAATCATGCATTAAGGGGTTAAGGTTTCGCTCTCCTCCAGAAGAAGCCAAAGGACTAAAATTTGTGATATAATGTCAGATCACAAGGCAGTGTCTTGGGGCCATTGCTATTTATTATTTATGTAAATGATATCAACTATGTACCTGGTTCACACTATATTAATTTATTTACTGATGATACCCTTGTATATACTAAAAACTGTGATTCAAAAGAAGCTGTACAAAATATCAATACATCTTTAAAGAAAATCGAAATATATATACAATAAACACAAGTTGAATATCAATAAATCTAAGGCAATGATTGTTTCAGCGATCTCGAATCAAAGAAAGATTGATAATCCGCATAATTATTTAATAGCATAGCCAACTCGCAAATGTAAATGAAATTAAATACTTAGGATTTATTATAGACCATCAGTTAATTTTGAATGAGCATGCGGAATATACTATTAGAAAGATATGTAAAAAAATGTATTTTTTTTCTAGAATTTCAAAATCTTTATCAACCTTTGCTAGCCACACTTTGACTACTGTGCCACATTGATGTATCTATTTGGCCGAAATCAAATAGGACAAATGCAAAAATTACAAAATCGCGGTATGAGAATTATTTTGAAATGCAACCAATATAGGTACCCCTATTGAGCTTATGTTAAATACCCATAGATATATACTATATATACTTACTCAGTAAGTACAGATATACCTATATTAAGATTTCTATGTAAATACCCTACAGTGGCAGCCGGTACATAAGAGACTGTATTATTTGAGCATGATTTTTATTTACAAAATTATGAGTGGGATACAACCAGCCTATCTTAGCAGATATTTAGTACGAAATAGTGATCTTCATTCACATAACACAAGAACATGTAATACATTTCTTTAAAGGTCTACCTAGCTTTAATAAGATACCTGATAAAATAAAAAATGTAAGTTCCTTAAAAGTATTTGGAATGTTGTTATTAGAATATATCAAGTTGTAATGCATGACTTACTGTGACATTATTTATGTTTATATAAATCATTTATGTATTTATAACTATATATTGTATATTAGGATTCCTAAAATAAAGTCTACATACACAGAATGAGTTGTGGGTTAAGATTTAGTATGTGGATTCAGTTAACGTTAGGCAAAAGGTGAGTGTTATTTAGTTGTTTCAACTATTTTCCTTTAAATCCACAAACTTATTACTGCAGGGAAAATATTTATTCTCAGTAAACTGTAAAGAAGAACTCTCTTAAGTTCAGACACTTTTTTTCAATCTTCAAGTTATGAATCCACACCTTTCTTCTGTCCATCATTTCCTTGTTTCCCAACTTTGTTTGGAATACAACTTTGAATTGTCCAGCTTTTGGAAAGGTATGTAAGCTATATTCGGGTTTTTTCCCAATATGAACAATAGGATACACAACAATAGTGATTAATCTTTTCTGAACGTTTGTAAACGATACCAAACAAAATTAAACACAATTAATACTCAACAACTTCTCATATCAAATACACGTAAACAAATCAATCTATGGCCCATGCGTTAGTAATATTCGACACCGATAGGGGGCGCATCGCTTATGAGTGGTGTTTAGTTTTTCCCTTACATCTTAATTGCGAGCATATTATGAAACATTTATTGTTATATGGATTTACTCGATTTTTAATTTCATCCAATTAATATTTTATGGGAAGTTGGTGTACTCAGAGAAACCATTGAAATTCTGAATATTAGTAGTAATGTTCTATTCAAAACGAATTTGCAGCTAATTTTACAGAGTCAGTTGAAAGAACTGGATATAAGAAGATGTCTTTATTCAAATTGCGTCAAATTTTCGGATGTTGTGTTTCCCAAAACTTTGAAGTTATTGAAAGCACAAAAGAACAAGCTTTCCTTTGAAGATTTCAAGATACTTTCTCGAACTTGTCTGGAAAAATTGGAAATGGATTATCATGAGAGTACTGAGTTGGATTTCTCAGATTTATATAATTCATCTCTAACAAAAACTCTTGAAGAACTAACTATTTGTGTGTTAAACTTTTCTACTGAATTAATGTCATTTATCTCCAGTATTAAATTGAAATATTTCTGTTGTCAATGTGCAACAAATTCGAATGAAATTATATGGTCATATATTTCTAATCCAAATTTAGATAAAAATTGTTTGCAAACTCTAAAATTCGAAGGTCCCGGCTATATGTCAATTTCTATTCAACCACGAATGATTTCTGAAATTTTAAAATTTAGAAATTTGCAGGAACTGTATTTACATGCGTGCCAGACTAGTGATGAAATAAACTTAATTCTTTCTTGTGATAATCTTCATGAATCCATCAAGTCTTTAAAGCTGGCAGAGAACTACTATATTACTGATGACAATTCGACGCAAATTTTGAAATTCAAAAAGTTAAATAAACTTTCATTTACTTTCAAGAAGGATATCAGCTACCTCAATTTAAAGAAAATTGTTGAAATGAATACTGTAGAAGAATTTATACTTACTGCACTCATTTGTGGAACTTTATGTTTGGATATTGCTCGTTTAATATGTCTTGCACCAATAAATACGTTGAAAATATTCAGAGCTGGTAATATTACAGACGAAGCATTTAATTATTTGATGGACGAAACTAATTCCTTTGGTTTGTCTAAACATCTTGTGACCTTTTTATCTGTAGGCTGTGTTATTATGCCAAATTTGGCTAGTGTACTGAAAAAAGTTAATTGGGAAGAAGTTTTATTATTATCGTGCAGTTGGAAGGAGACCGCCTTCGAGATATTCTTGAGTAATGAATTTTTAACTTTGTCTTTGAATTATTTCTGCTTATACCTTCATGAAGGAAGAAATTGGAAACCGGAATCTTTTCAGAAATTGTTGTGCACAAAACTGAAAACAGACAACATGCTTTTTCATTATGATACACTAGCATTAAAATCGCTTCCTATTTCCAAATTTTTATTTTCTTTGTCGTTAAAACCAAGTGATCTGGAGGAAGATAAAGAATACCTTCTGGAACTATTGAAAAGTAACATGTCAATTATCGATAATTTCTATTTCGATTTGGATCCTAGACTAGTCCTAGTGGTTATTTAAGTTTAACCCTCCGTGACTAACATACGTTCGTAGTACTACACCGTAGCTAACATCGGTCTCAGAGACCAATTTCAATTAAACGTTGATAATTGTTTTATAATGTTCAATATTTTTATTATTATTTCAGATTTTGATTAAGTAAACACTCCTTGACACTTTTTGATAATTTTTATTTTATTTATAACTTCAGTCCTATAATAAACATTAAAAAAAATAAATTTCCTCAATTAAAAATCATAAACATTTTCATTGGAGAAATAAAAAGAACAAATTCTGAAATGAATAAACAAAAACAGATAACTGTATAAATATATACTTAATAACAAAAGTAAAGTACCAAGAACATAAAGGCTATAAAAACAAGATTGAATCAAGTATCCACTTTCAAGCTGCATTCTGAGCACAGTGGAATTAGATGTTCCAGGCACATGAATTTATAGCAGAAAAGATAGCTGTACTTTGTTTTTCCCTTCTTTTTAGATGCATCATTTCAAAATCGCCATATTCCAGGCTATCATCACTTTTTTCTGCGGCTTCATTTTCTGGTTCATCGATCTATTCCTGCCATAGGCGTTCTAGAGTTCTAGTCTTTCTTGCTCCTTTTCACAACTCCAATCAGCCATTATGTTGAGCAAAATGTTCTATTTAGTCTTTTTAAACAAAACGGGTACCAAATATAAATTAAGACGCCTGTTTCAGAATAAAAAAAGAATATTGACTTACTGAGTATTTTCAGATAATCACTTGCACACTTACTAACATCGGTCCACAAGACCGAAAGTGATAGTTACTCAACACATAGTAGAGATTGTACGAAATACCTGTCACAGGTATGGACTAGGAACAACTTGTAACAGGTACGAATCGTACTCGATTAAGGAAAGGAAAAGAAACACACGTGTTTCATTCCTCCCTGAAGTATATGTCAGGGAGGCGGGCAGCTTGAGTTTGGGATTAACTCCTTCAGCCAGATCAGAGGATACACTTGTATGTACAAGTGCATTAAGGATAGGTGAGTCGGGATATTTATGGAACATAGGAAGTGTGGGTAGGGTTCAGAGGATTAATACTGGCCCAGCATTCGCCTTATAAGTTTGCAAGCAGTGACTTACATTACCATGAGGAAACCTCTGAGAAAAACTCATGGCAGACCAGTCGGCCCCGGGGTTTGAACCCGAGACCTCCCAAATGCTAGCCAGCGTACCTAACATACTCGACTAACTAGCTTGGTAATCTGGCATAGGAAAAAAAAAAGGAAACACACGTGTTTCATTCCTCCCTGAAGTATGTGTCAGGGAGGCGGGCAGCTTGAGTTTGGGATTAACTCCTTCAACCAGATCAGAGGATACACTTGTATGTACAAGTGCATTAAGGATAGGTGAGACGGGATAGGTATTTATGGAACATAGGAAGTGTGGGTAGGGTTCAGAGGATTAATACTGGCCCAGCATTCGCCTTATAAGTTTGCAAGCAGTGACTTACATTACCATGAGGAAACCTCTGAACAAAACTCATGGCAGACCAGTCGGCCCCGGGGTTTGAACCCGAGACCTCCCAAATACTAGCCAGCGTACCTAACGTACTCAACTAACTAGCTTGGTAATCTGGCATAGGAAAAAAAAAGGAAACACACGTGTTTCATTCCTCCCTGAAGTATGTGTCAGGGAGGCGGGCAGCTTGAGTTTGGGATTAACTCCTTCAGCCAGATCAGAGGATACACTTGTATGTACAAGTGCATTAAGGATAGGTGAGACGGGATATTTATGGAACATAGGAAGTGTGGGTAGGGTTCAGAGGATTAATACTGGCCCAGCATCTGGCATAGATGAGAGACGAGTATATATTTGAGGGAACGAGAAGTGGGCGTGGCCGATTGAAGCCGCGTGCGTACGACGTTAACGTAGTCGGTCCGCTCCGGTCCAACAACGTCTTGAGTATACTGCGCGTACGCATGGTACGGCGGCGCGCTGTTCCGACAAAGAGTATCTTTGTGGTTCCGAGTCCGAAAAGAAAAGTACGATACGAGAGTACGAGACGAGTCAGGCGGGAGCGAATCGTCCGTCTCGTTCATGGAACAGGTATCTGTCACAGGTATGACTTAGTAACTGGAACGAAACGTACCTGTTACTAGAAAATACTGGTTTTTAACATCTCTAATACATAGGCGTTCCACAGAAATTGAGAGCCTTCCAAAAAATTTCAATTTAATCCTGGTTGGATTCACTTGGCTCCTTCAAAAAGAGCCTGAAGCTGTAGTGTTAAATTTAATTCTTTCAGTTGAAGCTACTTAATATTTTTTAAAAAAATAAGGTAAATAAAAATCACAAATACTGGAATCAAATACAGGGACAGCTACACATAACAAAGAGGGAAAAATGTTATCTGGTAGCCTGGACCCCTTACGAGTGTGGAATTAAATTGTGGAAATCTTGAAGGCCAGAGATTGGGAAGCAAATATTTTAGTCATTCCAAGTTTTTATTTAACCAATTTTATTCCATTTATTACTTATAAATTCTGTTAAATATATTACTTGTTATTGTCAACCATTTTTTTTTCACTCATATTAGTTATGTTACCATCAGTTTTGATCTACCTTCTACCTATATGTTATTGTTTCATTAACAAGTAAAACATTTTAAAATTATCTATTTGCTTTGAACCTGTTTCTTTAAACCTATTTTTACTTATAGAACACCGTTTCAGTATGTACTTCTGTTCAGACATTATAGTTGAAATAAATATTTTAACATACTAAAGTAGACTAGAATTTACTATTTTTTTTTCAAATTTTGGGTAGAGATGATTAAATATAAGTAGGTACACTACCTGGAATAAAAGATACTTTATACATATTGTTATGTCTACTCTGTGAAAACATATAGGCACACAGTTACATAAAATATTTAAAAGAAAGCAACACTTTCTTAATAGGGTGAATTAAAAAGGAAATTCAGTAGCAAATAATTTTGTAATTTTATGTATTGATTTTAAAATTTTACAGATTACGAGTATGAAAATAAACAAAACGGTTAACAACTAAATGAATAAATTTTCAATGAAATTCTAAAATTGTCACAAAATTTTTCTTAACAAAACTAGACAAGTTCAGTTGAAATGTATGATTCCTCAACTTCTCTGATAAGAGGTGGTTGCAAATTTTTTAGGGCCTCAATTACCTGCACAGCAAATAGCACGTTGTTGAAGGGTGTGTGGAATAAAATCTAAAATTTGGACTTCTTCATTCTTCTTATTATTATTTATTACTAATCTATAATTAAAAACTTTCTAAATCATCAATGAAATCGAAAAGTAGTAGCTTAACCTTGGGTGTATTCGCGTTGGGCGCTTACACGCTTTAAGCGCTCACGCTTAGAAGCACATATTATTGGCGTTCGTGTTGGCCTACTAGCGCTTAGAGACGCTCACGCTTTGGCTTTGAGCATTAAAGGTGAATGTCAGATCTTCTTTTTACTCTTAGGTAGGCAAAAACGCCCGATAGTTCACGCAAATACTGTGCTTTAACATTTCCCTACAAATTTATTAATTATCGACAACAAAAGTTAGGTTAGCTTACGCTTAATGTTAAGCGTTTGTGAGCGCGAGTCGACCACAGAGAACGAAGCTTATAAGTGCTTAAAGCGTGTAAGCGCCCAACGCGAATGCACCCCTTGTCGTAAAGGTAATAATTTTTCATACGTCCTTCTGATGACGTCATTGTTCTAAATATGTGTAAACTACTATCATATAAATATAAACCAATCACGAATATTGGTATAATGAATGACACACGTAACTGCATTGAATGGCTGTCATTTCGCTGTTATTATTAATTTAAAATTTAACTTTTTGTGTTGCAAAATAACGCCTCATGACCTTGAAACTTTGTCAGTTACCGTTTCATTCAATTCAATTTATTCAAAACGAATTGTAATGTACATTTCATTTCGTTTGTCTGAGGTGTTTGAAAACCAGTGTAGTTTTTTTTTAATTTTTATTTTGTATAGTTTTTTCATATACTCATTTTTATTTTTAAATGATAAACGAAGAAGTCACGGAAATATTGGAAAATCAAAAAGCATTTTTATGTGAAGATAAACGTGTACTAGGACTTTTGAAGTCTACAGAGTATTCTAATCAAGTGAGTAGCTTGCCGTTTTATAGCACTTATTCGCTTTTGATTGAAGTTTTGGGTCGATTTATTGCAAAGTTTTTCAAGTGGCACTTAGATGCTGCTTCATCAGCATGAAATTAGCCTTTTGTCTCTGTATTTGAATGCCCACTTTGAATCTTCGCGAACAATAAAAAATGAGCAAGGTGCCTTGGTAGGGATGTTAACTTCGTAATCCCTCAGTTATTTGCAGATTACTTTCTTGGATAGTTGTCTTTTTCATATTGGAATTAATATCTGTTCTCATGGAATAAACTGATTTGTGAGTAATGGCATCAATAATTCTTTAGACTTTTATGAATTTCATGTGGATCATTTATATCTCTTTTTTAGAGCCTTATTGTAGATTGTTAAATGGTGAATCTGTTCAATAGTTGTGATATTTTGTCATATGAAAAAAAATTGTAGTCATTTTACCTAATGCCGATTGAAAGGTATGTATGTTGATGTTTAATTGTTATAGTTTTGCAATATCATCAGAGGTACAGAATTTTGGGCTTAATCTGGATACATAACTAAGTCTAAAAGGATGTTGAGTTATGTTCAATTCCACAAAAATACTTGGATCTTTATTCTTATTTAATAGGTTCTCATTCAATGTGGAAATCTATAGTAATACAGAGAATCAATCCATGAAAAAATTTCTTCTATGTAGGACTTTTAATCAGAAATTCTTCTATTTCGATTTATCATACATAAAATGTAATTTTGAATCCTTAAATGAGGTAATACCGAACAGGTTATACTTAAGAATTACAAGTACCTACCTGTCTTTTAATATAACATGGAGAGTTTTCCAAATTATTTCAAGGCATTAAAAATGTGGAATATGTTTTCTATTACAAGTGGAAATACATTAATATTGGGACAAAATTTGAATTACATAATTTAGCATAACATATACCAAATAATTTTGTAGTAGGTATATGAAATGTGAATTTCATTAAACTCAATTTTTTTTGTCTCATATTAGACTAATCAGACAATTACAACTGTAACCATTATTGAAACTATCATAACTTCATGCAGCTAATACACTAAAAACATTACATACATTCTATTATGGAATTAAGTATCGACATGTATTTTCAAGTATCTATATGTATTTAAAAGTGATAACCGTATGGAACATCGATAAATTTGACCTATCCAAGAAAACTCAGAGATATATTACAGTAGAACACAATAGTAAAAGTTTTCCTCAAACTTGAGTTTAATTTTTCAAATTTGTAGTTTTTCTATGTTAAAACAATGACACGAACATCAATAATATAAAATTGTTGGTGGTACCCATCATTAGTATATGATAATTATAATGAGGAACATTGTAAAATCAGGTTTTGATTTTGTTCATCATATGAATATAAAATATTTTTTTTTTAAAGTTTATTTATTTCTGACCTCAAATCAGTTTCCTGGTACTGAGGCCCAAAAATTTACAAAAATTATAACATAATATAAACTCCATTTCAATCATAACAACATAATATACACTTTCTTATTAAGAAAAATTATCCAAAGTTCACACTATCACATTTACCAACTTTGAGTTATATTGATTGCAAATATTTTATTTAGTGTCCCTTATGTATTTCCTCAGGTCATGGCCTAGTTTTCGATGTCTTCCTTCTAATACACTTCCTGGTATAGAGTTGTAGGTTTCAGTGCTTCTCTGGTATGGCGACTCCTGTCCCCTTTTGGTTCTGGAGTAGGGATTTCTAATCACTTGCATTGACCTTACATTATAATTGTGGATATCCCTCGTATACTTTATTACAATATTTGATTTTAAAGTCTTGTTTTTAATGCCATGAATAAGTTTAGTCTGTTCCATAGTGATAAATTGTTTTATTGTTAAGATGGGACGGTCCTTGTACAAACTTTCACTAGGTGTTGAGTATTCCAGTTGGAAAAGGGCTTTGATGGCTTTATTTTGCAGTCTCTGCAGTTTACTGATGAGGTATCCGCTTGCACTTCCCCAGCAAGGCATAAGGTATCGTAAGTGCGGTTCAATAAAGCTGTTATACAGAAGGTATCTTGAACTATCGTTTAACTGATGAAAGCATCTTCTTGAAACTCCAATAATAGGAGCGATTTCTTCAACTATATTGTTAATGTGTGCATTCCACACTAATTTGCTGGATATTATTAGTCCGAGATATTTGTACTGCATTACTTCCGTTAGTATTTTTTTTATCCAACTTCAGAACTGAATCACACTTTTTTTTCCCTTTTTGAGTTATGGTCATATATACCGTTTTGTCAACATTTATAGATAGTTTGTTATAACACAGCCACTCGTAATAAATTTCAAGATTATTATTCATTGTTTGTTCTAATTCTTCCTTTTTATCAGCCGAACACACTAAAACAGTATCATCTGCGAACATAAAATACTTGCACTTTAGATCAATAAACTTCAATGAATGCACATACAGCAGATAGAGCAGAGGTCTCAAAACCGAGCCCTGCGCGACATATAATTTAATAAACAAGGGTTTAATAAAACTACGATGTTTGGAAGTATCTTAAAGCTTTGAGTTCCTAGAGTGAAGTTCCAGTACTTCATGTTTAATAACGTCAATTGACTGCTCATTTACACTTGGTACAAAATTATAAATCAATTAGAGTAGAACACTTGCTTTGAGTCCACTTACATATATGTAACCTAACCTTTATAACGTCAATGGTTTTCTTACTGTTTTGAAAACAATCTATTTATTCAAATTACTGCTTCAATTAGTGTAGGTATCCTAAAGTCTATTTGGTCATTAATGATGTCAAAGTGTGTGCACAAGAATTGATTCTTTGTGCTACTTACTGAGAAATCTGAAACATGTTCTTTCTATTGAGCAGATTTTACAACTTTACCAT
Organism: Cynegetis impunctata; assembly: GCA_030704885.1. NCBI lineage: Eukaryota > Metazoa > Arthropoda > Insecta > Coleoptera > Coccinellidae > Cynegetis > Cynegetis impunctata. The sequence continues at coordinate 187,323 of JARQZK010001511.1, read as the reverse complement.
GCGCAAGTCTCTTCAAGACTGAGTTATGGGATAGTCTTTTGGGGAGCATCCTCTGCTGCTAGAGATGTTTTCATTAGTCAAAAACGGGTGGTTAGGTGTATTGTTGGTGTCCCTCAGACGACTTCTTGCAGGCGGTATTTTAGAGAATTGAAAGTATTGTCATTACCATCGATTTTGATTATTGAACTTGCTTCCTTGATATATCGAAACCGGGTAGGGTTTCTTCGGGGTGCTGAGTTTCATGCTTATACTACTCGCAACAATCTTAATTTGAGGTTGCCTAATTTTAAATATAGAATAGGTTTAATGTCTCCTTCCTCACTTGGAATCAGAGTGTTTGACAAGTTGGATGAAAATATAAAGCTTTCAGAAAATCTGAATATTTTCAAAAAAAGACTGAAAGAGTATTCAGTCGATAAAAGTTTTTACAGTCTCGAGGAGTTTTTTATGTACTGAGATGTAGAATTGTATATTAAGCATATGTACTGAGATGTTGTATTGTATATTAGGTATATATGTGTATTGACTTATTCCATAATGTAATGACATTCTTACGGAATAAAAACCTTTATTATTATTAATGATATGCGAGTTCCTGGAGCTGGCCGACTTAATCTCCAGAGCTTCTAAAAGATCCATCCTCTTTCCTTTGTTCAAGAAATGTAATATCACAGGATTGTTTGATTTTATAAAATGTTTATTCTTCATCTTCTGAAATTACAGTGTCCTCGCTTCATATATATTTGAGATTTTAATGTTCACCTAAAACAGCTCTCTATTTAACAGCTTGATATCGTAGTATGTCTAAATTTTTAACAATATAGTACCTTAGCATAGACTCAGAATTTATGAGAATGGTTCCCATTACGCAGGAGTAGCTATTTTCAATAGACTACCAAAAAATATTAAATTAATGAGATATTTCAAACTGTACAGACACCTGGTTTTCTCTTTCTTGGTGCTGTTAGTGCCATATAAGTTGTCAGAATGCCTAGCAAACTTAAGTTAGGATAATTTTATCTAGTCTTGAGGATTTAATCTTCAAGAAGTGTTTTGATTTCAATTTGTTTAATATTGGAACAAAGTTTATGTTTAAAGTGGGTGTTTCATTTGTTAAGAGCCCATTTTAGTCGTTAAACTGAATAAATATTATTATTATATTGGATGATTGATTGTGATTCATTTTATATTGGTCGAACTGGTAGGAACATCAGTACCAGATAAAAATAATGTAATAAAAATGTACATAATATACGGTATTATGTTATAAAATGATCATTAAATCAATCCTCAATCATTTTAAAGTTATTTGATAGAATAATATATTTTGTCGAGTAATATTTTGATCTCATTCTTGAATTTTTTCTGAATTTTTCTCTTCAAACGTTGTAGCTAGGTTATTGTAAAAATTCTGGTTAGAGCATGACCCTTTCAGAAGGTCCACAGATTATATTGGCCAGCTACAGAAATTTACACATCACTAATGACCAAAGAAAACTCAGGATATCCTCAATCGCTATGCTACCGACCAATCAGTTTAATGAGTATTGTATTATGGGGACCAAAAAATAAATGTTAGACAACAGGCAAGGTTTTTGGTGGCTACAGTTGACAGCATGTTGAGGTGGTATCCCCATATTGACAAATTGAAGGGAAAGCTGTGTTCCGTGATATATACACTCAATATATTGAGCAAGCAAGTTGCAATAGATGTGATGAAGATTGTCTACTATGCAAATTTCCAGTCTGTCATGTCGTATTGCATCATTTTTTAGGGTGGGTCATCTTATATGGAAAAAAATTTTATCCTACTGAAGTGGGCATTACGCACAATTTTAGGAAAGGGATTTAGGGAATCGTGTAGCACTTTATTCAGATTCAGACAAAATAAGATACTGACTGTATATGGCCTGTATATTTATAGACTTCTCCTATTTCTCCAAAAGAATAGTTACTACTTTGATGAATACAGGAATGGGAATAGAGGTAGACAAATAAATACTTATTTCTATCCTATTCACTGTTCTACATTGCGAGAAAAACATCCACAGTATGCAGCATTGAGGGTATATAATGCACTTCCAAAGTCTATACAAAAAATCAAAGAATACAAGACTTTTAAGAAAACTATTTACTGCTTTATCTTAAGATGTGAACCATATAACATACAAGTTTGAAATTTTCTGTAAAAAACAATAATTATATTTACTTAATTCGAATATTTTAGTTGCAACAGATATGTAATTGATGTGATTGTTAATGTATTCTGTTTGTAGCTTTGCATTTTGACTTATTTCATTTCAGTGCTACACGCCTCCAGATTGGGAGGGTGTCGCAAGGATTGTTGAAAATAAAGATTATTATTATTATTATCATTAAGGCAGTAATATAAATTCGAATCAGTTAGAAAAATCTAGATCATGGGCTAGTAGCCTAAGCTATATATGTGCAGTAAATATACCAATTTTGGTTGAATCAATCCTTTAGTTTATTTATACTTCATGTTTATTTAGTCATTCAAATATAATTCTTAAATTCCAAAATATGTTGCTTGATGAATCTCTTCATACATTTTATATTAATTTCGGCTTTGGAAGGGGGGAGAAAGTAAGTATGCATGAAACTATATTTTAGATTTAATTATTACAGGAATAGATCAAAGTGAACTGATATGTATTACTGATTTGGCTAAAGCGTTTAATACAGTCGATCATGACATTTTATTAGATGAGCTTTATCACTAAGGGTTGAGAAGTGAAATAAATTAAATTATTACTGGTTACCTTGAGAAGAGACAATAAAAGGTCCGAATAAACAATTGTACAAGTTAATGTGAGAGTTATAATGGGTGTGCTACAGAACACTATATATATAAAAGTATACAATTTTTTTCATATGTTAATTGGAGCCTATAACAACTTAATTTTATTGCAAGCATAGCAATAAGAATTTATATATATATATATATATATATATATATATATATATATATATATATATATATATATATATATATATATATATATATATATATATATATATATATATATATATATATATACGGCTTGACCGATTCTCATGAAATTTTGTGAGCATATTGAGTAGGTCTCAGAATCGGCCAACATCTATTTTTCATCCCCCTAAATGTTAAGGGTAGTCCACCCCTAATTTTATTTTTTTATGATACAGCATACAAAAATACATACAATCCTAAATTTTCACCCTTCTACGATCAACCCTTATTTTTTATTTGTTAAACTCCTTCGAAATGACTCGACCGATTCTCATGAAATTTTGTGTGCATATCGGTTAGGTCTGAGAATCCGACAAAATCTATTTTTCGTTCCCCTAAATGTTAAGGGTAGTCCACCCCTTAATTTTTTTCTTTATTTTTCTGACAACATTTTCTGTTCTATTTTTTTATGATACAGCATTCAAAAATATATACAACCCTAAATTTTCAGCCCTCTACGATCAACCCCTATTTAGATAGATAAAAATAATTTATATGGCAGAACAACGTTTGCCGGGTCAGATAGATAGATAGATAGATATGTAGATAGATAGATAGATATATAGATAGATAGATAGATATATAGGTAGATAGATAGATAGATAGATAGATAGATAGATAGATAGATAGATAGATAGATAGATAGAGATACATTAGCAGATAGATGAATATATAGAAAGACAGATAGATAAAAATAATTTTTATGGCAGAACAACGTTTGCCGGGTTAGATAGATATGTAGATAGATAGACAGAAAGACAGATAACTATCTAGATAGATAGTTAGATAGGTAGATATACATCGGCAGATAGATGAATAGATAGAAAGATAGATAGATAAAAATAATTTATATGGCAGAACAACGTTTACCGGGTTAGATAGATATGTAGATAGATAGATAGAAAGACAGATAACTATCTAGATAGATAGATAGGTAGATATATATCGACAGATAGATGAATAGATAGAAAGATAGATAGATAAAAATAATTTATATGGCAGAACAACGTTTGCCGGGTCAGCTAGTATATATATATATATATATATATATATATATATATATATATATATATATATATATATATATATATATATATATATAAAGGAAAACAATTATGTGGAATGTTTCACAATATGTTCGAATCGCTGGCCGTTCACTTCAAGCACTTCAAAATGCGGCCGTTGACAGATTTTGACGTGGCAGATCTGATTTCATTTGGATCCAAAGCTTCAAAAGTTTGGGTAATCACTTTGTGTTCGTTTCTCGAACGCACGCCAAAAATAATAAACATATTCATAAGAAGGTTTGAATAGTTTTGCTCCATCGTTTTTGAAGGTATTTGCAACTTCTGGGGTGTCAAAAATATCGAGATTATTAGTAGATTGTCACAACGTAACTATCAAATAGTGATCATGGCATGCTTACCAAATACCGAATGGGGACATCATGTACAAGGAACATTTTCGCAAATAAATGCTCATAAGTACAAAAACCTGACTAGTTAGGTATAGGTATGATATACAAAGATAAAAAAGCAAATTCCAGCAGCTTTCCGAATTTCCAATAATATACAAGGCATTCCATTTGAAATAATCAACTTTCAGTCACTTTTTCAAGCAAACAAAATAACTGAATTTTTGTACCACCTTGTATTGAAGTAACGAAGATTGGGCTGAAGTGTAGGAAGCTCCCAAGTATCACCAAACTTGACCCAACTTTAGTTGGGTAGATAATGTCCAACTATGCCCTCCATTCAATTTTCAAAGTGATCCGTTGTATGGTTCACCAGAAACGTCTAATGTGCCATCCACCGTGAATCACCCTGTGTATTTATTATATATATTTATATATATATATATATATATATATATATATATATATATATATATATATATATATATATATATATATATATATATATATATATACATATATATATATGTATATATATATACAAAATTATTGCATATTTTATTTTAGGTCTAAATTTTTTTTCCCTTTAACACTTTTGTGATTTCGGTTGCTAAATCTGTTACATTGGAGTGATCTACGTATATTGCAATTTATTGCAGATAAAATAATGGTAAGACATAGCTTTTATAACTGAATTAGCGATAACTTGAAATTATGACTGAATGAGCGGAAAGTTATAATCATAGCTTAGTGTGTCATGATGACTAAAATAATGGCTTCTCTTTATTTGACGTTTTCAGGATGACATTTCCAGTTCATTCTTTCTTCAATCTGTAGTTACAGTTAGTGAGATGCCGCGTTTAGTTGCTGTTAAAATTGTTTGTTTGATCAATGAGGGGTACAGACAAGAAGACATTGCACAGAGATTGAATGTCCATCAATTGACTGTTTCTCGCGTACTCAAACGTTACAATGAGACTGAAGGATACAAAAGGCGTCCTGGTCAAAGACGTAAAAGAATTACAACGCCAAGAGATGGGCAATATTTGAGAATTCAATCATTGCGAAATCGTACACTTAGTGCTCCGCATCTAAAAAATCAATTACTTAATGCAAGGCAAGTCATTGTTTCCACCAAAACAATAATAAGGAGACTTAAGGGGGTCGATTTAAAGCCAAGACGTCCTGCTAGAGTTCCTCGGCTTCTTCCACGCCATAAAATCGGACGGTTACAATTTGCAAGAGCACATGCTGACTGGAATGAAAATCAATGGGGAAAAGTTCTTTTTACAGACGAAACAAGAATACAATTATGGAAGCCTGATGGACGTAGTCTAGTATACAGAAGGTCAGGAGAACGTTTCGAAAAAGGTAATCTTGCACATAATCTTAGATTTGGTGGTGGTTCCATTATGCTATGGGCTGGCATTAGTTGGGAGAGTCGCACGGAGCTCATTGAAGTAAATTTAAGGATGAATGCTGACTGGTACATACTTAACATCCTTGCAGAACATGTTATACCATATCCGGCTTTATTGGATATAATAACTTTGTTCTAATTCACGACAATGCCCATGCCGCAAGAACAGTAAACCAGTACATTGAGGATGTCGGGATTGCAAAGCTAGAGTGGCCACCATATAGTCCTGATGCAAATCCCATAGAACATCTATGGGACATCCTAAAAAAAAATATTCGAACACGAAATCCAGCTCCTAACTCAATTGCAGAATTAAGGATTGCTGGACAGGAAGAATGGAATCGAATACCACAAGAAACCATCAAAGATCTTTTGCGCAGTATGCCTAGGAGGATGCAGGCTATCGTAAGAGCTATAGGAGGAAATACTAAGTACCAAATTTTTATCATTTTGTCTTAAACTAATGTATCGTGTCGATGTTGTTGCTCTTTCCTAATTAAACGTTATTATCAAAAACAGACCACTTCACTAATTTGTCTACGAATCTGTTCTAAAGCTGCAATATGTAATTAATTTGATTATTAATAACGTAGAACACTCCAATGTAACAGATTTAGTAACCGAAATCACAGAGGTGTTAAAGAAAAAAAAATGAAGACCTTAAATAAAATATGGAATAATTTTATCCGTGGGTGTATATATATATATATATATATATATATATATATATATATATATATATATATATATATATATATATATATATGTATACATATATTCATATTCAGTTTCAACAATTTCAAAAAGATATCTCTTCCTCGTCCTCTCCATTTATCAAACCCCACTACACACACAAACTCGTGCGAAACTAGGCCACGCTCCAGTTCGTGGGCCAGGTCCTGCCCTGCCCTCTACCACCGATATTGATTTTTACCCTACGCACACGGAGCCAACGTGACGGGTAGATTCGTTCTGTCATCCCCACGGCACATTATTTCGCACGGAGTCTACGTTAAAACGTCGCACCTAGCCGCATTTTTCGTAGAAAAAAACAAGAACGAAACGTCGCCCGCCGTGCCGTCATCTGTTCCGAAGTTGTAGAGTCGCGTCTGTTTCAGGATGATCGAGAGATCGGCGTACTCGACACCGAAAAAACGTCAGGCTACGTGGATGGCGAACGGGACGACGAAGGTGGCGAGAATTTGAATTTTTCTGCTCGCGATGCCGACGAAGTAGCCGGAGAAGACAAAGAAAATTTCGACTACGGCAACGTTTCCACCGAGAATAGGGAGGAGAGTCGGAAGGAGGAAAATTCGGTGAGTTAGATTGTCTTCGGTTTTTTTTTTTTGGGTACGTCGATGAATGACACGTTTCGCGTTTTTTAGAGGTCTGGTGTCATTTTTCATCCCCTCATTGATGATGCGATTTGATAATATGATGAAAATTGTAACAAACACTCCCAAGGTGCGATTTCGTGAAAATAATTATATATACAGGGTGTAAGTGAATGAGTGCGACATACTTTAGAGGGTGATTCTGTATGAAAAAATAATGACATTTTGCTGTATAACTTTTGTCCACAAATGCTTCGTTTTCCGAGATACGGGGTGTTAAAGTTTCACTTAAAAAATGACTATTTATTTATTGCTTATATAGCACCCTCTGAAGTTTGTCGCACTTATTCACTAACACCCTGTATATATATATATATATATATATATATATATATATATATATATTATATATATATATATATATATATATATATATATATATATATATATTATATATATATATATATATATATATATATATATATATATATATATATATATATATATATATATATATATTTATATATTTACAAATATAGAGGGTGTCTAGAAACTAACCTGCCAAACGCAAACTACAGATACTAGAAGTTTGGGACTGTTACCTCTGATGCAGAAGAATCATTTTTAGCATTATTATAACTGAGTAGCTCTGTATTTTTCAGCTTGATCACGCCTTGTCTACATGTATCACGTATCATGGAGCCATTAGGTATTTGTGGAAATGATTCCAGCATTCCCACGATATTTCTCTGTTTTTTTGTCTCTAATAAAATCATTTTATTTTTTCGAAGGGTTACAACACTGCATAGGTATTGAAGAATATAACTAATATTGAAGTTTCGCTTATCACTTGGTGAAACATGATTAAATACTGATATTTAAAATAAAAACACTTGGCTTTAAGTTTCACAAATATATTGAATAAAAATTAACAATTAAATTAGTCAACTAGTTTCGGGTTATGGGCCCATTATCAAGACTGAACAGAAAAATACTCAACAAGCTCATTTATAATATTGATTGTAGTAGAGGGGAAATTTGGTATTCAACTTGTTCATTTACGATGGGGTAATTCCTCTTAATGGCACTACTAATTTCTAAAATTTCCAACAGGTCAAGACGTTTGCCCTTTTTACCTGGGTGGAGGCATATCGTTTTCTCGAAGTCGATGAAATGGTTAAATTTTATACAATGCTCTGAGAAACCAGTGGTGTTTCTGTTAAACAAGATTGACTTTTTATGTTCTTCTACGCGAGTGTTGATTTTTCTGCCTGTTTGTCCGATATAAAATGATGGGCATTCATTACAAAAGATTTTGTAAACACCACTGTTTTCTCCAATATTGTTCCTATCCTTGTTATTGACTAAGAGTGACTTTAAATTACGTTTATTTGTACATATGCTTTTAATATCTACAGAAAACCTACGTTTACAGATACGCTAATACACAATGATAGCAGTCAACCAATTAAAATTAAATTAAGTGCATTTCACTCATTCATACATAGACTTTTTGCCATTCCTCTTTCTGAAGAAAATTTCACTAAGGAAGTTAATATTTTAAAATTATTAGCAATAAATAACGGTTATAAAGACATCTTGATTGATCAAATGATAAAGAAAAAACGACATAAGAATATTCTAAATTCAATTTATCCCTCACCAGTCATAAAATGCGAACAAAAATATCATTTAATAAACTATATTCCAGGATTTAGTAACAAAATCATCAACAGATTATCACAAAACGGTATTAAAAGCATATGTACAAATAAACGTAATTTAAAGTCACTCTTAGTCAATAACAAGGATAGGAACAATATTGGAGAAAACATTGGTGTTTACAAAATCTTTTGTAATGAATGCCCATCCTTTTATATCGGACAAACAGGCAGAAAAATCAACACTCGCGTTCGCGTAGAAGAACATAAAAAGTCAATTTTGTTTAACAGAAACACCACTGGTTTCTCAGAGCATTGTATAAAATTTAACCATATCATCGACTTCGAGAAAACGATATGCCTCCACCCAGGTAAAAAGGGCAAACGTCTTGACCTGTTGGAAATTTTAGAAATTAGTAGTGCCATTAAGAGTGATTATTATTTATTTGTTTATATAGATTATGGCATGACACACATATAGATAACACAGAGTTAAAAATATAAAATAGGAACAAAATACAATAAAGATGTAAAGTTAATAGTAGGTTACTGATATTTACACTTTTTCATATCATATGTTGAATATTTTATTTTGTAGTTTCTTGGAAGTATTTTGATTTTTGAATTATCTATTTACTTATATCAGTGTTAAATGGTATAAAGTGCCAATTTTTTTAAAAGTATATAATTCTTAAAGGTAGATAGGTATTATAATTTGGCCAAAACATCCTATTAAAGAAAAACGAGTGCCAAGTAAACTTTTTTTAACAATGAAGCCGTTGCCACCCTACTTTTATATTTGGCCAGGTGATTGACAATAGTACTAACTATTTGTAGAATAATTTTGAAAATTTTTAATTATGTACTTTTTGGAAAAATATTAAGTCAAAATATGAATTTGCATTTTTACAAAAACTTTTTTCAATAAGGTATGGCATATTATATATCGCTAGAAAGAGCATAAAGAATGCTGCAAAAGCTCTCTAGCTTAGCTAGGACAGCTCCTAGAGCGATTTCAAAAAAGTAAGTTTTTGGTTTTTGGCCGAAATTTTTAAAGTTTGCACAGCCATCATTTGGAAACGGTATGAGATGAAAATTTGAATTTTGGTATTTTTGTTAGTTCCAGCATCCACAATGAGTATTCCAAATTTCAGCAAATTCTCAAATATGAGATGGTGAGGTAAAAATTCAATTAAAAGTGTGTTGATTTGACATGGAACTACCCCCATGTCTAGTGTGTGTACATCCGTGGTCGAAATAACAAACATTAATTTTCATTCTCGCTTCAATGACACTTCGTCAGCAAAGTGGTATTATTAGAAACCGTTCGCAATTGTAACAATTGCTACGTGATATCATCTTCGTCGCATCACTGGAATTAACTTCGCTTCCATATGAATACGCGTGGTTCGGCTATCACGCCCACATATTCCATTCCGAGCCAATAAAGCGAGAATTCGACCGTGATGTACGTACTTACACGTTGTTCTCCGGCAATAAAAAAAACGTTAAAAATAAAGGAACGTAATCGATAAGGGGGGTTAGCCAGTTAATTTCGGGACGGTCTCCGAGACTTTCGCGATTTTTACACGTTCGCATGCTCCCGTAAGAAGTGGAGAAAATAGTGTGAGCGGGTTCAGATTGCCCTCAGTCTTTTATGGGGATCCATTTCCTCGCCGGAAAAATCGAGGAAATTTAAGCTCCTTCTCGGATCGAGTAAGATATAATATCGATGTATAAACACTGAAAAAACTGTTTTTCCGCAAACGTCAGAAAATAACGACTTTTTTAGCCTCAGTTCTTAATGTTGAAGTTTGATTTTAAAGACGTCATTTTGTTTTTACTTTTTTGTCCGGCCGTGAGCGTACAAAAAAGTACACTTTTTTGTATTCTCACGGCAATATCAAGAACGCCGGGCGGCGTACAGTTGGGTTCCGAATCCGACATAATGTAATCTGTAAGAAACATTTTATATATTTTAATACAACAAGTAATTTCTTAATACTCGGGTCCTTACTTACCAAAAACGCACCGTCCTATAATGCGTAGATAAGTGAATTTAAATATTTCTGACAATTATTTTGTTGAATTGTTAAATGATTTTTCTGTTTATTATTATCCATCTCAGAGTTTTTGATTGTGGGAAGTATGATTCCCACCGCCTACGTGTTACCCAAATAACTATTGTCGTATTTCCCATTTCAGAAGCAGTGTCCAGTGGTAAAGCTAGATCTGAGCTATTTGAATGATAATGAGAAGAAGAAGAACGATTTTGCCGATCACGTCGCCAATTTAGATAGTCCATTTATGAGTAGATCGGTAAGCAAGTAAGTCTTCTTGAGAGCACCTTATAGCGATTTGAAATCACTTGAAAATAATAGTTACACAGTTCACCAGCCGTCTAAAGTAGGTATTGAATATGTAACAGTTCCTATATAACTTTCGAAGATACGTTAAAAGTAAGGCAATTTCTAGTTTCGACTTCAAAGTGATGATAAGGAGTATGAGTCTGTCCAGCGAGAGTTGGCGTGCACGTCATAAATCAAATATGGCGTCGGTCGTAAACACTGTTGCCAGACGTAATAAATAATCTTAAATCTTCGAAGAACTAGGTTATCTCGACGACGCGGCGACTGTCAAACGTGAAATGCCGGCGCGTTGGTCGAGATAGTCCGACAACATTGCAAATTTTGAAATAGAATGACAACTTAACGACCATCAAACTTATTTTCATTACTCGGAATGTTAATATTTTTTGAGAGGTACATACGATTTGTTATGTTATGGACATTAAGTTGTTTATCACAATCAATGGAAATGATAGACAGTCTGTTTCGCCCATCCATCCATCACTTCATTTTATTGCCACGAACGTGTATCGATAACACGAAGAATTCTGTTTTCTATTCATTTGCTACCTGTAAAAGGGATAAAATTGGAGCGCTTGTTACTTGCGGCGTGTGAATGTTGAATTACATCGAATTGATGTATCAACTTTACTCTTGCTTAGCGAATATAGTAACCACCTTCGGTTGTCAGGATGTACGAGTTCTCGTTGCCGAAATGTTTTCTTCTATCTGTAAGATGTGGTTCATTTGTTTCCGACTGGTGGCGCTGTGTCATATTTATATGCCATATAGTTACTGGAAGGAAAATATAACGCCGCTAGGTTGGTTATCACTTTCGATGGATGGATGATACTGATGAGCCCCAAATAAGGGCGAAACAGACTGTCTATCATTTCCATTGATTGTGATAAACAACTTAATGTTTCTAACATACACCATCCAAGGTATATGGAGGCATTTCGATGTTTCGTGAACTCGTATGACCAGCTTCGCTAGGAGGTTTGTTTGATTAGTTTCAAATAAATGTCCTAGTTCACTTCATTTTATATATATATATATATATATATATAAATATATATATATATATATATATATATATATATATATATATATATATATATATATATATATATAATATATATATATATATATATATATATATATATATATATATATATATATATATATATATATATATATATATATATATATATATATATTCGACAGAATATTTGTCGAAATGACTGATATGGTCACTATCACCATATAAGTACTCTTACTTACGACAAATATAAATTTTGACAATTTCGAATTTCATTTATTTGGGTAGCCAGCCTTGCGTTGTTATTTGCGCATGTCTGTGACGTGCACCCCAAATCTCGCTGGACAGACTATATTTTCAGACACAATGAAAATCTCAAATTAAGTTTGAATTTTTTGGTACAATGTCTTTCCACAAAGACAAAGTATCGGCTATTTGTCAATGCTCCTGCATATCATATTAGTAAAAGTGTTATTTCGAGTTTCGTTTGATGTTCAGTGGGCACATAAGGTCGAAAAGAGATTTGACCTAGCTATAGTTCGTGTTACGTATCATATTAATAACATGTAATGTAAGTAAAAATTTTACTTATGAGTTACTTTTTATTTTATGTTGATTGGGTACATAACAACAAAGCCATTTGTGACTTACTTTTCGCACGAAAATTATTGTTATATATCAGATTAGTAACAATGTTACTTATGAGTGACTTTACGTTTTATTTTGACTGGATATATTGATAGATAGATAGATAGATAGATAGATAGATAGATAGATAATTTATTAGTGCTTGTCACAATTTAACTTTACATTGTGTTGCACACGTCATACAAATCTTCCCAGTTGGGATTAACATAAATACAGATAGATACATAACAATAATATACCAACAAACTTTCATAAAAACTACAACTGACTAGTTTTGCAAGCAATTAACTTACAAGAAAAATATATAAAAACTTTTTGTTACCATTAAAACAACAAACAAATTACAGACAAGTCAAAAATTCAAATCATCGGTCAGGAATTCACGCACTCCGTAGAAGGCGTTTCGTTGAAGACAGGAGAGCACAGCTTTTTTGAATCCTTTCAAATTAAGAATCTTTACTTCCTTAGGAAGTTTATTGAAAAGTTTATGTGATATAAAATTCGGGCCGTTTTTCGACTTCTCAAGTCTCATATACCTCGATTTTATGTCATTTTTTTTTCGTGTGTTATAGCTATGGGTATCGCCATTTTTAGGTAATTTGTCAACGTTACAATACGCGTATAATAGACACTCATATATATATATATATATATATATATATATATATATATATATATATATATATATATATATATATATATATATATATATATATATATATATATATATATATGGATGGAAATGTGAGTATCCTAAGTTTCTTAAATGCCTCCATACAGTTGTCTCTGTAGTTCAATCCTGAAACTATAACTATATGAACTATAACAACGTAGATATTTATGACTTTCTTACCTTATGACTATGACCAATATCCCTATATAACGTATTAGTAATAACGTAATGTAATGCAAGTTACTTATGAGTGACAATTCGTTTCATTTTGACAGGATATATAATGACGTAGATATTTGTGACGTTCTTACATTATGACCAATATTGTCAGATAACATATTAGTAACAATGTAATGTAAACAAGTTACTTACGAGTGACAATTCGTTTCATTTTGACATGATATATAATGACGTAGATATTTGTGACGTTCTTATATTATGACCAATATTGTTATATAACATATTAGTAACAATGTAACGTGAACAACACTTATGAGTGACAATTCGTTTCATTTCGACTGGATATATAACAACGTAGATATTTATGACGTTCATAATGATGACCAATATTTTTATATAACATATTAGTAACAATGTAATGTATACAAGTTACTGATAGTGACAATTCGTTTTATTTTGGCATGATATATAATAACGTAGATACTTGTGACTTTCTTATCTTATGACCAATATTGTTATATAACATATTAGAACAAAGTAACGCAACCAAGTTACTTATATGATAAATATTGTTATATAATATATTAATAACAATGTTACTTATGAGAGACTTTTATATTATTTTGAGGGTATAAAATGACGAAACCACTTCTGACGTACGTATCTTATGAAAAATATCGTAATATATCATATTAGTAACAGTGTTATGTAACAATAATACTTATTACTTATGAATGTCTTTTCGCCTTGTCTAACTACATTTATACAATATTGATGCACATCATATTAGTGATAATGTAAAGTAACAATGTTACTTATGAGTGATTTTCTGTTTTATGTTGACATATTACATAACCACGATGAAATTTGCGACGTACTGCTTATGAGTTACTTTTCGTTTTGTGTTGGCTGGGTACATAACAATGAAGCTGTTTGTGACGTTCTTCTCTCACAGTATTGTTGTATATAATTTTCTTAACAATGTAATGAAAAAATATTACTGAAGTAAATTTTTGTCTTCTTGGCTGTCTCGACGAAGTCAATTGTGACATCTCCCTCGAATAATATTCTTAGAGATCATATTAGTAACAATGTAACAACTTTACTTAAGAGTTTTTTTTCAGTTATATCTTATTTGACGAATATTATTCTTTTTAGTAAAATTTTTGAGTAACAATGCCACTCATGCCAGCCTTTTCGCTTTCTTGTTTTGTTGTCTATGTACATATTAAAGGATACTTTTTAATTTTGCAGAATGACAGACGTATTGCGATGCTCCGGTGCGGGGAATACAGCCCCAACAATCCGGAGTTGAGGGTGCACGCTAAACCGTTCTTGGGCATCGGAGAGCATGACCAGCAGCAGTATCTGATCAGGGAGCGTCTGAAAAACGAGTATTTGAGCAACGGCGTGTCTAGACAGAAATCGAAGGTAAGGAAATTAATTCCAGGGGAAGTTCGAGAAGGTTTACAGAAAACGGAAGATCTATATCCTAATTTACAGATACACTATTATGCTGAATGAATTTACATTATACTACAACAATTAAATAATTATATACATAACAATTGTTTCGCAAACACAGTGGCTTCTTCAGATGAGTAATACAAATTGAATATCTTACAAATATAGAAATGGAAAATACAAATGAGGATGGTTAAACCCAAACGTAATCTACTGGCAGGTAGATATAGTTATTAACGTAACAAGGCCGATATGTAGGTATTCGGTTAGTTATAATCCTCGGCTGCGCCTCGGATTACAATATCCAACCTCATCCATTATTTGCGTATCGGCCGTGTGTCGTTAAAAAATTTTCGTAATCCCGTTGAAAGATTATATTTTGATTCCGAAGAAAGAAAAAACTCCGTACCTCGCAATTCTAAACGTCGTGCACTCTGTTGTCATGGAACAGTTTGACAGTTTTATAAACGTCAGTTTTTTGTGTTCTCAAGTTCGCTTTAACGACGATCATGGATGAAATTGAGGAACAAAATCAAATTCATTTAGAAATATTGGGAGAATCATGTGCAATGTAGCGAGTGTTGATTAACTGCCGAAAATAACTCAAGAGCGATATCAAAAAGAATATGAAAATTTTGAAATGTGGCGTAAAAGTAAGAATGTAAAGGTGGTTAATGAAGATGTATTATTAGCCTATGCGAAATGAAAATCAGAGGTTTATTCTACCAACTCGCTGTGGACCAAGATTTCAATGTTGTTATTGTAAGCAGAATGATGTTTTGAAATAAATATTTGAACGAGTGATTTCTTAACGGCCGCCGGCCGTTAAGAAATTATAACGCGGCCGCACTGACTTTTCAATTGTCATCTGAATACCGTTAAATCAAAATAACAGTATGGGATTACGAAAATTGTATAAAAGTGGGTAGACATAACATATACAAAGATTCATATTTCACTCAAATAAATTTAACAAGGGAGAATTATTCATATCTTATTGATCGTTCAATGAATTATTGGAACTTTTCCTAATATCAATTTCAAGTGCGTTTAATAAATTAACTTTGAAGCCTTTCTCCTGTTAAGAAGCACTTGAAATCAATATTACGAAAATTTCCAATATTTTATTGAATGATCAATTAGACATGAATGATTCTCCCTTATTTTAGTGAAATATTAATCTTTGTACCTGTAAAAAAAAAGGAAAGACCACGTGTTTCATTCCTACCTGAAGTATGTGTCAGAGAGGCGGGCTGCTTGAGTTATGGGGAGGAACTCCTTCTTTAGTTCAAAGGATACACTTGTATGTACAAGTGCATTAAGGATGGGTGAGAAGGATATTTATGGAAGATAGGAAGTGTGAGTAATAGTCCAAGATCCCAGAGCCGCCAGACGTTACTTATTTTCTCAGAAATAATATTTGTGGGATGAAGTAGTGCTCGTATGTACAGGGTCCGGCACTGAAACTTTCTTTTTTCAATGAGACGTGAGGACGCTACTGGAGATAATTGCGGCGCGGCAGTGCTCTTAACGAAGAACGTTGGTGGGGAAATTTATATCTTAACCGTCCGAACCATCGTCAGTAGTGATGGGAAGAATCGGGTATTTCCAGGAATCGAGTACTAAGGGATCGAGTACTTTGAGGAATCGAATACTTCATTGAGTACTGAGTACTTTTAGCGATTTGTTTACATGGTTTAAGAGAGTAACATTTATACGAGAAATTTTAGGTTTTCTATTTTGCTGGAAGAAAATCGTTGAAACTACATGAAAAACAAAAGCTAATTTTTTTATGAATATAAAAGTAATAAAAAAATATGTTTATTACTGGTTTACAGTATTGTACTGGTTTCGATAAAATCTCTGGTAAAACTTAGCATAACTTTATTTCATTCTCAAATTAATAGAAAACAAAAATAAATAAATTGAATGTTTTATTTTTCTAACAAATTTTGTGAAAATAACATATTTACAACTTTAATATTCTAAACGACATATCCGACGAAATACCTCTTTTGTCCTCTAAATTATTATCAGATCTATTGAATAGGTAGAGTATAAATGTCTGTCCAAGAAGGAATATTATAATAAATAATTTTGATTTTCGGTTTCAAATATAAACTCTTTATGGAAAATGAGAAAAGGAAAATACTTGGCGAAATTCAGTTAAGCTGAAATAGACATACTACATTATTGTGCAAGTATTTTCATTTTTCCCAAAAATAAAGTATTCACGCGATATATCATTTCGCATTCAAAACCTACCAGGCATTAGTGCACCACACAGTTCAAATATATCCAGTAATATCTCGAACCCAACCCGATTCCTTTTCAAGCAGTGAGTAGTGAGTATTAGTAGGAATCGAAAAGTACTCGATTCTCAGAAGTATTCAATGCCTGAGAAGGAATCGGTCGGGTTCGAGAATCGAGAATTGTTTCAGTACTCAATGCCTGAGAAGGAATCGGTCGGGTTCGAGAATCGAGAATTGTTTCAGTACTCAATGCCTGAGAAGGAATCGGTCGGGTTCGAGAATCGAGAATTGTTTCAGTACTCAATGCCTGAGAAGGAATCGGTCGGGTTCGAGAATCGAGAATTGTTTCAGTACTCAATGCCTGAGAAGGAATCGGTCGGGTTCGAGAATCGAGAATTGTTTCAGTACTCAATGCCTGAGAAGGAATCGGTCGGGTTCGAGAATCGAGAATTGTTTCAGTACTCAATGCCTGAGAAGGAATCGGTCGGGTTCGAGAATCGAGAATTGTTTCAGTACTCAATGCCTGAGAAGGAATCGGTCGGGTTCGAGAATCGAGAATTGTTTCAGTACTCAATGCCTGAGAAGGAATCGGTCGGGTTCGAGAATCGAGAATTGTTTCAGTACTCAATGCCTGAGAAGGAATCGGTCGGGTTCGAGAATCGAGAATTGTTTCAGTACTCAATGCCTGAGAAGGAATCGGTCGGGTTCGAGAATCGAGAATTGTTTCAGTACTCAATGCCTGAGAAGGAATCGGTCGGGTTCGAGAATCGAGAATTGTTAGTTGAGTAGAAAGTAGAATCGCTGGAAGTAAGGATCGGTCAGATCGGCGTTCGGCCGCGATCGTTCGGTGTCGGAGCTCCTCGTTTTATTTGGCTGATGATCGGCGTACGGCGCAGCGACCAGCGTTGCCGTTTGCGTTATGAAGGCGAAGGATCGCGATTCGCAGAAGCATAGCATAATAAAGAAAGAATCGGAATCGACTCCGATTCTTGCCGTCAGGAATCGAATACTTACAATTCTTTTAGGAATCGGGTATCGGTCGATTCCAGTACTCGAGTACTCCCATCACTAATCGTCACTCGTTAAAATGCTTTGGGCGAGAGAGCAACGCGCGTTTGCTGTAGAAACGTTCTTTTCACGAGGCCGCTCAATAGTTGCGGTGCAGCGTGCGTTCCGTTTACGGTACAATATTCCCCCTCGAGGAGCTGCTCCTGCCCGGGGATCCATCTTATCCTGGGTGGTGGCTTTTAGAACAGTTGGAAATGTGTCCCGCAGGAGACCAGGAGCAACACGGAACGTTGGAACACCCGCAAACATCGAGGCAGTCCGAGAGTCGGTTTTGCGATCTCCTAGGCGCTCTGCTTCAAAACATGCGGCTACCCTGCGGTTGTCGGAGCGTGCAACTCGCCGAATTCTTCATGACGATCTTCACTTTCATCCCTACAAAATGGTAGTCGCACAAGAACTTTCCGAACGTGATTTTGTTTCACGACAAAGGGCATGCGAAACGCCCCTTGATAATTTGCCCCCTCTCCAGATTTAGTCCCATGTGATTTTTTTCTATGGGGCTACCTTAAATCTGAAGTCTATAACAACCGTTCTGCAACTGTGGAAGAATTGAAAAATAATATTTGCCACGAGATAGCCAATATACCGGTTCCAATGCTCGAAAGAGACCACATCAACTTCAGAAATCGGCTACAACATTGCATCGTCAGCAACGGCAGACACTTGTGAAATATGCTTTTTAAGACATCTTAATTTAAAACTTCCCATGTTAATGCTCAATACTAATAATAAAAAAATATTAAATGTACAATTTATACTTTTATTTTTCACCTTTAAAAAAAGAAAGTTTCAATGCCGGACCCTGTACTTTCAGTGTATGGATACCTGCTACCTTGTGCCGACGGCCAATTTCTAGGTATCAGGGGCTTAAGATGAAAAAAAAACTCAATGCACTTTTCTTATTTTCTCAGTCTTGATTTTAATATATGATACTCAGGAAACGATTTCAATACCCTATGCAAGCATCCAGACCGATCGTATGGGCCAAACATCCCGCCAGACACAAATTAAGTGTCTCTATATGGGTCATTCTACGATAAGAGGTATCAAGTACATAGAGGATGCGGCCAAGGAAAAAAGTTTTTTGATTATACACGACTTTAGTTTCTTCTAAGTGCCATTTACGTAAGGGCAAGTCAATTTATATATTTTTAGTTATTTTTTAGGTAGCCAGGAAAAATACATAAGGCAGGGTAAATACATCAAGACTTTTTTGGTCAAAGGAAAGATTTGATGTGATGAAACTATTATTGAAATTCACTTTTATGGAACTTAAGTTTCATAAAAGTGAATTTCAATAATAGTTTCATCACATCAAATCTTTCCTTTGACCAAAAGAGTCTTGATGTATTTACCCTGCCTTATATATATATATATATATATATATATATATATATATATATATATATATATATATATATATATATATATATATATACAATACAATTTATTAATTCCAATAAGTATTCTTAATACAAATGAAACAAGTCAAAATAAAGATAATATAAAGAAAAAAGTTTGACAATTCAAAACAAAGAAAAATAGCTTCAAATATTACAGAAACTTGCAAACTCATTAATAGAATATAAAATTAAATTACATCTCTGTATGTGTATAATATTGCGTGATTCCTTCACACGATTTCCAGTGTTCAGCAATCGCTAAAATATCCACTTCATTCTTAGACAATAATAAGTTTAATTTGTTCATCGCTGTACTCAAACAGAGGGATGATTTACCCTGGTATTTTTTGTATATGAGGAACACTTTCCGGTACTTGAGATGTTCCCTTTTTGAATACAAAATATCTAGACACGAGAGCCCCATTTGGCCAAACATCCTTACTCCACGCCTTCTCAAGATTATCCTGATAGATGGACACCTTAACAGACGCGTATATAAGTGGATATTTAGATTGCAAAGATTGTACCTCTGGAAAAACAGTAAACATTAATTTTTTCAGATCTTCAGACTTAGTATTAGGATGAAGTCTAGATACATGAAAATGAATATATTTAGGAACAGTTTTCACTTCTGAATTGGCCCCACCACATCCCATTACAAATTTTCTATTACATGGTTTGTTACGTCTTTTTACAGATTGCCACTCAGATGCAGTTTTATTTAAATTATGAGGGTATTTATCAATTTTCGTATCGACATGAATATTTTGATATTCATGCATTAGTATTGCCTGTTGAGCATGAAGTATAGCAGAGTTAACTGACTTACTATCTATTACTATATATATATATATATATATATATATATATATATATATATATATATATATATATATATATATATATATATATATATATATATTGTACTTAACTATATCTGAATCAGAACATTAACTATCTTTAAATTAGTTTATACAAACATATAATTATCAAAATTATCTCCCCTGGTCATTCAGTACTTTCCCTGTTAATAATCTCGCCAGGGAAGAGACGTTTTCTTCATAAACTGAATTTTTTTTATTAACGCACGTTGATATTAGATTAATATTATGTCACACGTTAACTATCACACTATTGTTGAACTGAAACAACTAATGCTAAGTAAATTAAGCAAATTAGTACGACTTACCAGTGGAGAGACACGATCACCCTGCTAAAACAATTGCACCCCAATGGTGCGTCGCACCAATTAACATAATTATAACTACCATTGAACCGCTTCTTTATTTGGTATTACTAAATTGTCTCCAATGAGTGCCATTGAGCGTCATTTGCAAAATGGACGTTTGATATTTGTTTTGTTTTAGCGGATCCGAATTGCCAGGGTAGATACACAAAAAAAGCGGGACAAAAGTAATGTTTGAAAATTATTAAAACTTAACAAATATTATTGTATTTTTTCTTCATAATACTGGAGTACAGTTATTTGAATTTATGTTAAATATAATTTAACTGGGCAACTACGAAAAAGAAGGTATATAATGTCTACATGTTCAACCAAAAACGTCAAGGGGACAAGCCGGGGTAGAGACTTTTTCATGCTTAAATGAGTAATTTGAGAAAAATGTACTACAATTGGGTATTCAATCGTGATATAATCGATAAAATACATAAAGTTGCTGCGATATATTGTATAAAATGACAAGATATAAAATATAAAACGTATTTTTTATTGATTGCAGTGCAAATTACCTCTTATCGCAGAATGACCCATATATGACAATATGAGCAAAATGTCATGACAGTAAGTATAGAAGGGAGATCGACGCGCATGGATAATCACTATCACGCTTAAATAAGCAAATCATGATATTTTGCTCATACTGTCTTACTCATAAGGACACTTTATTTGTATCTGGCGGGATCTTTGGCCCATACGATTGGTCTGGCTGCTTGCATAAGGTATTGAAATAGTTCCCTCAGTATCATATATAAAAACCAAGACTGAGAAAATAAGAAAAGTGAGTTGAGTTTTTTCCATCTTACGCACCTAATACCTGGAAATTGGCCGTCGGCACAAGGAAGCAGGTATCCATATCCTGAAGGTACATACTAGCACTACTTCATCCCACACATATTATTGCTGAGAAAATAAGTAACGTCTGGCGGCTCTGGGATCTTGCTCTATAAGGTTCAGAGGATAATACTGGCCCGGTATTCGCCCTGTAAGTATGCAAGCAGTGACTCACTTAATGCCATGAGGAAACCTCTGAAAAAACTCACAATCGACCACGAAGTTCGAACACAGAACCAAATACTAGCCAGAGTACCGATGTTTACCCACTTTTATACTTTTATCTACCTGCCAGTATATTACGATTGGACTTCCCCTTCCTCATTTGTATTTCCCATTTCCATATTTGTTAAAAATTCAATTTGTAAAGTAAGTTTGAATTACTCATCTGAAGAATCCACTTTGTTTGGCGAAAAAGAAATTAAGTAGTTCTCGACTTCCTTTGTTGTAAACCATCTCCACGAGAAGTCCAAATTTTGGGCTATAGGCGTCCGAAATTAAGATCGTAGCGCCGGAACGGCTAATATCGGTACTAGAGCATGGGAGAATAGCTGTTTGTTTACATTGGTTGTAATGGTATTTACGTTCATTTCGTTTTGAGTTTTCGAACGTTTATCGTCGTAATTTGTGTTTTTTTTTGGACTTTGTAATTTCCTGTGATATATTGTGTTTGGATTGAGGACAATTTTATCTCTGTTCAACAGTAGATAACCTACCTACATCAAGTTGAAATTAAGATCGTAGCGCCGGAACGGCTAATATCGGCACTACTCTATGGGCCATTAACGGTTTGTTTACATTGTTTGGTAATGGTATTTACGTTCATTTCATTTTGAGTATTCGAACGTTTAGCTTCGTAATTTGTGTTTTTTTGGACTTCGTATTTTCTAGTGGTTCATTGTGTTTCGATTGAGGACAATGTTATCCTTGTTCAACAGTAGATAACCTACCTACATCAAGTTGAAATTTACACTGAGTTTTTATCATTGAACATGAAAATCAATAATAAAATGAAGTAGAGGACGAATAAATTAATTGGTTAGAGGAACTATGTATACCTCATGAAAAGGCTGTATGATAGAACACCTATTTATTTAAAAAATAAAAAAAACTTTCAAAAGTTTCAAGAAAACATCTCTGACATGTCTACTTTTATTACGAACTGAAGAATTTTTGAGTATAATGGACAAAACTAAGTACTTACCAGCTAAACTGAAAGAAATAACATGAAATAAAAGAAGAATTAATATGAATACTCTGCTTGAATGGTTTGAACGTAATGAGTTATTATATTTTTTGAATTTTCCTGACGTATAACAGCTATCCTAAAAGTACGGTGGACTTCTGAGAGTCTGGTTTTTTTGATAGAATCTCTGTTTTCCTGATTATATAATTGAATATTTTAGTTTTTACCTAGCTATAGAGTCCAGATTTATTTCATATTCTTGATGTTATGATAAACTGTTATTTTGGTTGTGCAAATAAACATCATTTGTTATTATTATTTTAATAGTATCTCTGGTTGTTAGAAAATACAATAATCTAGAATCTCTGGATGATGGCCCAGGTTCAGATTCCGATAAAAGTGGAAGATTTTTCGTTGGAATAGTATTGGACTTCAAAAACTCTACGTTTTCGGTTAGCTGAAAATTGCACATCATTAGTTGGTATAATTCTATATGGAAAAATCCACAAACTTACTGCAGGGAAAATAATTATTCTCAGTAAACTGTAAAGAACAACTCTCTTATGTTCAGACATTTTTTTTCAATCTTCAAGTTAGGAATCCACACCTTTCTTCTGTCCATCATTTCCTTGTTTCCCAACTTTGTTTGGAATGCAACTTTGAATTGTCCAGCTTTTTGAAAGGTATGTAAGCTATATTCGGTTCTTTTTTGCCCAATATGAACAATAGAATACACAACAATGGTGATTCATCTCTTCTGAACGTTTGTAAACGATCCAAAATACAATTAAAACTCAACAACTTCTCATATAAAATACACGTAAACAGATGTAAACTAAGCAATCTATCTCCCATGCTCTAGTAATATTCGACACCGGTAGGGGGCGTATCGCTTATTATGTTTTCCCTATAATATGCTTCCAACGTACCAAGATTATTTGTCATTGTAAGGTGTGTGTTGATCGTGTTTTCTATATATTTTCATTGATTTGTAAAATATGTCTTATGTCAAATATATTGATCAAACAAATCTTTGAAATTGATGTTAACAACCCTCGTTACGCTCGCGCGTGAGGAGGGTTGTCATCTCTCGAGTTCCGCTTATGGGAATTTGGCCTGTACCCACCTGCAGACCGCTCTTAAGGTCCCAGATCGCGAATCGATTATACGTTTAACATTACATATTATTTCTGTTTTGCAGAAGGGCGAAATTCTGAGAGATATTCGGAAGAATATCTTGCCGGAAAAATACAGCCCGACATTTTCGAAGAGCGTACAGACGGATATACAGAACATTAACTGCCCTCTAGTAAGTGAGGATCGTAGAGAAAACTAAAGCTTAAATATTAGGTGTATGTTTAATATTGCACGAAAGGGGATTCATCATTTTACATGGTACTCTTTAAACTGTGACATTAGAGAGTGTAACAAACTGCGATGGTTCATATGGCTTTATATTACAGCTTTTTTATTATCGTTGTCTAGCACGAGTTGAACTGCCGTAGGAATGTTGTGGATATCGGTTTATCGGAATATTTTTCGAGACGGGCTGTTCTTCATAAAAAAAACCGCTCATTAATTTTTCGATGACTGACTCGTTAAGTGACTAAAGTGAGATACCTATCGGTTTCTGATAGATGGCGCTATGATCTGTTCGCATGTCATTAGTGGTCTTATCGGAAACGATAAGGTGCTTATGTGGATTCTATTTCGTTGTCCACTCGATCGATGGACGCTACTACTAATAAGCTCGTTTAAGCGTGAGACAGACTGTCTAGTCTCTAGTGTTTTCATCGTGTGTGTGTGTGGCGCCGATGTCGAATATTTTAACATCATTCCTTGAAGGATGAATGGGGATTTCAAGTGGTTGGATTTCGTGAAACTAGCTCCGTTGGAGGGTTGATTTGATTCAGTTATTCAAATGATTTTACGAACGTATCTATATCATAAATGTATGTTAGACGCAAATAAATGTTATTTTTATATTTTGTATACACTTGGTGATTCACGGTGGATGGCACATTAGACAGATTAATTTGAAATTTAAATGCAGGGCATAGTCGGACATTCTCTACCCAACTAAAATATTTAGGTTTCGGACACCCAAATGGCCATTTTTAACTTAAAGTCACAAATATGTTGCGCAAAGTACCTGAAAGTCCCTAAAAAACCTACCTATGTTATTGTTTAAATGGCGTTTTCGTTAATAATAAACAAATCAAGAGTATTCTCACTCGCAATACATGCTTATATTTTTTATTTTATTGTTTTTAAATAAATAATCATACATAATGTAAAATATTGAAATGGGCTCAAATTCGTCCTAATAAACTTCTATTGCTAATCTTCATTTAATTATGCCGTTTTCCTGACTTGGCTCTGTCCTTACATACATTTTTAGCTTCAGCCACCATTATTTTTCTCAAGCATTATTAGATTTCAGCTTATTAGCAGATTTTCACTTTGGGAACCTGCTTATTAAAATCGGTGCGATTAGCAAAGTTGGACCTAGGACCAAGATATTTTTTCGTTTCATAACTTTTTATGATTGTACTGATGGTCAAAAGAAATCGCACGGCATCTGCTTGAGGTGGCGACAGATCAACGGGCAACCTCACAAGAAGTAGTGAAAACTTGCATGATTCTTTGTTTAGCTGACTAGGTACCGAGAGCTTGCTTGAGGTATAAAGGATTTGGCATCGGCAGGTTGGCGGCAAGAAAGTATTATTCGGAACGAATGATTTCAATGCACTCCTCAAGATGGAACAGTAGGATTTGTAAGCGCATTTAATTACTTGCAAAAAATATTTCGAGTCACGGACGTGAGCGCTATACCATTTTTAGTTTTCCTTTAGCCATTTTTTAAATTTCGTTGGCAGTTTATGGCACACTTGGCACACAAGTCAGCATGAGAGCTTTTCTAGGGCGAAAACAGCTGATGATGCAAATCTCCCTCTTTTGAGAACATTACAGTATGAACTCACTTCTACAACACTGGCTACAGCAATGTGCTTCTGTGTATTACGTGTTTAAAACACTAAACCAAAACTGACAACGGGAACAAAAAAATTACGACGAATACAGTCAAGGTATCCCATAAAACATGAACGGATAGGGTTGCCAACTTGGGAGAACAGAATAAAACTGACGGATACAATCGAGGGATTCCCCGTAAAACATGAATGAAAAGCGTTCCCAATGTTACGTAACGCGTTGTTCGAACCCCCCTCCCGCCCATGTAACGCATCGTAAAGTTTTGCAAGACCCCCCCACCCCCCAAATTGCGTTACGTAATACTTGAACGCTCCCTTATGCGCATTCATTTGTGAAAATGTTCCTTGTATATGATGTCTCCATTCGGTATCTGGTAAGCATGCCATGATCACTATTTGACAGTAACGTTATGACAATCTACTAATCATATCGAGATTTTCTTCACTTCAGAAGTTGCAAATACCTTCAAAAAAGATGGAACAAAACTATTCAAACGAAGTTCTTATTAATTTGTTTATTATTTTTGAACAGTTTGATAAAATTATCAGCAGGACATGTAAAAGTTCAATAAAAAAAATATCCAAATCCACCGCCAATAAACCTCAAGAAATTTATACGAATTCAGAGCAATTTCAATGCGTATGCATAAAATTTAAAAAGCACCAAGATAGTGAAAATATTGATATAAATAATTATAAAAAAGGAAACAATTTAGTGGAATGTTTCACAATGTGTTCGAATCGCTGGACGTTCACTTCCAAGCACTTCAAAACGCATGCGTTGACTGATTTTGACGTGGCAGATCTGATTTCATTCGGATCCAAAGCGTCAAATGTTTGGGTAATACTTTGTTACAATTCGTCTCTCGAACGCACGTTTTTAAAGGTATATGCAACATCTGAGATGTCGAAAATATCGATATTATTAGTAGAATGTCACAACGTTACTGTCAAACAATGATCATGGCATGCTTATCATATGTTCAGGGAACATTTTAACAAATAAATGCTCATAAGTCCGAAATCTGACTAGTTAGGTATAGGTATGATTACATAGATAAAAAGCAAATTCCAGCAGCTTTCCGATCCTAAATAATATATAGGGTACCTATTCCATTTGAAATAAACAACTTTCAGTCACTTTTTCAAGCAAGAAAATAACTGAATTTTTTTACCACCCTGTATTGAAGAAACACAGATTAGGCTTAAGTATATGAAGCCCCCAAGTATCACCAAACTCCAACCGAAATTTCGATATCATAGTATTTCTCAACTCAAAGTTATCAGCGTTTACATAGGTCTTGATTTCAGAAGAAAAAAAATTAAAATAATTTTTATTTGGAAAACGGTAACAGATAAATATCGGGAAAGATCATGAAAAGTTATTGGAAAATAGTTGGAGATTCTGAAAATAATATTATATACAGGCTGTTCCATTTGAAAAATCAAAGTTGCTTCTACTTTCTAATAGAAGTGGCAACACCGCATTACCAAAAATGTTTTAGTTGGGTAGAGAATTTCCGACTACGCCCTCCATTAAATTTTGTGATCGTGATCCGTTGTATGGTTCACCAGAAACGTCTAATGTGTCCACCGTGAATCACCCTGTATATTTATTATTTAGATATATATATATATATATATATATATATATATATATATATATATATATATATATATATATATATATATATATATATTGAATATATACTGAATATAGATTTATTGAAGAAAAATGAAGGACACCCTTCTGCGTAGCACTAGGAATGATTAAACCCTTCGGCGCATGTGCATGTCGTCAATATTTTTTGAATGTATTATATAAATTAAATAACAATGAAAGTCGATTTTACGAATGAAATGAAGGAAAATTGCAATAAATGTATTAATAAGTCGATATTACGAATAAAATCCGTGAAAATTTAGCAAAAAAATTCATTGATTGACTGTCGAATTTGAATATCCTATCCCGGCTCATTTTGCTGCAAATTATGAATCAAATTGATAAGATATTTCTATGGGTGGGAAGCAGACACAGACGCAGAATCAAGCTTAAGCTATTAACGTCGCTTGGTTACCGTGGCACACAGAGCACTTCGACGCATGTTTTGTAGGACTTCGTACATATCGACCTTGGCGCATGCGCATATCGTAATGCCTATCTAAAAAACGCTATAATTTTTTATTCTTCGTTGGGAAAAAATTGGGAACAAAACTTCTCCGATGAAATCATATTTATTTTATCGATATCCGTTGGAATTTTTAAAATCGGACCAAATCCCAACTTTTTGTAGTGAGACTTTAGCTTCGCCTCGGGGTGAAAACGCTATATTTTTTTATTCTTCTTTGTGAAAAAATTGGGAACGAAACTTCTCTGATGAAATCATATGTGTTTTATCGATATCCGTTGAAATTTTTAAAATCGGGCCAGATCCCAACTTTTTGTCGTGAGACTATAACCCCTTTAGCTTCGCCTCGGGGTAAAAATATAGTATTCATACGTTTCGGGGAATTATTGTCCCCATTTTCAATGGAGTTCAAATTATGCTTTGTAAATGGAAACTTTGTGGAGGTGTATTCCAGATTCGAATGCTGTAAGAATTCAGAATGCTTGATAAACTATATTACAATTAGATCTTAGTTATTAATTATGTACCTACCTAGGAAATATTATGTCCTCGTTTTATTTGTTGTAGCTTCAGTATTGTACGATTCGTACATTGAAAATGGGGACAATAATTCCCCGAAACGTATGAATACTATATTTTTCTTCAATAAATCAGACCTGTTATTACCACAAACACTTGCTTTTCTTATATCAATAGTAAACAGGAACAAATACTTTCACACACACACACACATATATATATATATATATATATATATATATATATATATATATATATATATATATATAAATATATATATATATATATATATATATAAATATATAAATATATATATATATATATATATATATATATATATATATATATATATATATATATATATATATATATATATATATATATATATATATATATATATATATATATATATATATATATATATATATATATATATATATATATATATATATATATATATATATATATATATATATATATATATGGCAAAGTTTGACCAAATCTCCCATACCGGAGAGTTCAAACAATAAACCACAAATAAGTGATTTTCTTCCATAACAGAGGATTTTATTTATTAAACTATTTTCATCTCCAAATTTTCAATCCAATACTTAGCTACGCCGTTCTGATGAGGACCAAAGAGTCCGAAACACGTGTCAACGGCTGCTTCCATATAAGCGTACTATTCCGATAATTCTACTCCACTTCTTTGATGTTTTCCCATAACTAATTTCCTTGTTGTTAGATAAATAGTACCCTATTATTATTATTTTCAAACATTACGTAGGTAAAGGTTTCTTTGGTTTCCCTTGCGATCTAATGATAAGAATTTTGAATATTAATATTAGACTGAATAGCATATACAAAGCAGCCCTGTTTTATTCAATTTTTTCAAATCAATAAATGTCAAAGAAATTTCAATTGCGAATGTCATGGTGAGGCGTCAACTTTTTGATAAAATCGAGTTTTTTAAGATTCAACCAGCCTGTTATTGCTAATAATTATCAAAAGATTAAAAATAGATCACAGGCAACAACAATTCGAATAAATATATATATATATATATATATATATATATATATATATATATATATATATATATATATATATATATATATATATATATAAGATCTTGGTGAAATATTGAATTTTGTTGCATTCCTTGACTAATTTAAGATTGAAAACGGTGCCTGTATTGCTCATGGTTCAATATATACCACATAACGGGCGAAAATAATGTTTTCCGTCCAAATACCGATATCCCGAATATTCCGCCGGCAGATTTTGTAAATTGTTTGCATGAGTTCTTCCAATTAAAACTGTCGAAATATCTGTCGGTTCCTCTTCACGGTACCCTAAACTCGGTTCGCCTATCGAACTATTTCCATCGGAAAACAAAATCCGTCTTATACCGACGATGACTCACGCCAATTCAATAAACAATTACGCCGTTGGTTATTCGTCGTCGAATTGGACGCCATTCAATCCGATAACATTATTTCCCGCCGGAAACGATTAACTTCGACCTAATAATCACCGGTATTACGTCTTTTGTTGTAAATAATATCTGTGTATCTTGTTTAACATTTCGATCTCTGCTATCTGTGTTTAGTTTGTACTTTAAACGGTATTTTTATCGTTCGCTTTGGTGGTGGTGTTGCTTCGACTTTTCCGTTTTAAATAGTTATGTTCCTGCCTACCTCCGTGTATATAGTGCGTGAAACATCCCCGCGTTGTGGCAACCGAACGATATTCTTCTTGTTAGTGGGTAAAGCTGGATTTATAGTTTGACGGACTTTAAAGGTTCACGCGCACTTATCGGAAGCGACGCGAACGGAAGCGTCGCGAGACGAAGCGTCATTTAGCTCATGTCCGCGCACTTGGTCGAAGCGTCGCGTCACTTCTAGAACTGCTCGGCGAGAATTTCATTTATTTCAGCATTTGAAACAACGCAGTACGTTGTCTTGTGAGGTACGATGAGCAGTTCGTCAGAAGAGAATCTTCTTGTATTAAGTTTAATTGTCACTATGGAAGAAGAAGAAAAAACAAGAGGAAATGCTGGGTTCCTAATATAAACCAAAATATAGACACTTACGGTTAATTTCATCATTTCTTCAATGATATTATACAAGATGAAGAATTTTCAAATATTTCTGTATGTCAGAGGGAAAGGTTTTTGAACTACAAACTGAAAACTTCTCGGGCGAAGAATCTTCGCGACGCTTCCAATAAGTGCGCGTATACCTTAAGCGTAGACGCAACGCAATAATATCAATTATAGAACGCCATTAACATAGGTGCGTACAGCTTTGGTAATCCTGCCAACAATAACGATCCGACCCATTCCTCATCTATACTGAATCCGGTCTTTCTGAGCTTCTGAGAAGTTTCAATTACCTGGCTTATATAATTTTCCATCGAATTGAATGTCTCATACCTCAAGGAAATAAGATGTCTCAGCAAACCTATTTTTCTTGTAAAGCCTGTGCCTGCATATAATTTTCGTAATTTGTCCCAACCTTTTTTACAGGTTTCTGCATCTTTCACATGTATGTACAATGAAGGTTCAATCGTCAAAATCAATTTAGCTTTTGCTTTGGCAATTTTATCAGCATCAGTTTCTGTGCCATCCAAACATTTGACTAATCCTTCAAGAACAAAATAATTCTCCAAGGCAAAAGACCGCTCATCAAAGTTTTCACGTCCAACGAGTCTTTGAACACTACCTAGATAATTCACCGCAATTTTGCTTAGGTTCTTCTGGGTTTTTTATGTCTACAAACACTGTGTTACGTTTTCACCTTTTTTACACCAAAAAACTCGACTCTTCGACAATATCAATAGTTAATAAACCCTTAGTTTCAGCTAAACTGAGATCTGGGCGTGTTAATTTGCAGTGGAAAACTAAGAAATATGGTAGGAGAATAAAATGAAACACGTTTGCTATATGACAACTAAGAATAGACTGACTTTATTTCATAAGGAACAACGATCATGGCAACAGAGGGCGCTACCAACATAAAACAGATATTTTTTGAACTCATCTTTAAAAATTATGTACTCTTATTTATAAATGAACGTATACGCATGAGGTAACGTAAGTGAAACGGACTGGAACGGAAGAGTTGACCAACATTCGTCTTTTTACAGTGCGTTTCTTACGTCCGGCCAATCAAAAGAAAGAATTCTGTGTGATGTCAGTCTCACTGTCAGATGTCACTTGTCCCGCCTTCAGTTTAATAAAGTTCTTTGTTTTTTATTCTTGTTTTGTTAATTATTCACAGTAGATGAATAATTAAAATATTATAATACAAATTCAAACCAACACAGGCTATTTCTATTAATATAATTTGTAGGTTATGTTGAATGTCACTCATCACCTTAAGTTCTACCCATGCGCAAAAATTCCGTTCCGTCGAATTATAAATTCAAAAATTTTTTACAGACTATTAATATAATTTGTAGGTTATGTTGAATGTCACTCATCACCTTAAGTTCTACCCATGCGCAAAAATTCCGTTCCGTCGAATTATAAATTCAAAAATTTTTTACAGTCCGTCAAACTATAAATCCAGCTTAGATGTCGAATTGTAATCGGTGTAGTTATTGCGGCAGGTGCGTCATGGAATACCAGACGGTATGTACTTTTCAATGTGGGAGAATGCATGTTGCCATTCGAGAATGTGGTGCAGTCGAAAGGAGGAAGAAATGAAGAGTTCGCTGAGACTCGCTCCAGAGATCGCCCTAATTAGGCAACAGTCGGTTAAAGAAAGCTGAAATTTGTTTTGAATTGTTTAAAATTTAGTTATCTATTCAATTATTCAACATTTTTCGAGAAAACTGATCGAAAAGGTTTCGAAATTCATAATATAAGTAACACTCGGCAAAAACTAATTGATGGAAGTTCAAGGTTTCCCACCGTTTAGGCTTAAATTTTCTACAATTTTTTCTTATCACAGTTTTCTAATGAACTCATTGGTTTTCCCTGGAAAAGCTTTTGGTTGCGCTTTTCAACTTCGTCTTTTAGGAAAACGATATTTTTTTTCAAAAAATATTTCATATAAAGTAGTAAAAATTGAATCTTAAGACGTTCTTAAGATTCAATTTTGCCGAGTTACGGAGCCCGTCTTGGCGCAACCTTCCTATCTCTCCGACCTGACTGCACCACATTCCGGACTGGCAACATGCATTTTCCTTTACACTCCGGACAACAATCAAAAGAGAAACAGAGTCCAGGAAATTTTGAGCATGGACAAGCTGAATTGCTCATCTCCTGTCGGTGTTCCGCCACTCATGAAAAAAGAAAAGAGGCCACAGTTTTACCCTATTTTCTCTTAAACTGGATTTATAGTTTGACGGACTGTAAACATAGACGCAAGGAATACGTAACAAACGGACTATAAAATATTTTACAATTTATAATTCGACGGAATGGAATTTTTGCGCATGGGTAGAGGTTAAGGGGATGAGTGACATTCAACATAACCTACAAATTATATTAATCGTAAATAGCCTGTGTTGGTTTGAATTTGTATTATAATATTCTAATTATTCATCTATTGTGAATAATTAACAAAACAAGAATAAAAAACAAAGAACTTCACTAAATTGAAGGCGGAACAAGTGACATCTGACAGTGCGCTGACATAACACAGAATTCGTTCTTTTGATTGGCCGGACGTAAGAAACGCACTGTAAAAAGATATTATTGCGTTGCGTCTACGCTTCAGTCCGTCAAACTATAAATCCAGCTTAAATCTCAATTATGGCACCTAACACGTTGTTATTCATTATAATTTTAAACGTATATCTGTTCTGTTTCAAAAATTAAAAACAAGGAGTTATTATCTAATTAATGTCATATATTTAGTTAATGTTGAACTCGGTATTTCTCTATTCTTTAACTTTAAGCATTCATCAACTTTTGCATTTCTTCATTAAGGGATATGTGCGCCTTATATGTTTATAAATCTCAATTTTTCGAAATTTTCTAGGAACAAAATTGTTATAAGATTCATAAACTTTTGAAATTGATAGTTTGATTATTGTTAATTTTAAACATTACTGACCAAATCGTCAACTTAATTTCGAAAACATTATTTATTCGGTTGTCACGATATATCATGCCCGTTCCGTCCCTCTCATCCTAACCTTTCTTATACTCCCGTCGTACGCAAAAATCTGTTCCGATTCATCTTCATCATTTTTTCTCTCTCGAAGATTCAGTACGACCGTCAAAATCCGAACGAGGCGCAAAAAGAACTGAGTCCACAGAGGGCGCACGCGCGTACAGCGCATACCTCTAGCCCGTCGAATAATCGAGAATTAACGTCTTACAGAGGAGGAGCCGCGGACGACTGTTACCTGAGCGACGCATGCGGTAATGGATTCGTGAATGGTGCGGATACGATGGATAAGCCGAAGGGGATACTGACCAATAGAAAGACGGGCAGTCCGAGAGGTAAAAACAAATTTCATTGTGTTTATTTATTTATCTTATGGCATGACACACGAACCAAACTAGTTGGTCGAGTACTTAGCGTACGCTGGCTTGTATTTGGGAGGTCTCGGGTTCAAACCCCGGGGCCGACTGGTCTGCCATGAGTTTTTTTCAAAGCTTTCCTCATGGTAATGTAAGTCACTGCTTGCAAACTTACAAGGCGAATGCTGGGCCAGTATTAATCCTCTGAACCCCATCCACAATTCCTATGTTCCATAAATATCCCGTCTCACCTATCCTTGATGCACTTGTACATGCAAGTGTATCCTCTGATCTGGCTGAAGGAGTTAATCCCAAACTCAAGCTGCCCGCCTCCCTGAAAATACTTCAGGGGAAAATGAAACACGTGTGTTTCCTTTCCATGACACACATATAGGTAACACGGAATTACAATGTTAAATACAAACAACAAGAAAATAAAGATGTACAGTTCAACAATGACATCAAGACAAACATAATAATAAGTGTGTATAAACATAAAAAAGTAAATATAAAAATAACATTAGATAAAATAGATATTGAGCATCATAATTCCACACTCAGGTTTCGCAACCATTCCACAGCCTGTGGTGTTGCTCTCAGGAAGTCGTCATCAGTGCCAGTAAATTTTCTGAGTGGGCAGTCGTTAACAATATGATGAATGGTTTGTTCTTGAGCATCGCAGTCGCATCCAGGGTCGGGTCTCATGTTCCATTTGTATAAGGAAGCTCCACATCGGCCATGACCTGTCCTTATTCTAGTGTGTGCTACCCATGTTTTCCTTGGTAGATGAAAGCCCGCTGGAGGGTTTGGAGTTTCAAGTAGATGGTACAGTCTGGGATTTACTTTGTTTCTCCAGTTCGTACGCCAAGTTTCAGCACCATCATAGTTTTGACTTGGGAGTTGTTGCGCAGTCTTCACAGGAGGATTTCTTGATTTGATTGATTTAGAATCTAGGATAAAAAGTACACGTAAAATTCAATTTATCAACATTTTTTTTAAAGGGATAGTTCCAGAAGATACCCGATTAAACAATATAAAAAATGAAAAAATTCCTTAAGCAGTCTCCTTTAACCTCTTTACACTCTTCCCGTTGATGTTCAAGAGGTTAGATACATTCCCTGTTAATAGTGAGAACCTTCGAGCCCTTCAAAATTGCCATTAGGGGCAAACTCCAGTGTTTAATTTTCGTAAAAGAATGCAGACTCCCTTCAAAGTGGAGCTAGACTTTGTCAGTATCAAACTTAACCAATGTAAGGTTTTTATCACAACGATAGCCAATTTTTTCAAGTATTGTGTAAGCACTATAGGGGGGCGGGGGTCTTTTCTTTATTTATTTTTGATGACATGGGGGGCTGGGGGGGGTCGAGGTGGTGATTACGTCAGCAGTAGTTATTTCTTTTACACATTTGCAACCCACACATTGTCTAAAATTTTGAAGGAAATGTCACGATTTATTTTTGCATTTTTGAACATCGGCGATGAGTTTTGGTCTCGTACGGTCACCCCCACCGTGCAAACCGGCAGATTAACTCACCTTCGTTATCATAAACATGGGGGGTTGTATAAACTATTAATATCTGACGCGCTCGAGTATTTCTATATAACGATTTTTTTTACATTTTTGAAGATCTGCACAACTTTGAGTTGTACAAAAAAAACAGCTAAGAAGAGAAGCCAAATTTTGACTTTGTGACCTTTATTTTATACTCAAAATATTTTTCTATTTAAATATTGAATCAAAAAGCTTACTGCTCGTAGTTCAAAGTTGCCGCATCATCCAATTTTTTATGATTTCAGATCGGTATTTGAACAACCTGAAGCACTCGTACACTCCCAGCTTCATGGATGGATTTAGTTACAGCGACAGGTCGGAGGAACTCGAGAGGGTGAGAAATTCGACATGATTGTGTAGATTTGAATATGAATTATTCATATCAATTCAAATTAACATTTATACAGTTAAACTTTAACAGTTACTCACAAAAAAACTTAAAGGCAATATCATTAAGTATTAATAACTTGAAAACAACATAATAGTTAACTGGATTTAAATCAAGGATAACGGTTTACCAAACAAATCTGAATTTTCTGTGAGGAGTTTGTCACCTTAACAAACCGTTTGTATGTGGACAAACTTGCTAAATTTTAATTAATTATGTAATTCACTGTTAATGTCGATTCAACTGCAATATAGCATTATTGTGAACCCTTGTGAACCAGCAAAAATGTGTCCGTTCAGCTGAGATTTACTATTTAAATCAACGCGGAGAGGGATTCAAACCAGAACTCAAGTACCCAACTCGAAAACCTTCAAGTTACGGTATATCTTTAAAAGATTTAAGAGAAGTTAAATTGCCAGACAACCGTGAATGCGCAAGTCTCGAACTAGAAGTTCCAGCTTGATCCCTAGGACAGCTGGAACAAAGTCAGAATCGATTCCTAATTAGTTAGAGTTTCTTTGCGAAAGCAAAACTAGGGCCTACCAAGATCAAGACCGACCGGTTTTGGTTTTGAGAATGTTTATTATTATTATGTTCTAGTGTTGATCTTGGTGCCAATACCAAGTAAATATTAAGACTAGTGCTACGAGACCATAAGACTAGTATCGGTCTTGTCTTGGTCTTAGCACCAAGACCAGGGCCAGGACATTATAAATATTCTAAAGACTGATTACTCTTAGTTTTGAGAAGCTTTACGCAAAACTGGAACTAAAAATTCAATCTGCTCATGCAAATATTTCCGAATCCGTTCTGAAACCACGCCGCAAACAAAGCTTTCATTTTGTTCCACCTCTATGAGGTACATAACATTACTATAGCATTCCCCACTTCCATAAAATGATACAATATCTTACGATAGTCTCGACGAAAGTATTATAAACCGTGAGCAAATCCACCCATAAAATATTTGAAAACCAAGAATCGCAGTTTATTAGCCAGCTTGAAGAGCTCCAACTTCTTGAAAGTGGAAAATCTCCGAAGACTCAACGAAAGCTTTCGTTTCAGGAAAGGAAGAAACGGGAAACTTACAATTACGAGCTGAGGATGCAAATCGAGGAAAAGAGGAGATTGCAGGCGATCAAGGACGAACAGGATCGCAGGGAACAAGAGCTGGAAAATAAGAGGCTGGAACAGCAGTTGCTGAGGATGCAAGAAGAGGCTCTGGTGGACGATCCGAATTCGTCTAGGGAAGAACAGGTAGATATTTCGAATTAACAAAATAACAATGTCTGAGAGTAATTAAAAATGAATGAGATAGTTTATGAGTATTATGACTTGCACAGCTCATGATGCTCGTGGCGGATACAGTTTTAAGCCTATCTTTCATTCGACAAGTGTGGAGTATATCGTGCGATAAGAAATTTGGCTCCAAGAAAGTTTATCTGTGTTTACTGAATACCTCAACTTTCTAATGTTTTTATTTACAAGAAAATGACGGAAGTGTCTAAACTGGTTGTTCCATAGTGACAAATATCAAGTCAAAATTCATCATAAACTCTGCATAATCCAAACTGTATTTTACTAACGATAATTTCGAAACTTTCAGAGTAGGAGACACAGTGACGACTACCTACGCAGGCGCATGGATCTCGGTTTAAGGTCCGGCTATCATCGCAAGCATACCGACTCCGAGAGCAGCGTTCTGGGATCGACGCGGAACGCCCTGTCGCACTACTCGCCCCCCATGTCTCGGCGCAACCACTACCCGGTAGGCTCCGCCTACAACACGGATCCTCTCGCTTCCAGGTAACACGCAACCGCTTTAAGGCGGAAACAAATTATTGAAACGCGATGCGACAAAACGTGTTGACACCTGATATATAATGTGCACTTACCAACATGTGATGCCACACAACACACAAGCAATTAATTGTTCTTCGTTCTTTTTTGTCAAATTTCTGCCAAAATTCAGTAAATTATAGGGTATCAACGTATGAACGTACGCTTTATTTGACAATTCCCTAGTGACATCGGTTGTTACCTAGAAACATACAGCGCCCAACATGTCGACTAGATCAGGTAGCGTGTGCCTGTATCGCATGACGTCGGGAGTTCATAGTGTGATCCTGGTCATAGAAATTACTAGGATTTGATTTTATTCAACACGCGTCGCGTTTTGTCGGGTTGTATCACGTTTCAATAATATGTTTGCGCCTTTAGACCAAGTAATAGAGCAGAAAAAGTGAATCATTGTCAAAAATAGTAGATAGATAACGCCTGTGACGGATTTACCAGCAGGCTGAGTAGGCGGAAGCCTAGGGCGGCAAATATGGGTCAAAATTTTTAAATTCCCTCAAAAAAAATTCAAAAATTGGGAATTTATTGTTTTACTATTAATATTTCTTGTGCAATCTTACCTAAATCATTGGATTGTAAAAATAATCTAAGAACTGACACATCGATCCCCTAGTTCACAATCATACTAATTACAGGAATAAGTTAGTGTAATTAGGAAGATAGTGCACAAATCATAAAGTAACAATTTCACTGACAAAAAAATTGTAATTAATACGATTGTGAACTAGGGTATCGAAAAGTAGAGGTCGGTAGGGGCGGTAAAATTTGAATTGCCTACTAGCGGAAAATATCTGATTCTGCCACTGGATAACGCCTGTGCCATACAAGAAAGACAGTCCGTACTCATATTCCGCCATGTTTTGGACACGCAACTATCATTAATTCTTTTATATACATTGAAGAGCGAAAAAAAATTTTCTTATAAAATTAAAATAAATGAAGCTATCTCGATGCTCTGAACAGTCGAATTGTAAAGAATTAAAATACGAAGAAAACGAATGCCGAACCGACTCAATCAGCATATTATTATCAGAGAAAACCATGAAAGTAACCGATTTTTTCAAAAATTAACTTACATTTCTGAAGTTGCAGCGCAGATAGTACGTCTTGATAGATACTTTATTTGTGATAATAAGTTTTTGCGTAATTGCAGTTACAATTATTTCAAGCACTATCTTGAAGATTTGAGATAGGTTGAATAGATACAATAAAAGAACTATTAGTAAGAATAAAAGAAATTATAAGTAAGAACCCCAAAATTATGGTTCCTTATTAGTCAATGATAAGGACGGACAAGCAGTCTTTGAGAAATCTGGTGTATATAAAAAAAAATTTATTGATTCATATTGCTTAAACTGGTAGAAACATCGGCACCAGATTGAAAAAACATAAAAAATCCAAAATAAGAACGTAACTGCAATTTCGGAGCATTGTATACAAAACAACCATTTTATAGATTTTGATAACCCAAAAATACTGCATGATGTGTTAATAGCCCGAAACATATGTCCAGTAAATTAAAATAATTTTAGTGGAATCAAACCAAGCGTTCTATTTCCTTTGATTTATATAATTAAGTTATTATCCAAACGTTATGCTGAATTTATTTCTGACGACTTTTGTGTTGCAGGTACAACGCCCACTCGCGCTACGATTTCGACGGCCGCGGCCGTCGCGACGCCCTGGACCGCATGGACTCGCTGAGCGCTGTGCCCACTTACGCCGACGGCCTCGACGCTACCCGCTCGCGTCGCGACGCCTTCGCACGCTTCGATTCGCTCAGTCGCATAGATTCGTTGGGCACGGCCTTCGAGTCGATGGGCGTGAGAGAGGAACGCGCGCGGCGACACAGCGCGACGCAACAGGATCTGGCCGGCCTGCGACGGAGTCCGAAGCTGCAGCGGCGCAGCAATTCCGGCCGTTTTCTGGACGATCAACTGCCGATACCGGTGCTAAAGGCGCGATCGCCGGTCGCCAGGGAGCTGAAGAACTCGGTGCCGTTCAATTCGGGGGGCGGGGCCAGATCATCGGAGGCGTGTCGCAGGCTGGAAGATAAGTGGCAGGTAGGCGGGGATTGGGTTTTATACAGAACGTGGGAAGATGAATATTGATCATAATCGATTCTTAACCCTCAGCTGGTATCGTCATTTTCACTTACGTAACTGGTATCATCTTCGAGTCGATGCTGACCCGATATTTTTGAAAAAGGTTGAAACCTCAAAATTACAAAATATCATTATTTAATCAATTTTTAGCAATGTATACAACAGGTTTAGAAACAAAAAAATCTTGGATATAAATACACTTTATTGTAGGTAAAAAAATACAAATACTTCCTCTGAAAAAGTGTGACGCAATATAATTTCCAAGATTTCAACTGAAACATTAAAATATCAACAAACCAATATAATGGGCCCTCATACAATATTTTAAGCCTTCACATTCCACATTCTACAAAAAATAAAGAAATAGATTCTCGTTTTAAAAAAAACGTGCAATAACAATTGCATAACCCATCACTCGCTTCTTACATTTTTCACATAATAATGTAGCTGTGCTCTGCAGTTGCTTCAAATACGTGCCTGTTACACTTATTACAGTTCGTCGTTCTTTTGCCCTACTTACTGCATCAGGATCAGGAGGTCTT
Source organism: Cynegetis impunctata (assembly GCA_030704885.1). Lineage (NCBI taxonomy): Eukaryota > Metazoa > Arthropoda > Insecta > Coleoptera > Coccinellidae > Cynegetis > Cynegetis impunctata. The sequence continues at coordinate 146,576 of JARQZK010001511.1, read as the reverse complement.
TGCTGAGAAATTGAAGGCCTACTTTCATTCGTTGTAGTTTCGTCGCATTTAAGGGCTCTTTGCCATCATCTTCACTCTTCAAGAACAATTCACGTACTTTTTCGACATACTGCCGGCCGTCAACAACGAGAAAATCCATAGTGAAATAAATTCAAAACACACACGCAACTGGTATCCTCGGGTCAAATCTGACCCTAACGCGTACAATTCGGCCTTTACGATGCTCAAATGGAACTGGCGTTTTAGGTATCTATTTGTACGAAATATTTATGAGAAGTCACGGAACCACAACCACATAAGTGCGAAAGCGCCTGTCCTGTGATGAAATGAAGGTACGCAGGGTCAATTCTGACCCGACGATACCAGTTAAGGGTTAATACTATTGAGCGTACGATGTATTTTGACTCGAACAACTCCGGATTTCGTCGCTAGTTTTTACTAAATTGAAACCATTTAAGTCCTTTAAACTAAGAGAGATTAGGTCGATAACAAATTGTAGAGCTCTTTGTTTTAATCGTTCAAAATTAGTATGTTAATAGTAAAGAGATTGACTCGAATGTGGTATTATTAAGTTGATAACGTTTATTGATCACAAATAACCATTTAATTTTCGTATGAAAGAGTTAAGCATGCGTCTTTATAGATATTTAAGTTTTTTTAAAAACGCTAATAACTGAATCAGGAAGGATAGGTCAAACGTTGAAAGAACGGGGCTTGACTAATGATTCGACTCTGGATATTTTTCTAAAACTCATTTCTTTTCGGTAAAAATAAACGTTATTTAAGCTTATTTCAGATGCTACAAATAAGGAAATATTCGTGATAGGCTTGATTCTTTGCATGAAATCACAGTGTATCAAAAACGTGTCAAGAATTTAAAGAAAAAAATTTGTAACCCCTCAGGTCCCTTCGTGAATTTCGACATCACGATATTTCCATTTATTCCTGAATTGTGAATGTTTGGAAGCATAATATGTAACATATTAAGTAATTTTTTTGGTTAAATAAATAAATAAAGTGTTCACCAACAAATGGAAAAAGGATTAGACAGTTGTTTTGGCCCTATTGTAAACTTCATCAGTCCAGTATGGTATCTATGCAGAATGCGCCATTTAACCTAGCAATCTTTCAGACAAAACATTACAGTACGTTCCAATATAACTAATAATTCCAGATTCGTCCAGCACCTTCAGTTAATATGGAAATATACAGGTATCGATAGCTCATCTTTACATAAAACTGCAGGTTGCAGGTGATTAATCTATTTTCAAATGAGTGTCAATATGAGAACATCAATTCTAAAAAATTCTTTCTTGCTAATTGATTTTAACTCGAATTAAAATGATACGAAAAGCATTGCTCGGGCGATGTGGTTGTAATACATAGAATTGATATCTCAATGTTGAAACAAGCCTGAAAATTGTACAACCACCTTTAATGTGGTGAATGTATGCGGTAGCTATATCTGTATTTAGGCAAGAAGTGTTGACCGCAGGAATCTTCAAGATGGCTTTCTTGTGTGGGGCACAAGAAAGATTGATTCAGTGAATGGAGAATGCTGCATAGTTACCACACTACAATACTGACTAGTTTCTCATAAGGTCCACACAGTTGTCTATTGTTGCAATCATGATCATCTTGATTTTTCCGACATGAAACCAGCTGAGGGATTATTCGATTAATAACTGAGATTGAAAAAATAACGTTAAAACAATTTGTACAAATAAAAGAAACTTGAAGTCATTCTTGGTCAATAATAAAGAAAAATCTAACATCGGAGAAAACAGTGGTATTTACAAAATATTTTGCGACGAATGTCCTGCTTTCTATATTGGACAGACTGGAAGGAATATAAATATTCGTGTTGAAGAACATAAAAAGTCAATTTTACAAAACAAAAATACCACTGGCTTCTCTGAACATTGCATAAAATTCAATCACTTCCTGGATTTCAACAAAACCAAATTGTTACATTCAGGTAACAAAGGAAAACGCCTTGACCTTCTTGAAATTCTCGAAATAAGTTCCGCCCATAATAGTCAATTACCCCTTGTAAACGAACAAATTGATTTTCAGGTATCACCTTTGCTTTTGTCTGTTTTATAAATTACGATGCAATACTCTCCTGTAGTCAGTCTTGATAATGAGTTCATAACTCCAAACATGTCGACTTTTCGTTACTGCTAAATACAGTATCTAAATATTTTTTATATTGTGAAACATAAGCCAAGTGTTTTTATTTTAAAGTTTATACTTTATTCATTAGATTAATTTCAATATTTGTAATTTTCTCAATCTCTCTATTATAGTTTTTTTGTGTATCTTAGAATATTAAATATTCTTAATATCAAGAACGTTGTTTTAATTTATTGACAGAATTTTGTTTGTTTTCAGATCCCCGCGGTACAAAAAAACATAGTTAATCATAGTGATTCCCTTCGCGACGGTGCGAACCGCAGTATTCTAACTCAGCTTGGTGCCATAAGAATGCAGCTGCAGCAGGAGCAGCTTCGGATGGATGAAACGCTACGTAAACGTGGCATTACACAATCAAAGGCTGTTGATTTTCATTGAAAAAAATCACATTTTACATCGAGTTAAAACAAATAATTGAATAATAGTTATTTTATATATATTGTTAGAGTTCATCTTTATATTTATATTAACAATTGAGAATAGATAGAAATGTTGAATATGAATAAATTGCCTTATTTTTATTCCCTCTGTATGTGATAAACTTGTGAAACAATAATTATAGCTATGTAATAAACTCATTTCAATTATTATGTTATTTATAGATTTACAAAATCTTAATTACTAACAATCATCTATTTTTAACCTACTTTCAGTTATGGATATTCGTGTTTAACTTTGCAATAATTTAAATTTCAGTTTTTTCATAATTGTGGTGTTAAATTTATTTTGTACCATTGATTAGTTTTTCATCTCTAGCGAACAATTCATTAGTTCAACAGGTTCGGTTGAATTTTATATTTTTATACAGCGTTGCATATTGATGATTCTTACAAATATTTCTTATTCTTCGTTTACAGTAATTGAACTGTATTTTAAGAAAATCATGGAATAAAAGACTTATGCAATTTGATATTTTTGAGTGTATCTCTGCTATTAGTAAAGGACAAATTATTGACTGGGATTTGTGAGGTAGCATGAGGTTATTAACACATTCAAATACTGCGAGAAATTTTTTGTAGTGGTACATATGACCTATTTTCATTTGAATGTTTTTATACTTTGTCATTTCAATATTTTTTAAAAATTCAGATGACTCATTATTTTTTAATATTTCAGATTTTGAATAATCACTTATGACGCATTGTATAATACTGATGCACATGACTTTTATATTAAAGTACGTATGATGTTTTTTGAAATAAACTTATTTCTACCAGTGTTATATGCTAATTGAACAGTCTAATTAGTTTAATAACTGAGATTGAATTCTCGCACATCACTTGGTGAAACATCATAAAGAATAAAGTATAAACTTTAAAATAAAAAAACACTTGGCTTATGTTTCACAATATAAAAAAAAATATTTGATACTGTATTTAGCAGTAACGAAAAGTCGACATGTTTCGAGTTATGAACTCATTATCAAGACTGACTACAGGAGAGTATTACATCCTATTTTATAAGACAGACAAAAGCAAAGGTGATACCTGAAAATCAATTTGTTCGTTTACAAGGGGTAATTGACTATTTGAAATAAGTTCCGCTCATAATAGTCAATTACCCCTTGTAAACGAACAAATTGATTTTCAGGTATCCCCTTTGCTTTTGTCTGTCTTATAAAATAGGATGTAATACTCTCCTGTAGTCAGTCTTGATAATGAGTTCATAACTCGAAACATGTCGACTTTTCGTTACTGCTAAATACAGTATCTAAATATTTTTTATATTGTGAAACATAAGCCGAGTGTTTTTTATTTTAAAGTTTATACTTTATACTAATTAGATTATATTGGAATGATCCTTTTATAGTTTTATACTTCAGGATGGTGGTGTAGAAGACGTACTTGATTATACTTGCTTGATTTCAAACTTTTCTCAAGTTGAATTTCAATTATATCATAAGGGGCTTCTCCATAGTAAGTATTAGGGAATGTTTTCTTGATGCCTCATGTGAAGCTTAAAGTTATCATCAAGATTATTGTAATCTATTTTGAGATATCTTGATACATTTGAACTACTTTCATCTGAATAATATTTTAATTTCGATTGTGAATGCAGATTTTGCGTTGTGAATACGTATAACCAGCTTCCTTGGAAAGTTGTTTGATAATTTTTTAAATTATTAAAGAATTTTCCTTGTTCACTTTATGTAATGAATAATATTTTAGCCTATTTCCAAACTTTTGTAGCATTTAAATCAAATGGTACATTCTGGTTTAAGCTTTCAATATCTTGTAGTTAATTTTTCATCATTCTCAATAATCGTTTTGCATTAGAGTATAAAATTTAACGAGCAATAGCATTGCTACACTTACTGCTGTAAATAATCCTCCTTTGTATGTAGAATCATTACAGACGAAATTTATTAGTTCAATGCTGGACTTGTAGTAACTAGGTTTCGATAACACTATTTTTGAATAATCAAAAGAAAATACACTAAGCTTAAGATCCAATGCTATATTAATATGTGTTCATATGTTCATTTTCAGATGTAAGACAAAAGTTGAATTTAATTCAAATATAAAGACGCTTAATGCAAGTGTTACGTTCATGTTCTCCTGCTCAGTATAAATCGATAAAATGCATCTAAGAATTTAGTTAGTTACCATAATCTCTGGATGTCCATTTACAAAAATAAAATCGAAATCATCCTCTGAAAAAAAATTGAAATCCTACAATTAAAGCTAATTACAGGAGTTCATTTAATCAATTTGTGGAATTGTAGGCACGAAGACTTCCCACTGTTTTGATGAACATCTCATACTTAAATATAAATTAACTTATTTGAAATATTTTATGGTGAACTGTATGGAATTTCAATGGCTTTGAATTATATTTTAACACACTAAGTGTAAGTAAATATCAAATCTACTAAGTTTGTGATTGTATCTGACAGCCAAAGCGCATTACTTGCCTTGAAAAACTATAGATGGAACATCTCATTCACATCAATACATAAAAATATTTTCGAAACAATCCACATCTTGGAACAGGAAAATGTCCATATAAACTTTCTATGGATGAAAGCTCATGTAGGAATTTTAAATAAAGAAAAAGTAGATTTAGAAGCAAAGTCTCAAATTTCGGAATACAGATTGGTTTACTTGGATGTATTCAATGATTATAAATCCCGAATAAGAGCTAAATGGGTTAAGGATTACCAATTAAGTCAGACTGCAAGATATTATAAATCATTGGAACCTCTCCCTCCAAGTACAACATGGTTTAAATTTGAAAACGAAAAATCTTTCAATAGAGTGATATCCCGGCTGCGCAGTGGCCATGCAATTTGCCCACAATATTTGCACAAAATAAGAATAAAAGATTAGTATATTATTATTCTGTAACAAGGTTAGAATGAAAATTCGATGCGAGTGGAAAAGTTCTGAGCGCGAGCCGAAGGCGAGCGTGAGGAACCACGAGCATCACGAATTTTCATTCTAACCGAGTAGCAGACTATACTTTCTCCACTGATCAAAAATTAATACATTCATGCTACTTATTATATTTTCGAATGAAAACGTAACACCAATAATTTTGGCACTAACTCAAATTTGCCACTACGATGACAATCAACTGCGTCAAGGCTAATCTTATTATTGCTAGCCAGTGTGAGAATATTCCATTACAAAGGAGAGAATGCAAATACATTTAAATTGCATGGGGGCAGAGGTGTTGCAGAATATTTCTTCAATCTCAAGAGAGAGAATTCCAGCATTCTGTAATCAAATTTGATATCAGAATTGGCGAATTCTGTGATGATCGTGGATAAAATCTTTTCTGTGATTGTGGGGAAATGGGAATACCTGATCATTTATTGTTGGCCTGTAGCAACTTTCGGCACCACTGTAACATATTTCTAAAACAACTTGGCAACCTTCTTGAATTTTATCAGCCGTTCAATCTTGGTTTCATTTTACTACAGAAAAATCTGAACGTCTATAAACTGTTGTACAAGTGGATTATGTTCGACCGGTCTATCCTTTTAATCTGTGTTATATTAGAACTGTCTTATATTTGAATTATGTTATATTTGATCTGTGTTATATTTGAACTCTTTAAATTTACTAGTTAGGATACTTTGGACTAATGACATAGTAGTCAAGGTCATTTGCAGCGACAACGCTGTTTTTGAAATAAAAAAATCCTCAGAATGGGCAAAAGCATATGTAAAAATGCTAACAATGCCTAGTGTACTTTTACATTTTTGTTTGTAATATTATTTCATCTTTAATGATATTCTTTGTCTTAAAGGAAGGAAGAGGAAGAAAAAACAATACATAATTACAAATATCTGTATTTTTTGGCAATATGTACACTTCCCTAATAATTATACACAAAACACAACACAACAATTAATATAAAAATTATATCATCGGAATGGAACATGTACCAATTTGGCCAATTCAATATTTACACACTTAACAACTAAAAATTCAACTAAGAACAACTAAAAACTGAAGGCCAAATTAATCGTGTGGCTCTGGACAAAAAATTAATATTAGAGATAATCACAGACCAATAAAATCAAAATCTGGATGTATTTCACAGGAGGCAGCAGTTACATACATTAACGTTTATCAATTTACACTAGTATTGCCTTAATTTTCTTTTTATACAAAAATCCATAGGAGTGTAACCATTTTGATTCTTGATTTTGAACGTCGCATTTTTTTCAATATCTAATAATAGCGACTTTTTGCCGCAACTCAATTAAATCAGATAGGAAATGATTCAAACATACTTTTCGATGAATGAACCAGGGAACGACTTTTATGTAATTTCAGACATTAAGCAGTTATTAAGAATATACACTTACGGTAATCAACTGATTGTTATAAAATTTAGCAATGTATTTTAGTCTAACTCTTGATGAAGAACAATCATATTATACTCTGTTTAAATATTATAAGTTCACACATTGACGCCCAACTGATATATAAAACAACCGGAAGTTATTTCTCTGTCAATATACAAAAAGACATCCAACTCTCAACTTCCATTTGTTGAAATTGCAAACCTTTGTATACAGTATGTCTCACTAAGTTGGAACAATATGGAAAACTTTTTTATTATTCATTTTAGGAAAAAAAGTTATTCTTCATAAAAAGTTCCGCATGTTCTAAAATCTAAAATACAATCATCAGGTATCAAATTTTTTCAGTCGTATACGCGGTGTGTCGAAAAATATGAATTTTACTCAAGAGTAAAGTACCTTTATATTTGAAAATATCGAAAATTGTTAAAGAAAAAAGTTGTTCAGAACTGAAAACTACGTTTAAATATGCAATTGCATCCACTTACAAAAAACAAACATTTTTTCTTATTTTGTCAACAATAACAATGCAAATTCAACTGTAGTTACATGTAATCTAGTATGCACTGACAAATAAAATGATTTGTTGATAGCAAGATATGTTTGACAGTGGATGTCAAAAAAAATATCTGTCAAACTGTCAAACATATCTTGCTATGTTTGACAGTGAATGTCAAAACGCATTAGAAGTAATAAGACACATAAAAATGGTAGCGATATTATCTTGTGAAGAAAAAATAGAAATTGTTTTGATTGTGGGAGAAAACTATAAGACGCATAGGGAAGCAGCGACTATTTTTAATAACAGACATCCCAATAAAAATATTTTTTTGACATTCACTGTCAAACATATCTTGCTATTAACAAATCAACAAATCATTTTCTTTGTCAGTGCATACTAGATTACATGTAACTACAGTTAAATTTGCATTGTTATTGTTGACAAAATAAGAAAAAATGATTGCTTTTTGTAAGTGGATACAATTGCATATTTAAACGTAGTTTTCAGTTCTGAACAACTTTTTTCTTTAACAATTTTCGATATTTTCAAATATAAAGGTACTTTACTCTTGAGTAAAATTCATATTTTTCAACACACCGCGTATACGACTGAAAAAATTTGATACCTGATGATTGGATTTTAGATTTTAGAACATGCAGAACTTTTTATGAAGAATAACTTTTTTTCCTAAAATGAATAATAAAAAAGTTTTCCATATGGTTCCAACTTAGTGAGACAAACTGTATATATGGAGGGTTCAGAAGCCATTCAGTGTAAGTCAAAATTTTTTCAAAATAACTTACGTATTGTAGCCTGTTCCTCATTCCTCAATTTTTCTACTGACAATACAAGTAAGTCATAATTTCAATCATCTAACCACAGATGTCAGCACCTATACTGGCCTCGAAATAAATGAATGAGTTTGTTCGGGTGCCAATCAGTGTAAGTCAATCTGTCATAATTTAAGTTAGTTAATGACTTACACTGATTGGCTTCTGAGCCCTCCATATATACTTTTGAATTTCTATACTTTTAGATCACCTGGTATAACAACTCTATTTTTTAAACAAAAAAATTAATGTTAAATTGCAAACTAAGATTATTCGGTGATGTTGTCAGATAAGAAGTGTTACGGTGGTTGCAGAAGAGATATATATATATATATATATATATATATATATATATATAAAGTAGTATTTATCATGGTGATAATACTTTACTGTTACAACTCATAAAAAAAAAAGTTTAGCTACTGACCTTCAAAATCTGAATTCTATTTAGAAATAGCATATCAATAATTCAAAAAGTATGTAAAATACTAGACAGACACTGTTAATAGAGATAGGCTATAAATATAACATGAAAACTTCTATTAGTTAACAAACAGCATTGACTTCAAGACACCTTGATTGTCGAGTTCTCTACTGTAATAAAAAAATCAAAAGGAACTAAAGGCCCAAATATCGTTTAAAAAAAAGGAAACTAAAAACGGAATGAGATATTCTTCAGTTATTCGAATATCAATTGAAAATATAATCACAAATAAATATATAAATCCATCTTACTTAACGCAAAGTCAAACATTATAAACAGCAACCAATAAAATAATAAATTTTGATCAATATCGCATAATACAGACTCATTAAATTTCCAAGTTTAGTTAAAGATGGTAGAAAATGTATGAAACTTTTTTAAAAAAAACTCACATAGAAATTAAAACAAAAAGATATACATTTATAAATCTCTGAAATTCTTAGAACCATTTCTGAATACAATGCAGGCAAATTGTTAGATTACATAAAGTGAACAAGGAAAATTCTTTAATAATTTTAAAAAAATTATCAAACAACTTTCCAAGGAAGCTGGTTATATGTAGTCAGCAACGCAAAATCTGCATCCACAATCGAACGGTGAATTATAGAAATTGTCAAGTCACCCCGACTCAAAATATGCATACAGCTGTTTCGATCTTATTAGATCTCATCAGTGCAGCTTATTTGACTCGGAGTGAATTAACAATCTTCTAATTGTTCACCAATACAAATCGTGGTCAGTATCACTGGCTGGATAACAATCCAGAGCGCCATCCCACCAAAGATATTGGGAAACAAGTCTAAGCGATGAATTGTTGTTTCCCAATATCTTTGGTGGGATGGCGCTCTGGATTGTTATCCAGCCAGTGTTACTGGCCACGATTTGTATTGGGGAACAATTAGAAATTTGTTAATTCACTCCGAGTCAAATAAGCTGCACTGATGAGATCTAATAAGATCGAAACAGCTGTATGCAGATTTTGAGTCGGGGTGACTTGACGATTTCTATAATTCACCGTTCGATTGTGAATGCAGATTTTGCGTTGCTGAATACGTATAACCAGCTTCCTTGGAAAGTTGTTTGATAATTTTTTAAAAATTATTAAAGAATTTTCCTTGTTCACTTTATGTAATGTATGAAATTGACCATGGTCAATAAGTACGTTTTTCATGATTTGATTGTTGCAAATTGTTAGGCCTAAAAATGTTCTATTTTAGTCTGCAAATCGATGAAAAACATTCCCCGGTTCATTTCTCGAAACGTATCGGCTAGGGAGGTAGCTGGTGGAATGACAGCAGACGAGACGCGCTAAACGTTTGGTCAACTGTGTATTATTAATTGTTTGTACTTATATTATTATATTGTTTTTCATATTATACATCTAACAGGAAGCATTCACCTTGAAATTTAGCGAAAGTACCGTTACTTACGCCCAGAGGGCGATCCGGTCGAGCGAACGAACGAAATCGTCTAAAATAAAATAAAATAAATTATGTAAAATGAAAAGTACAAAAATAAAAACGGGAACGGATCGCGCACTGTGCGTGAGTAAATAAGGCTCTCGCTCTTCGATATTCTATACAGAGAAGCATTTCCTTAGACATGTCATGACCTATGGTATAAATATGTACATAAATACTCACTATATATAAACAACAATCTTTGGTTAAACGATAATTGAAACTTAAACGAGCAGAATAAAAACCAAGTAGATTAAAACCTGACGGAAGATGCGGAGCGGGTCCGGTTCTTTCGCGTTTTTTTTTTCGAAAAAAGCGATTTTGAATGGCCCGATTTTTTCGAATATTTGAGGTACTTCGGATCCGAACGTGAGAATGAAAGGCTCGAATGAAAAGTCTTCTAATTTTTCAATGGAAAACTTGAACCTTTGTCGCTCAGGAAAAACTAACTATTAATTTTTATTAAATTTAATTATTTCATCAAACATTTTACGATATTGTTAGGAATATACTGACATGAATCTGCAAATCATAACAACTCGGTTTAATATTTCATAAAAACTTCCAACTCGTGAAAATCTAAGTTAATTTTTGTTCTTAAATCTCAAATTTCGTATTTTTCTCAATAAGCATTCTTGATAACATTTGAAACTTATTAAAAACAAACACAAAAAAATACGTGAATTTTCCCAATTTCTTCTCCTTTCTTCAACAATTTTCAAATTATTTCCGTTATAAATATATACAGGCTGTGACGATATCAAAATAGCTGGAAGAATTTTTGGATTTCAACAAGTTTTTCGACGAATAACTTATAAATTTAATTTTGAAAAAACAAAAAAGCATAATTAGGCATAATTTCGGGAAATATTTTTTTGACATATGACATTTTCCAAAAGATCTAAAATTCGGCAATTAAGAAAGAAATACGTTCGAAAAAATCGGGGAAATCATCACGAAGGGCGTTATGAACAAAACTGAGTCGAATTTTTAAAAATCAAATACTACTCGAAAATGGGAGAGAATTTTTTTTCTTCGAACCAACGATAATACTAACTAACAATTTTTATTAAATTTAATTATTTGTTAGGAATATACTGACAGGAATCTGTGAATCATAACGAATCGATTTAATATTTCATAAAAACTTTCAACTGAAATAAAATCGTGAAAATCTAAGTTAATTTTTGTTCAATAAGCATTCTTGATAACATTTGAAACTTATTAAAAACAAACACAAAAAAATACGTGAATTTTCCCAATTTCTTCTCTCCTTACTTCAACAATTTTCAAATTATTTCCGTTATAAATATATACAGGCTGTGACGATATCAAAATAGCTGGAAGAATTTTCGGATTTCAACGAGTTTTTCGACGAATAACTTCAATTCAATTTGAAAAAATGAAAAAGCATAATTGGGCAATAATTTCGGAAAATGATTATTTTGACATTTGTCCTTTTCCATAATATCTAAAATTCGGCAATTAAGAAAGAGATACGTCCGAAAAAATCGGGGAAATCATCACAAAGGGCGTAATGAACAAAATTGAGTCGAATTTTTAAAAATCAAATACTACTCGACAATTAACGAGAACGCTAGTAGAGTACTTATGGTGATTACAAATCAGTTTTTGTCCCTAACCTCACTTTTGTATCATGGTAAGTAAGAGTCGTATGGTCTCCCCGTATTTTTCTTCTTCTTCTCTTGTTAATTGTGTGGAAGATGTGTGTATTTCTTATCAGCATAATATGCTCGTTAAAAAGATATACATGTAAATACAAATATTTATAAATAATATATTTTTTAGTGAAAAGATGTGTGTGTATATATATATATATATATATATATATATATATATATATATATATATATATATATATATATATATATATATATATATCTATCTTATTAACATAATAAATGCTCGTTAAAAATAAATATGTATTTGAAAAAACAATTGTTGGTTTGATAAGGCTGAGTATATTATGCTGATAAGAAATACACACATCTTCCACACAATTAACAAGAGAAGAAGAAGAAAAATACGCGGAGACCATACGACTCTTACTTACCATGATACAAAAGTGAGGTTAGGGACAAAAACTGATTTGTAATCACCATAAGTACTCTACTAACGCTAATTCGTTTTTTAATCTAGCGATAATCTAAATAAATATATGTTTCAATTCTCGTTCAATTTACCGAATTTATTTTTCGATTTTCGGAATATCGATAAAAATAACAATCCGTCTCCGTAGTACCTCCTCTCAAAACCAGTGGCGCGCCAAGTCTCCGACTCTTCCGCCGTTACATCTTTCGTAAAATGATACTACTTAACTCATAAAAGAACGCTGAGATCTCTTTCGACGACCGGGAGACCCGTTCGGGGAAACCCCGAACGGTCGTCCCCCTCTCTTAACCCCCTTTCCGCCTTTACATCAGTCTCTTCGATAACAGAATCGATTAAAAAAATAAATACATAATAGCATCGAAATAAATACGTTACGTCTACCAGTTTCGTATCTCCTTCCTAATAATCTCGTACGTAGAACATTATATTGTCCGATCGGAAATTGAAGGGGCGATGCGACTGCGACGATGAGGAGGGCCATAAGAAAAGCGGAAAGTTTCCGACCTGCGGGGACATCTTCGGGTATTTAGGCATGGGGGGGGGGGGTGGGGGGGGGGGGGGGTGGGGGGGGGGGGGGGTGGGGGGGGGGGGGGGTGGGGGGGGGGGGGGGTGGGGGGGGGGGGGGGTGGGGGGGTTTGAATTTGATGACTTGAATCTTCAGTTAATTAACTGAATTTTCAGTCACATAGTCACATCCACTAATTGAAGCAATACGTGTCCTGACAGGAAAAATAGGACTTGAGTCACCTTTGCTCTGAACATTTTCATTTTTAATTCACAGCAATACCAATCTAGTGGTATTTTAAAGGCAACTATTGGGGAGTGGACTTGGATCTTTGTTGCTCTGAAAATGAACCGTATTGGGGGTACTGAATCGAGAATAAAAAAGAAAATCAAAATTTTGGACTTGAACCACTGTTGTTCTGATGCACCCAATTATTAGTTGGAAGTTATTATTATTTAGTAAGATAGCCATGCTGTTTACAGTGAACTTGTTTTCATGTGTGTGTAGTTTATAAATAAATATGTTTTTTCAACAGATCTATATTAATCATTGAGAGATTAATGAATAAAGCATCGATATAAAAATAACAAAGTAACTTTAAAAAAATAGAGATATATGAAAAAAGTATACATGAAGTGAAATTCCAAAACACAACTTGAAAGTTCGAACGTAGTATATAGCTCCAATGGTATATATCTTAGTATATTACAAAGAGAAGCAATGTATTCTTACTTGTGCATACAATCCGACAGGCATTATCCTCTGCTGTCCAAGACCTATGAGAGCAACTTCGAATGCTAAAGTTAAGTAAGTTTCCGATCTGTCCCTGGAACCAACCACGGGTACGTGATGATACCTCGGCCTGAGATTGTGCTGATCTTCCATTGCCACTATGTCTGAAAGGAAACACTGATTAGAATACAATCTATGTTGAAACAAAGGGAATGTAGCAAATGAACATAAAATATTACTGTACCCTAGGCGACAAACAAAATGAACTGCTTTCTTATATATTCACTAAATCTAAGAAAACAGGTGAAGTCAATTTCAATTCAATTCAATTTTCAATTCTTTATTTCATGTTGAATATCACAGTAAACAGCAATGTACGTACGTCAAAATGAGGCAATAAATACAATACAAAATAACGATAATCAGATTCATTCACATATTAAATATTGAAAACAGGAAAACCAAAGTTAAAATCTAGATATATGCCAGGTCTTTTAGGCACTGGGCTCTATACACTATTAACTATGACAAAAATAATTAAAATATTCTTCACTGGAATAAAAAACATTCACAATCAAAATTTGCTTCATCTCCTCCTTAAATCTATTCCTCGGTAATATTTTGACCCGTAGTGGCAACACATTTAAATATTTTACTGCCCAGTAGCCAGTGCCATTCGAACACCTCTTCAGTCGCCTGTAAGCCGGTACCAAATTACCTCCGTTTCTGGTGGGATAGGCATGTATGTTTTCGTGAGTTGGAAACAAATGAATATTATCTTCAACATAGAGCAAATTTTCCAAAATATACACGGATGGCAGGGTTAGTATTCTTAACTGTTTGAAAGTTGCTCTACAATCGTCCCTGTAACCCAAATAGTTTATTACTCTGACTGCCCTTCTCTGCAATCCAAACAAACAACGAACACCCGAGGCATGACCCCACACAAGTATAGCATAGGAAAGTTGTGCCTGAAAAGTTGCAAAGTACGCAGTTCTTAGCACTGCGTGGGGATACATTATCTGCGAGGCGTCGCAGCAGGTACACACTTTTATTCAGCTTTGATGCTAAAGTCTCAATGTGAATACCCCATTGTACTTTTGGGTTGATAAGGACCCCAAGGAACCTAACCTGAGAGACATCGCCATTCACTGTCCCGATCTCCCTCAAAGAGAACATCAGTATCTCTGTCTTGCTTTTGTTCAGTACTAATCTATTTGAACTAAACCACCTCTCAGCTATCTCCTGCGCCTCCATGGAACCCAACAACGAATCCCCAAGAGTGTCCGCCATCACAGAGACGGTTGTGTCGTCGGCAAAGAGAGTATAGTTAGACTTTCGATCTATTAAGGGCAAATCATTAATGTATATAAGGAAAAGTATTGGTCCCAGAATTAACCCCTGAGGCACCCCTATTTTTATGTCCTGCCTTGCCGACGTCACCCCCTTGTACCGATCCGCCTGACTTCTTCCTGTAAGATAGGATTTTAGAAGCTGAAGGCTACTATTACTGAGGTTATATGCCTCCAGTTTACGCAGAAGGATACCATGGTCAAGTCGAAGTTTATACCACTTCTCCTTTTAATTAGTTGAAATAATTAATTGAATACTTCGCTTGATTCCACCAACAATTGTAATGAGAACTCGACATATATAACCACATAATCCTCAAACTGCAACTGAAATATAATGCATCTTTGCAACTTGGAGTAGGTATTCATCTATAAGATCCTAAAATCTGGTTGCCCTATCTGAATGAATATATTTTCGCTGGGCGAGATCTGCACTCTCTCTATCCGAGACAGATCATTCGTTTTGACTTGCCAGAGCATCACACAAAGATTCCAACTTCCTATGCATTCATGGCACTTACAATCCTCAATTCCAGAATGTTCATAGCATTATGAACAACTCCCTGTCCACCTCCAGGAAGGAATATAAGAATTAACTGGTGCAGTGTAATGCTACATAGATTAGATTAATGATTTAGTAGTTTCTTCTCCCAGTTTTACATATTCTTTTCAATATTGTTAGCCCTTATCTTATTTCTAGTCGATAGCATGGGAGAACGCAGTGACGAATGCTTACCATTTACGTAATTCATCAGGTGATGTTATTATATAATAAAGCTTCTGTTCTAAGTGAAACATTTTATAACAATTAATTTTTTGTTGCTCATGCCTTGTTGACAGGTACTTTTGTTGTAAAAATTCATTAAAAATTTCTTTCTCTATATTAATTCTGATGAAATGTGCATGGAACATCCTTAGTTAGGAAATGGTTTCTATTTTAGGTTTCTTAAAAACTCAAAAATTGATACTAAAACGTCCACTTACCCAAATAACTCGGTGTCCTCGGTCGCTGGTCGTCCGGTATGACGGAGGCGTCCGATAGGGTGTCGAACAGACTCCCGATCGGGTCCAGCGGATGTCCCACCCACATGTCGGTGTTCACCGGCGCGTTGATCGAAGTAGTACTGCAGGAACTCGAATTGCAGAATCCGTTGCATCTCGAGGTGCACGCCGTTGTCTTGCAGCTCGAAGATCCTTTGCTGCTGCTGCTAGCGCCCTGCGGAAATACGCCGAATTAAAACCAGCACTAATACACATAACATAATAATTGTCAATTTCCCGTAACAACAATTATCAAAAACTCACTGTCTAGACAAATATATTACATTCATATAAAATTGTACTCCTCGTTCCCATCAACTAACGAGATATTCGTCTACTGATATGTAACTGAACGAATATTTAAAATCTTCATCGTCGTTTACCTGTTGGCTCTCGTGCCATTTCCTCTGCGCCACAAGTTGCTGCTGCTTCATCGTCCTCACCACGGAAACGGCCAAACGTAGGGCGGCCTCCACGTGCCCGTGCGACCTCAGCGAGTCCACCCTTGCGGCGCACAGCGGGATAGATTCTGCGAAAAAAAAATCGGGATGTGCAAAATCCGAAATTGAAGAAAGTCGTCGTCGTTTTCCCGAACTTACCGTTCCACAGGGGATGTCCTTGTGAATTGAAAGTACCGTAACTGGCTGTGTCGGGGACGTGGGAACAGTACGAGTCGCTCGCCAGTATATTCTTCAGGTGTACGTTGTCCCAAGACATGCCGACAGCGTCTAATGCCCTAAAACATAATAACCGAGGCTGATAAATCGATCGAAAATCTGGGTCAATCGGACGATGAAAGTTATTCCGAAAAATGAAATTAGTAATAAAGAAAGCAAATGTATTAATCCAAGGATCAAATACATGTTATAGGACAAGTTAAAATATCATTAAACACTTCGTAGAATATAATTCTACTTCTTTATTGGAAAATAACTCCTTCAATATGTCCCTGAAACTTTTTCATTCGCTGCCAAGGAAAATTCAAGTTCTGAATAATTTTAAAGCATTCAGGAAAAGTTTATTTAGATTGATTTTAAATTGTGTGCCATATGATATAGATGAATTTGTTTTATATTGTAAATCTATGTAGTAAATTTTGTTTTTTGCGATTTATTAAAAAGTTTTTGACATTTTTCTCAATACTGTTGTTTATTATTGGTTTTTGTAATATTTTCAATATTTGTGAAATAAACTTCTATTCTATTCTATTCTAATTCAAATATAATATATCAAGAATTAATCAAATGTATACAAAGCGTCCTTCAACAAACTAATTGTTCATAAATTGTCAATATACATTCTGAACACTGTGCACAGCCTGAACCTATTTATATATACCTATATATATATATATTTAAATAGAGTTTATTTGTACTGAACTAGTTAAATGTTTTTTGCTCAAACTGTGTGGCTCTTATTTGAAAGTTGTTTAAATCAGCTTACACTTGCAAGCGTTGTGTGCATATAAGACTGTATCGCAACATGCATTTCTAGGTAGAAAAGAAAGGGTACCAAGTATGGAGCCTTGTGGTACTCCTTATGTAACATCATGTATAAAAACTGATTTGTTGCTTATGGACTACTAACTGTTTTGGACCAACTGAATAGGAATGAGAGTTCTAGTGGATCAGCCATTACCATTTTCAAGCAGTTTTGAAAGTATTGGTGAACTCAAACAATTCTACAATCATAAGGCAAGTGACAGGAAAAATAATTGATGTGAATCCAATTCCATTAGAGAGGCAAGAAAATCGGTTAATTTTAGGTATTAAAGGTAATTTTTTTTACATGATGTACGTTTCGCCTCTACCAGGGTTTCTTCAGAAACTGAAATTACTTTAAAAAGTTATAAACTAGCAGGTGAATATATACGAACTGGGAACCAAAGAATGACTCTACTTCGTTCCCAGTACTTTGTTAAATAATTTCAGTATCAATGTCCGAAGAAAACGATGGAAACGTGCGTCTCAATGTAATAAAATTGAGTGTATATCCTTAAAAAGCAAGTGTTTTCATTGAGTTTGTAATACAATCATAAGGTTCTTCCGCAGTTCCTTCCTCGAATTTCAGGCATATTTTAGCCATTTTTACTCATTGCGGGAAACAGTTTGAATTAATCATGTGTTTACAGTTTCAATACAAAAATTGCAATCAAGTGAATTGAGTGTGACTTTTATTTTAATTTATTCAAGTTTACTATAAGCGAGTGGTGATGTGGTTTCTTTAGTCATGTTGCTGAGAAATCCCAATAAAACCTTTATTTATGTTTGACCGGAGTACACTGACTTAGCGTTCAAACACTCTCAAAGGATACTACTTGCTGCAATAATTCTTCAGATTGTAAAGTATATTGTGTATAGAATTGATGGAATTTATCCCGAACAAGGTTTAGATAATAATTTATTATTGAAAAGATTTTCCCTGTTATCTTTGGAGGACCGTAGAATTTACCACTCTTGCATATTTGTCTATAAGCTCACTAACTATTTGACTGATTGTCCAGAGTTATTGTCTCAGCTTAGCTTTAATATACCTCGTTTGACCAGTAGAGGTTCACTTTGTTTCTATTTACCTACTCCAAGAACGATTATACTATCGAAAACTCCAATTTATTCGATGTGCAAAAAGTTCAATCAGATATGCGAAAAAATTGATCTATTTTCAACATCCATTGGTGTGTTTAAAAAAGACATAAAAAATATTATCATAACTCTCAGAGATTAAATGAAGCTAATGTGAAATAAAAATATTCCTCTCTGTTCGTACATGCTGTTTCATTCTTGAATGTTATTGCGTTTCTTTACATTTGTTGTTTTTTTTCTATGATTACTGAATGACTCGTTAAAACACTGTATTTGGTTTTTTCAGTTCTTAGATTTTAGTTCCTGTTCACAGTTACATGTATACATTATGAAACGCTGTCATGTAAGTGGGTCTTGTACCTGTTTGGGCAATAAATGGTTTTTTTTTTTTTTAAGTATCTTTGGTAGATCACAATCTATTTGGCTTCTTCCATATTCTCTTAGTAATGAACTTATAAATCAAGTGAATTTTACGAAAGATTTAGGTGTAATTTTTGATGTCAAATTATCTTTTAAGCAGCACTACGAATTTACTTTTCTAAAAGGTCAAAAGAAAATCTATTTTCTTAACCCTCTCGGTCACGAATTAAAACTATTGGAGCGAAAAATCTGAAATTTACTGTGATGCAACTTATGATTTTTTGAAAATTTTTGATGTTAAATTCAGATTTTCAAAATGTTCCGTTTGGGCACTATGACATGTCCCCAATTGAGGACATCATGAGCTGATGGGCACTATGACATGTCCCCAATTGAGGACATCATGAGCTGATGGAAGACAAAACGTTTTCAGAAATATGTTCAAGGGGAAAATATTAATATGTTTTATTAAAATAGCATTACAGGGTATGGTATTTCATGAATGGTCCATTTTCGAAGTACTAAAATGTATAAAATTTAACTTTTGCAGAAATGAAATAAAAGTGCTGTTATATTTACCTAGATGTTGCGTTTACCGCTAGCTCACAATGTCCTCAAATTAGGACACCACACTTTCAAAAATCGCAGATTACAATATGCACAAAAATCACCAAACACAATTACTTTGGAACAAGTCTACACTTATTGTGAACGTGAACAGTTTTCAAACACGTGGTCTAACGAATATAACCAACAAAAAAATAAACAGTAGAGCGCTACAGTGCTGTCACAGCTACCCCACGGAAACCTATATTTCAAATGAAAGAATTTTTTTTCCATCAGCTTGTAGATGGCAGCACATATATTCATTTGGAAGTATATGAAGTCTACAACTGAGAACAATGTGACAGAGAAGTAAGAGCAAGGGGCACTTCATAGGAAAAAATCCAAAGTAGGTTGTCCTCAATTGAGGACAAGGTGAGCGAGAGGGTTAAGAGGTTTACGAATAAGTTTAACAACATTGAAACATTTAGAAAACTTTATTTCTCCTTTGTGTATTCAACAGTTATGTATGCTTCTCCTATTTGGAGACCCAAAGATAAGGGAGAGATAAAAAAGTTGGAATCTCTCAATAGAGTATTTATTAAATATGCAGGGTATAGAACTGGAATGAGAATTCCGTTTACAGATCACAATTTAGTTCCCCTTTATCAGAGATTTCAAATCTCTAATTTTGAATCAGCTATGGATAGAGCTGATGTGATCTTTGAGTATAAAATTTTGGTCAATTTAATTGATGTACCTGAAATATTGGGTCAATTTAATTTTTACGTACCCCCCGCAACCTTCGTCATAATGTTTATCATTTTCAACCTAACAATAGGCATGACGACAGTATCAAAAAATCGTTGCTTTAATGGTTTTAGGGAAAAATTCATATTAAAAAAAATTTAAAACAATGCTTTAGTTTCATTTAAAAAATTCAGATTACTAAGATGTTCAATAAAATAAACCATTGAAATACAGCAATCGGCCATTATGACTGAAACACCAATCACAACGCATGACGTCACGCTTAGGTAAACTCCGCTGTCAATACTCTCATTCACTGTGTTTTGTTGTTGTGAATACTACTGATTACGTATTTGGATTGAATTTTTATTATTTTACGTATGGTTTATCGACTCCACTCTACTATAACAATGGAACCATGCTTAGTGAAGGCAAATAGCTCAAATTTGCCCAGGATTGATGTATTAATGTTAGGCGATTTCCTCGCAACAAATTAAGAATTTTGCTCGTCTGAGTTTAGAAACGTGAGAATTTCCTTGTAAGTAAATTGTATTTATCTTTACACTAGATACATCCAATTTAGATATAATCAAACCCGTTATGAACTCATGCCAGTTTATTTTACTTTCATAGGTTATTTTTATAATAAACTTGTCATTGTTTATTTTTGCGGTTAGCTCCCTCACAGCTTGTAAGTTGCTATTTTAGAGTTAATAAAATGTTAAAACCCGATAAAACAACATTTCTGTAACTAATAAGCACCCACTAGTACTAGTAGTATTTTTTCCTCATAGAGAACACCTAAAATCTGATAAATCACCAAGTCAATGTGTATGTATTTATTCTAATTAATTTCAATTATTTCAGGTCTTCAAGACCATCATGTGGCGTTGATGCAATCAGTTGTGTGCAACTGAAACGGGAAGAAAACATTTGTACAGTAAAGTGCAAGATTTGCCCAGAGCAATATATATATATATATATATATATATATATATATATATATATATATATATATATATATATATATATATATATATCGTTTGGGTTTCGACGTGTGAGCTTTAATCACTTATTTCTTATTATTTTCTTGTTTGGAACATGTCCAAATACTTTGTTGAGTGTTCTTATTGATGTGTTTTTACACTGCGATACTGCACACCACTCATAATTTTTGGAATTCATTTTTGTCACACGAATTAATATGATATTTTGTACACTTTCTTCGCTACGCATAGACTCAATGATATGTTTACCTAAGCGTGACGTCAGACCGAAGCCATGACACATGCGAGCTGTTTTCGCGCGCTATTAGAATAATATTAGAAAACTGGCTTTAAACTTCGTTAAACTTAAGTTTATTACCGAAATGAACGTTTTTTCGTGAAAAGTAAATGTGTACCCACATTAAGGAAGAGTATTTCAAAATCTTTCGTCACGCCTATTGTCGTCGGGGAGATAAAGAGAGAATTATTGATAGAATATTTATGTTATGTAATAAAATCGTAGACTGGTTTGATCCAAACACACTTTCGTTGTACAAAATAAAAAATTTATCAAAATCATTGTTAAAATTTGAATGAATTGAATAACTTAATATTTTTTCATGTAATCAAGTTTGTATTTTTGTAGGCTTCTAGCCATAAACATTTTTAATGTATGGGGCTTGCCCCGTGAATAAAGATAAATAAATAAATAAGTATGTAAAATACGAGTGGAACAACAAAAATCCCATCCTCACCTATGGAAGATTGTCCTCGGCAACGCAGACGTGCTCGATTTAGAATTCTCTCCTAACCTCATTCTTTTACTACTCAGCGGACTGTAATCCTCGTCGTCCGAACTGTCAGACGAATCGTACACAGCCCTATTCCTATCTCGCTCTCTTTCTCTGTCTCTATCCCTCCGGTCTCGTCTGTCTCTCTCCCTGTCGGCGTATCTGTTGTCTCTGTAGTAAAAGTAACCCCTATCTCTGTCTCTATCCCGATCTCTGTCTTTATACTAGAAAGAGAACAAAATATAAATAAAAACAAAAAATAAATGAGAAATATATTGTGATATAAAAGCAATAAATAAGCTAATCAACAATCACTTTCGAAAATGTAGAAAAATGAATTTTTAACAATTGTTAGTGTATGAAGATATGTCGTTAGTATTAATATCAAGACATTTTATTCAATTGAATCCCGTTTTTTCTTTGGCAGTGTTGTGATGTTTGAACGTCACAATTTTTAGAAAAACTCTTTTGATTATTTTCAAACAGTAAAAAAACTGATTTCCGTTAAAACAAACAGAGCTGAAAACAATCTCAATTTCAGTTACTACTGAAAATTATAAGTGGGAAAGATTCCTGCTATTAACCAACAGAAAATTCAACAAAGAATTATAAATAATGACCAAATGACAAAGGAAATAAATGGAACAATTGATTGAAACAAATAGAATAAAATAAAAAATATATTTTGAAGAATTTGACAAAGATATTAAACAATATTCAGTAATATGATAATAAAGTTCTTTTTTAATTAATAAAAGTACCACTATGGTTGGGGCAAACATTTTTGAAAAGCCTATACTAACTCAAATGAAAAATAAAAAGGTACTCATCAACCTATTTGATTATTACTGAATTAATGAATTCAACAATTTAAACAACACTCTTGTCATTGATATTAACTAACAGAATATTTAACAAAGAAGTATAAAGAGTGATAATTGCAAAATGATAAAAAAATTTTTTGATAAAAATTTTTAGTCAAACGTTTTCTCTAGAGCTAATAAAACTACCACAACAGTAGAGGCACAAATTTTTGCAAAAACCTACAATTACTCAAATGTGAAACAAAATACACATCAATCTACACGATTATTACCGAATTTATGAATTCAACAGTCTGGAAAACACTCATTGCATATAAATATAGTATATAAAACTGAACAAATTAATTATAAATATCAAAACAAAACTCAAATGTACAATTATTTCTACATATTATTATTACTATGAATTTAATCAGATCAGCAGTAACTATGTAATCTACGGTAATATATTATTCGTACAATTGCACAACTGAATAACTTACAGAATCTCTATGCGAATGATTGTGAACTTGCTGTAACCGGAAGTCAGGATCTTCTGGGGGACATACGTCAACTCTCGTCCATTTTTCCAGCAACGTCTTCCATTGCTGCTTCTCGTGATTTGTACAATTTGGATTTAAAACTATGCAGACCCACAAAGAACCTTCAAGAAAGAATACACTCATCAAGAAAATTAAAGTGTGTGTAAAGAAAAACAAGAAATATAACTGACTAAATGACAGCAATTTCTTAACGAAAGATATATCAAACTTTAGAACATTCTTTAAATTCCTTTTATTTTATTTTTATTTTATTAAACATAACTCTACAAAACAGCTATAGCTGATATCGCAGGTAATACAGTGTATTATTTTACATTTTATCACATAAAATTGGTTGAGGTAAGTTCATTCAAGTGTAGAGTAAGTTGCCTTACAAAGCTCCCATAGTTCTCTATGTTTCTTATTTTGTCTGGCAGTTCATTGAAATATTTTATTGATTGATGAATTACTGATTTTGTTCCCATATTTGTTCGCAGTCTTGATGCTTGTAGTTCATTTGTCCCTCTGGTGTAATGTATCTTCTCATGTCTGTATAGATCTAGATTGGTCTGTGTTTTTACATTTTTAGATTTAATTTTATGTAGAAGTTTGCAATATTCAAGTTTTTTCAGTTTGTCGAAATTAAGCAGTGTCAATTTCTTGTAAAGGTCTGTAGTAGGTACTTGTATTGTATGGGATATTGTAAATTGCTTTATTGGATTTATTTTGGAACCTTTGTATTCTATAATCCCAAAAAATGTATTAATTTCGTACTTTATCAAAAAAACCAGACACCTAATTTTTATATATGATAGACTTAAGAAGATCATGAGATCTGATATGCGTTAATTGATATATCAGGTGTTTTTCAATAGTTTTTGGATTGATTGGGCCGATACATGGTGTAAATTAATAAACATATCAAAACAATGGTTAATAACAACAATTTACACATCTATTAAAAGAAATAACGCATGACGCACGTTTCGGTGAAACTTCGACCTTCTTCAGATGCTAATGGCAAACTAACTATGTTTCTCTGTTATATCGAAAACAAGAAATGAAGAGATGACTAATTTTGTAGAAAGGGTTATTAGAAGGACGGTTACAAATAATTATTAGAATAGGAAAAAACCAATTCTGAACTGCTAGTCAGGTAGTTCGGTAATTTTGAAAAGATTGAGAAGGGGGCTTGAAGTATGATCGATTTGGTTATTCTATAGGAGACCGGATAGCTTGCATTTATTTATCTCTAATGATTCTAAAAAATCAAGTTTAATTCCCTTACTTTCAGCATTTAATATTTTAAAATCGAAATTGAATGTGTGATTTTCTTGGATTAAATGGTTTGCATAATGTGAATCCGACTTTTGATTAACAAAGCTACGTTTGTGTTCTGAAATTCTAGTTTGAAAATTTCTGAAAGTTCTACCAATGTAAAACTTATCACAATCACCACAATTAATTTTATAACTCTTTATTTCTTAAATTCGATGGACGATGAATCAACTCTGTGGTAGTTCATATTTATATTAAAAATTAAATAATAAGAAAACAACTTGTCTAAAAACCAAAAAATGAAATTAACTTTTTATTCGACTAGTTTCGCCTGTTACAGCATTATCAAGACTCATTATCAGTCTTGATAATGCTGTAACAGGCGAAACTAGTCGAATAAAAAGTTATTTTCATTTTGTGGTTTTTAGACAAGTTGTTTTCTTATTATTTAATTTTTAATATAATAATTTAATCTTTATTTCTTGTTTTCGATATAGCAGAGAAACATAGTTAGTTTGACATTAGCATCTGAAGAAGGTGTCATGCGTTATTTCTTTTAATAAATGTGTTAATTGTTATAATTAACCATTGTTTTAATACGTTCTTCAATAGTGTTATTAGTTATGGGAATATTTCTCGAGGTGGAGCCTATAACAGCCACTTGAATTTATTGCATGCATAAGTTTTTGAAAATTCTCAATAAAAATATAAATACTTTTTGGTATGTAGGTATATGACATCCCACAGTTGAACAATAAAATTTTCTAACATAAAAAACCTATTAGCAATAAGATGAACTATGTGATAGCTATTCATGCGTTTAATAGACAGTCTGATGCTAATGTGGTGAAAACATTAAACCATGGAAAGTGTTTCGAGGCAAAAGAATGGGTAAAAAAAAAAATTAGTTTGAGTAACGCCTGAGGGCCAGATTGTCTCATATGCTGATGATACAGCAGTCATAACTGAGGAATCAGATTGGAAAAAAGTAGAGGAAAAAATGAACTTTCAACTACAAGAAATATCAGATTGGCTTGCTTTAAATAAGTTGTCGTTGAATATTGATAAAACTGTATTTGTAACTTTTGGAAATTATTGTGATAGTGTACCTGAAAGATTGCACGTTAAAATAAGTAATCAAGAAGTTAAGAGAGTTGAAAGTTGCATATATCTGGGTCTAATAGTAGACTATAGGTTGAGTTGGAATTTGCATGTTAACTATATATTAAACAAAACAAAATATTTGGTTTTTATATTTTTTAAGTTATCAAAAATAATGCAACATAAGACGTTAATGATAGTCTATTACGCTTTATTTAATAATGTGCTCAACTATGGTATAATAGCTTGGGGTGGAGCTTATTCCACGCAAATCTCTTTGCTGCAAAGAAGGCAGAATAGAATTTTAAAAATAATCAACAAAAAAAACTTCATATATGAAAATCAACCTTGCACAATAGAACAACAATTTGTATCTCTACTATATCATTATGTAACTTTATCAGAATTATGTTCAAAATCAACAAGTGCAACTAGAAATAAATCTATACAATTGCCAAAAAGAACATTAAAAATAAGTAAAAAAAGATCTTATATCAAAGCTATCCTAGTCTTTAATGCATTACCTAATAAACTAAAAAATATTGAAAATAAAATTAAAAGAAAAAAGCAGCTAAAAGAATATATTAAAAACTAAAAACTAAAGAAGATTTTTAGAAAATATTTAAAGCCTAGTTTTTTAAGTTACTTAGAGTTAATTATATTAGTTTTTAGTTTAGTTTTAATTACCGGCCTCACGCACAGGTAACTTTGATTACCTCTGTGAGGATATACTATTTATATTAGTCTTTAAGCTATGTATTTTGTATATTTTTTTTTAATAAAAAACTGGTAATAAATACAATACAATACAATATGCTCTAAAAAATGTAAGGACTTGTACATCATTATTTTGTAGGAACTGATGGGTTTTATGGTATTCCGATTGATTTTATAGTTACAATTATTATTAGCTGGTAGTTATTACTATTTAGTAAGCCAGTTACATGCCATGTCCACATACAGAGTACATGTTTTCCTCTGTGGAATTTATTTTAGATATATTGCATAGTTTGAATAAAAATAAATTAATAAAGTAGTTTAAACATAAAATTAATAAAGCATGTCGAAAAATTTAAATGTTCTTTATATAACTACTAGAAATTCTAATACAAATGAAAATCACAGAAAATCACAAAATATGAAAGTAGAGAATACGATTTTTAGCAACTTATGTATTCGCAAACATAAATTTCAAATTATGTAACTAAAAATTTGTATAGAACATTTTTCGATTCATTTTGTTTATGCTCCATTATATCATATAAAATGAATTTAAGATTCTGAATAAAAAAAATTACAGAACTAAGTTTTAGCTGAGCTGTAGAATCATTCAAGTTATACAGATATTGTAATGGATAAATTAAGATGAAACTCCTACCTAATTGATCCCAAAGCTGCCTACATTTGTCGATCATTGGCGTGCCCTGATTCCTCCACATCTGCAGTCTGGGATCCGAAAGAAATTGTTCCGTGATTAGGGTCAACATTCGAGCGCCATTGGAATCCTGCGCCCTCAGCATTTCTCTAACCTATAAATGCAAGATATTAAATTCGCAACAATTCAGAATCTACGCAAATGTGAGAGTTATTGTTAATACTAACTAACACCTAAAATTGAGATGGAAAATATGTTCCGAACTCACTAAATTATTTCACTTTACTCATCAACATTCAAAATTATTGAAGAAATATGAAAAATAGTAATTACGTATCTACTTTCTATTGAATTATGGTATAAAGTCTATTTGATGACGAATAATAGAAGTAGATATCTATTATTTTAGTTATAACTGAAAGGACACTAAAGCATAAATGAGTTGTAAGTCTCGAAGATACAGGAAAGTTTACTGAATCATCTCTTTACATTTTGATATGTCAGATTCTTATCAAACGAAGGGGTGGCTTGAGGACACACTTTGGACGTTCACAACGACAACATTCGGCATAAGACTGATTAAGTCCCTTGCTTTAGCAGGCTGAAGGAATGTTTGGGAGAACTTGATGCTTGGCTTTAAGACTACTCAATAAGCTACCTCAAATCAAATATGGAAAAGGTTTCAAAAAATAACCAAAGAGGTACCTGAAAGCCAATGCCTTTTACAGCATGGATGAATATTTTAAAGTTTAAATTGTGACCTATTGCATATACACTGTTTTCGGTCATGTTTGTATGTTGTCTGAGTTATATTTCTGCAACTGTGCATTGGTTTATATTGTATTTGTATATTGTATAACTACCGACATTCTAAACATTTTCATTTGTACTGGCATGAAAGAAATTGAATTTAAAAAGATATATGGGAAAAATTACTGAACTAGGACGCACCCTTGAGGGATCCCGCACGAAGGCATAAATAATTTGTTAATTTGGAAATAAGATGTGGGGAAGATACTCAAACAGGGGACGAGTCCACCCGAAAGATGGAAAATCGTGAATAATTTTGTAGTTGCTACGAAATATGGAGGACGCTAAAGGTTTGAGTCTCAACGTTTAGACTGCCGTAGGTGACAGAACACAAAGGTAATTGAAGATGCGAAAACGAAACGGCAAACAAGATCAAAGCGCAAGCCATAAAAACACACTAGATGAGCTTATGAATTGGTTCTTGAAGAACAAGCTAGTGCTTGATACAGAAAAGACAAATATTATATTCTTCAAAACAACAAGATCTAATCTGGGAACACCGAAAGAAGTAATTGTAAATGGAACGTTGATTAGCGGTACTGCTTCTACGAAATTTCTAGGTTTGCATCTGGATGAGAACCTTCAGTGGGATGTACAAATAGAAGACCTAAATAAAAAATTGTGCAGGGCTCTGTTTTCCATGAGAGTTTTAAAGACATAATATGTGAGTCAGAAAGTACTATTTGTTGTTTACCATGCAAATTTTCATTCTCTTTTGAGATTTGGAATTATTTTCTGGGGCCGCAGCTCTGTTATCAGTGATGTATTCATAAAACAAAAACAAGCTCTTAGAATAGTGTTAGATTTGAAAAATCCTGATTCATGTAGGAAACTTTTCAGAGAGAATATTTTCATAATTACAGGCCTATACATATCTGAAATATTAATGTTTATTTTCAAAAACCACGTACTATTTAATAACTTGGTATCGACTCATACCCGAAATTTTAACTATACAGTTCCAAAACATAGACTCAGAATTTATGAGAAGGGTTCATATTACTCATCAATAGCAATTTTCAACAAGCTACCAAACCTTAAATTGAGTAGAAATTTCAAACAATACAAACAGCTGGTGTTCTCCTTATTAGTATGATTAGAGCCATATATGTTGTCAGACTACCTGGGAGATTTAACATAGATTCCTTCAGACTATATATAGTTAATTCTTCCCTTGTGCATTATTAGCCTTCATTTCAATGAAGAATTATTATTGTGTTGTTATTTTGGGTTTAATTTGGCATTAGGACGAAGATCATGTTAAAAATGGTTTGCGTTAGTTTGTTAGCACTCCATTTTAATCAATGACTGAATGAACATTATTATTATTATTACTGTTATCTTGAGCATTGCATTCTTACCTTCGAGAATAACGAGATGAGCTGCTTGTCCGCATTGTAGTAGGCGCTCTGCGACAGGTACGACTTGACCTGCTCGCAAACCTGCTCCTCGTCCAAGTGCCACGTGTGGTCGTCGTCGGCAGAGGCGCCCGCCGTCGGGTCGGGCGCCCCGGGTATCTGGTTGATTTCGGATCGCTGTTGGAGTATCTCGTCGGCTAGTTTTTGCGCGGTCGGTAGCACTTCAGTGTGGTGCTCGGAGATCAGGTACTGAACGAATTTCTGCAACTGCTGCCTGTCCATTTGTAAAAGCGTTTCTGCGAAAGATGAGATATATTTGATGAGACACAAGATGAGTATGGGGCACACACTAGGTGCGATGTGATGTACGACTGAAATGATTGGACCATTGATTGTCACTATATCTGAAGAGGCAATCATTCGACGTTGATTATCTCAGACTGCCTATCCATAGCAACATTTCTGCCTGCAGAATGCATATTTTAAGTGAAGACTTTTTTTAAGCAAGATGTTATATTTTATATAGGGTGTGTTCTAAACTAATGTCAATAATAAAGAAGATTTGAGATAAAAAGTTCATATGAACAATATACGTCCGTTTTTGCTATATTATAAACAAATATATATAAAGACTATATATCTATATATACACATATATAATAAAATATGTATATATATATATATATATATATATATATATATATAAATGTATATATATGTATATATATATATATATATATATATATATATATATATATATATATATATATATATTATATATATGTATATATATATATATACATATATATATATATATATATGTATATATATATATATATATATATATATATATATATATATATATATGAAATGAACTAGGACATTTATTTGAAACTAATCAAACAAACCTCCTAGCGGAGCTGGCTATAAGAGTTCACGAAGCATCGAAATATCAACATCTACCCCAGACGGTAATTGTTCGAAATGTTAATTTGTTTATCACAATCGATGGAAATTGATAGACAGACTGTTTCGCCCTTATCGGGGCTCATCAGTATCATCCATCCACCGGGAGTGATAACCAAACCAACATTTCAAACGGTCATACATATTTCTTCTAGTAACTCCATGACATATATTCGTGAACTCTTATAGCCAGCTCCGCTAGGAGGTTTGTTTGATTAGTTTCAAATAAATGTCCTAGTTCATTTCATTTTATTGCCACGAACGTGTCGTTAACACGAAGAATTCTGTTTTCCATATATATATATATGTATATATATATATGTGAAAAACTTGGTTCACGGAATGAACCGCGTAAAAGATTTGAAAAATCTCTATATATATATGTATATATATGTATATATATATATATATATATATATATATATATATATATATATATATATATATATATATACACAGGGTGTTCTACAAGCTCTATGACAAACTTTGACAGAAGGTAGGTTGCTTGATTTTGAACATATTTTTTTTAATAAACATGTGTCCGATTCGTTTTTGCTTTATTAACAATTAATAATAAAAATTCAAATTAAATAATCACAAAAGTAAAGACTACAAAAAATGTCCACCCTCAGCTTGAATGCAAGCCTCACATCGACGAACTGAAGATTCGGTCATTCGAAGAATGAGATTTGGATCATTTCTTATTTGGCTAGCTGCACACCCATATACAAACACAATATCTTCATATTCCTCAGTGGAGAATAAATGCCTACGTTTTTTATTGAAGCAGGTGTATATTTTATAAGTGTGCATTGTTTAACATGCTAAGTGACTTTCTGTCACTTCCTGGTTGACTGAAAAAATTACGATTCTTCAAATGCTTGTAACTTCTAAACAAAAACGAATCGGACCCATGTTTATTAAAAAAGAAATGTTTAAAATCAAGTGACCTACCATCTGTCAAAGTTTGTCATAGAGCTTGTAGAACACCCTGTATAAATAAATATATATATATATATATATATATATATATATATATATATATATATATATATATATATATATATATATATATATATATATATATATATATATATATATGGCGCATGAAAAATTAAGATTTTCTAAGTTGAAAATCTCGCTTATATGACGGAAATAACAAAAAAATAGTAGATTGTGATTGCAATTATTTGTGGAATTCTGGACTTCCATGGTCTATAAAGAATCTGAAACAAAGAGGAAAATAGCTGAAAAAAAATTATGAATAGGATTGAATGGAAGTATCTGAAAAAGAATAAAATGAAATTATTAAATAATAAGTTGGAAAATAGTGAAAAAATATAGAATTATACAATTAATATACAACGGTTAGAGATACCCAACTGAGCGAAATGTCGTGTATATTAATTGCATAATTTTTGAACTTATTATTTACTAATCTAATTTTATTCTTTTTCAGATACTTCCATTCAATCCAATTAATAATTTTTTTCAGCTATTTTCCTTTTTGTGGAACTTGCCATTTACTAATCAAATTTCTTCCTTTTATTTTTGTTTCAGATATTTTATAAACAATGGAAGTCCAGAATTACACAAATACGGAAGAAACATCGTCCAAACCATTCAAACTAAAACGTGAATGCAATTAATTGAGAAAGAGAATGCAAAATAAAAATTAATTTCAAGACATAAACAATATGGCGTAAAAACAGATAATATATTGGAATAATAGTAAAAATGTGACAAATGAAAATTTAAATGATTGTATAAGATATAAGATTTTCCGATTCGAAAAAATTTGAACTTTTTCTAATTAAAAGTTATTTGATTATTGCTTCAACGTGAATTCTAAATTGAAATAACAATTTTATAATACAATATTTAACAAGTTTGTAACTAAAAAAGACATAATAACGTTAATATTTTATGTGAAATGTTTCCATCGAGTACGAGGTTTTATCGATTAGAAAGCGATCTTCAAACTCAATACGTTTCTCAACTCACTTTTAAAATTCTCTCCTCCACCTTTCACCTTCGCCGCCCGAATCTTCCGCAGCTCCTCAACCGATGTGCAACACCGGCATCATTCCCAACCCCTTCGCCGTCGCCCTTTTCCTAGCCGGCGACTTGCCCCCCTTCGAAGCCGCTTTACCTCCCTTCTTCGATTTCCACCCGCCGCCGCGCGACCCCCTAAACCTCTTGGCGCCCTTCTTATACCCCCCGAACGACTTTCTCTTCACTCCTTTAGCGCCGGACGAACCTTGACTCGGCTGCGAAGAATCGTACCACCAGTCGTCGTCCGCCACCAACGACGACGCAGCTTTCGAGGAAGACGCGGAGACATTCTTTGGCTTCTCGACGACCTTCAGAGCGTCCATCTTCGCCCGATACTTCATCGTGATCTTCAGGAAGAACTCGCCGTACTTCTCGTAATTGGCGGCGGTCACGTGTTGTATTTTCAACATCTCCTCCTTGCTCCGGGGGAGTACGTCCGACATCTTCTTGATGGCAGACAGATTCATGATCGACGAGAGCGTCATGTTCTTCTCCAACGCCAGCCGTCTGCACTCCTCCAGCAGATCTTCGTGGCAGCCCACTCGAATCTGGCTGATTTCGTGCTTCTTCGGAGCGGGCGGTTCGGCCTTGGAAGTCGACGCCGCGGGACTATCTGGCACGGTTATTATCGAGGTTTTTCTTCGTATCGTCGGCGGGGCGTCTTTGGTAGTAGTCTTGTTACTACTCGCGGGGGTCTCTATTTTGTTCTTGCTGTTCACGCTCAAGCACAGCTTGAAATCGGGAGAATTGATCTGCGAAAACTTCCTTCCCGAGTTGACGTACACGGCGGGAAAACCGGCAGCGTATTCGCAATGTTCGCTCAGTATATCATTCACCAACAACTGCTTCAATATTCTCTGTATGTCGTTCCTGTCCATCGATGATCCTTTGGCGTAATGCGGATGCTTATCGTGCCTCCTTTCGATCAGCTTCTTGGCTTTGGAACCTTTGTAAACGTCCGCGATCTGAGTAATCGTCACTTTGTCTCCTCTCGTGCAAAGATCCTTGATCAACTCGCACAAATACTTGGAGTGCTCGGTGACGTCAACCTGGCTGTAATTCTTCGACTGTTCGCAATTGTCGCAAGTGGTCTCTTTGTTCCTGATGCAAATCTGTCGATCGAACGTCTCCCCGAGATGTATCAGCTGTAAATATCTCCTACAGTCTGCGTGGTTCTCGCAGTACGACACCATCTGCTTCAATGCGTCGAAATGTCCCGAGAGAGCGTTGGGATTGGATTTATCCAGCATCATGATTCTTTGTAAGCGTTTCACGTCGTTATAGCCGTAATAGAGATACGAATAGGACGTTTCGCCGTCTCTGCCTGCCCTTCCGGACTCTTGGTAAAACGCCTCGACCGATTTCGGTATGGAGTTGTGTATGACGAACCTCACGTCCGGCTTGTCGATACCCATCCCAAAGGCTATGGTGCCCACGATTACGTTGAACCTATCCTGCATCCACTGCCTCTGTACGGCATCGCGCACTTTGGTGCTCAATCCAGCGTGATACGGCATGGCTTGGACGCCGTTTCTTTTCAGCTCATCAGCCGCCTTCTCGCAGTCGTCCCTGGAAAGACAGTAAACGATGCCAGATTTTTTGTGAAATTTCGACTTGATCAGAGCTGTAATTTCATCTATCACGTTGGCTTTCACCTTCGGGATCACCTTGTACTTGATATTAGGCCTATTGAAACTCCTGATGAAGGTTTTAACGTTCCTCAACTTTAAAATATTGATAACATCGCCCTCGACTTGCTTGGTTGCTGTAGCCGTTAAACATATGATTGCAACTTTGGGGTACTTGACCCTCAAGCATGACAACTGCTTATAATCTGGCCTAAAATCGTGGCCCCACTGCGACAGACAATGGGCTTCGTCTATAATGAACCTAGCCAGCTTATCACGTGCATAGAGATAATCGAGAGCGTCGGAACACTGTCTAGAAGCTGAAATTTTTTCGGGAGTCAAGAAAAGTAACTTAATTTCCGGTTCTCTCGTATATAACTTGGACATAATGATTTCTGTGTCTTCCTTGGTCTGATCTGCGCATAAATGTCCGGCAGGTATATCCAAAGCGTTCAGTTTATCCACCTGATCACTTATCAAAGACCTTAAAGGTGATATAACTATACTGACTCCTGGTGTCAAAGTTGCTGGTAACTGATAGCATAAACTCTTACCTCCTCCTGTTGGCATAAGTACAAAAATGTCATGTCCGGTCAAGCTTGCATTACATACCTCTCTTTGATGGGGTCGGAAAGTTCTAAGACCAAACCGAGTGTGCAAAACTTCCATCATAACCTGACTGTGAGGATAATTTCCAACAAACTCCTTTGAACTATCTACTCTACTACTGAAACTGACCTGGTTAGTGTTACCATCATCTTTATCTTCGAAATCTTCAAGGTCTACACCATTTAATAATTCAGCCACATTTTCCGGGATTGTTTTATTAACTACAGGAATATCACTATCCCAATCGATATCTTCAATATTTATATCATCATCTAGATAATCACCCAGATCATCCGCTCTTACCACACTCGAATTTTGAGAAGAATCGTTAATCTTTTGATTAGAAGATCCAAATAAGCGGTCAAATTCTTCATCGTCCATAAAGTCTCCATCTGATGCCTTTAAACTGTCGCTAACAGCAGATACTTTATCATCAAGCTGTACAATTTTGGAAGTATCAAGTGGAGGAACTGATGAATTTCCTACATTTTTTTTAAAAATGAAATTTGTAGGACTATCTTTTCTTTCACTTGCTATAATTGAATGTTCTCCCATCTTCAGTTCTTCCGATTCTTTCAAAGCCAAATTTTTTTTGAATGTAAATTTAGGAGTTGAATCTTCCTGATTTTCCAACATTTGAATGTGTGTATTTCCAACTAAGTTGTCTGATATTTTCTTGGGAGTAAATTTTTGTGGAACTTTATGAGGAGATCTGTTAATTTTAACTGTCTCCGAAACATTTGTGTTGGAGCAATCTTTCTTTTCTATTGAGGAATAAAAACTTACTTCGGAGAAATTACCAACCGAAGATGAATTTTTGGAAACAGAATGTGCAGCTGAATTCAATCCAACCACTGAATCCTTCTTCTTGAACATAAATTTCTTCGAAGTGCTTGTACTTTGATTACTGGCACTAGAATTCGAAGATTCTTGAGAGCCTTTTACTTGCTTATCTATCTTCTCTTCACTCACTAAGGGGGACCATTCTGTAAGACCTTCACCAAAATTTTTTTTTAACGATACAAATCCATTCACTTTAGAATTAGTTTTGGTATGGTTTGGTTTAACAGAAGTTTTATTTTTTATTACAGTCACTTGTGAACTTTTCACATCGAAAGCTTCAACCGAGTCAGATGTATTTGATCGTTTCAAAAAGTTTTTGAGAAAGGACCTAGATTTAGTATCTTTTTTTGATAGAGAACTATTCAACTTTTCTTTCTTGTCTAGAACATGGTTAAACACATTACTTTTCTCTGTTATAGAGGCCCCTTTGTTCTTCAACTCTGGTTTATTCCTATTAGGTGTTCCATTTCCTACATTTTGAATATGTGAATTTTCTGAAGAAGTATTAGAGTTCACCACAGTCTTCGAGATTCCAACTGTATCTTTGTCACTGGAATGCGATGCAGATTTCGATGTACCATCCGATGTCTTTTTGAAAATAAATTTCTTTCCAGGATTACTAGGAACTGCACATTTGAACGACTTGAAAGTATTGAAAAAGTCGTCATTTTCTGCCATATCTATAGTAATTTTTCTATCTTAACGAAATGGCAAATTAGATGCACTACAACATTAAAATAACGAACTTATAAATCAAATCCGAAATTAAATAAATTAACCTACTTCACACGAAACAAAATAAAAATGGCGCCTGGACATAAAAACCTTGAATAATTTTCTTCTCGGCGCGTTGGCGCAGTGCAATCGAGATAACCAGCTGCCGTGGATAAGAATCCGTTACGGAAGGTTGTTTAACGAATATTTCATTACATATCAGTTTTAAGGAACCTTAGTTATAAGGATATTTGAAATTATTCTTAAATTTATTTCAAATTCTAAGATCTGAAAGTATAAAATAGGTTTGTAGCAAATTAAGGTAATTGATCCAAATTGGGAGTTTTTGGACAACACTAAATAATTACCCAAATTAAAGTAACTCACCAGATATAGGAACACGAAGTCTGACATTTTCTGCATTTCTTATACGGTAAAGTGATAAGGCTACCACATGCTGGCACCAAAATATATCTCTGGTTTCGCAACTACATGTGACTGATGTAATTTTACATCTGAAAACAAAATTTATATTACTTTTATAATAAAATATTAATATATGACAATAAAATTACGAAGTTAAAAATCATGTTTTCAAAAATAACAAAATGTTTTAACATTTAAACGAACATAATCAGTGACAGAATCTCGAATAAATACTAGGAAATTGTTAGTTATAATGATGAAAATTTTTAAACTTGTTTATATTTACTTCAAGGTATGTTACTGCAAATCTATGAACACTAATAATATTCGGAATAATAATTTTATATATATATATATATATATATATATATATATATATATATATATATATATATATATATATATATATATATATATATATATATATATATATATATATATATATATATATATATATATATATATATATATATATATATATATATATATATATATATATATATATAAAAATATATATAAATATATATATATATATATATATATATATATATATATATATATATATATATATATATATATATATATATATATATATATATATATATATATATATATATAAATATGATAGTTGGCTCCTCATGCACTAGTTTTTCGAATGTAATCGAATCTATAACAATAGTATTTTTATTTTTCTTTTAAGCATTTTTATCTTTGAGAACATAAAAATCAGAATTATTTCACTGGAATAGTTACAAATATCATTTATCAAAACACTTCCAACAAATGGAAAACTAACTTTCAGTACAATCACGAGCAAGAGGTGCTTATTGAAAAACTGAAAATCGAGGAAAGAAGAGGATTATTTATGGCGGAAAATGTTGAATTGTTTAGTTGAAGTTGTGTTATATTTTATATTTAAATATTTATTAGTAAATAGGTAGATACATATATTGTATATGTAGTATAATTTGACAGTTTTAAAATGATTATCTTTACGGAATAGTCGAAATTTTCGTATACAGTAATTATTATTATCGAGAAAATAAGGGCAATTAGCATCTACTATTGAAAATTACACATACAAACTACAAAAGCTGTAAAGTTTTCTATAGTGGGTAGAACTAACTTTAATAGCTTCTGAAATTACAGTTCTCGATAAACAAACTAAAAAATTATATACACATGTAATTTATTCTGTTAATCGAAAGTGTTTGAGAAAAATTCTTCACTAGGGTGAGGGACATTAGAAGGACTTTTGTCTGTAAACTACCAATTGGTAGCTCCTTTCTCACGTATTCTTTTATAGACTTATAAAATATTATTTTACACATTTCGGTGTCAAAGTTTCATGCGCCCATATATAATCAAATCTGAAATAAATTCTACAAAGCTTATTTTCGGAATGGACAAGAATACCACTAAAGACATGTGAAATAGAAGCCACATTCACTAGAGCCTAGACAATCATTCGTCCCTTCAGATTCAGATGAACTAGTGGCCACGGTTATTCCAAACCACAAGAGCCTCCAAGTAAATTATGAAATAGACGCACACGCGACCCAATGTCGGTACATCAAAAGGGTCCTGGGACCGTTCTCCTATTGTTATTCATTATTTACCCTGTTGAATAATTTGCGGCGCTTAAAAATGGAAAACGCGGAGCTCGTATCGATCGTTAATTTTCTCTGTTCACTCACCTGTCGAAACTGACGGAAACTTTAAATTTTTGAGGGGGCTCCAGCGCTCCGCAAGGAAGGGTGGGGGGCGGCGAGCTCCTGCATGCCGTCACCACTCCGCTCAAGTGAAAACCTGTAAAATATAAAAGTCTACTATGAGTCGCACAGGTAACAAATTTACGAGTTCATGGATGGCAATATTCTCGTTAAAAGTTAGCACCATATATGTTAAAGGCATTGAACGAGTGGATAGATTAATCACACTAATACAAGACATCTTAGCTACCAAAATCGAAACAGAATAGTTACGTACAACACTCGTGTGGTACATGTTCAATGAACTAAAATAAAACTTAATTTGACTATGTTTATTTTCATGAAATAGTTATATTATATATATATATATATATATATATATATATATATATATATATATTTTTTTTTTTTTTTCTTATTTTCAACTTCCTATAATAATGTACACAACTAATTTCAAGTTAGATATAAAAATAAAAGTTTTTTAAAATGAAATGTTCTTATGCAGATTCTAAGTGACCTCCTAATGTTTTCAGGGGTAAGATAAATTAATAAATGAACTGAAACTTAAACAAAAATTTCACAAAAATAACCTGCATCG
The DNA here is from genome assembly GCA_030704885.1 of Cynegetis impunctata. Lineage (NCBI taxonomy): Eukaryota > Metazoa > Arthropoda > Insecta > Coleoptera > Coccinellidae > Cynegetis > Cynegetis impunctata. The sequence continues at coordinate 107,695 of JARQZK010001511.1, read as the reverse complement.
TTGAAAAATTTATTGATACCGTTCTGCACTTCATAACTACTGAACAGCAAAAGCAACATACGACTAATTTTTTTCGATAACTTCATACTCGTTAATGTATCATCCTACGAGAAAAGTAATATACCCTAATGTTAAATTGAAGTCGTGAGTTATTTAGGACTTCGTGTTTTTCAAAGTCAGTCAATTTGAATTTTCACACCGTATTCATTTCCTAAACCGTGGTCTGCCATCAAGTTATATGCTTTCCCAGCATAGAACAGAGAATAGTGTATTCTATGCCTCCGGTACCTTACGTCAACGTCATATTCATATGCAAAGTTCGGAGTGCGAAATCGATCGCTCAGTTAGAATTGCAAAGTCGATGCAAATTTATTCGATCACGCAACTCGAATTTAAGATTTATTGCACAACGATTAGGCATATTACAAACCCTGTGGACATGTCATGGTGAGATCATTTCAATAATGCAGAAGTTGGATAATATTCTACGATTTGATGGGAACATAGGAAATAGTATAAACCATAGAAAATTTGTGATCCAGTTGTCTCCAGAGAAAACTAAAATGTCGTTAAATTACGAAATTTCAAGATTCGATAAACATACTATTTTGTTTTATCTTCACAGACACGCACTTGACTTTGTCTCTTTATTTCGTTACTGCGATATAGTTTACTGACCTTTTTCTCATGCAAAATAAAGAATTTGGATTCTAAGAGATCATACATCATGTCTGATAAGAAGGAATATATTCCTTTCAATCGCAAATAATTACATATTATACAATATATAATAATTAAACAAAATAAACAATCTGGTGTACCTACTCGCGTATCAATTAACACGTAGGTATTGATTGTGACGCATTTCATATTGCTCAAACTGGTGTAGAAAACTTGTTACCAGATTGTATGAACGTAAAAAATAAACCATCCGAAGTAAGAACGTCACTGGAATTTCTGAACTTTGCTTAAATAATAACCATTTTATTGATTTAGATAATCCGAAGATATTGCATTTACTGAACAAAGGGATGGACCTTTTAGAAGCTTTAGAGATTACGTCGGCCAGCTCTACGAACTTACTTATCACTAATGACCAAATAGACCTTAGGATATTCCCTTTCATTAAAGCAGTAATATAAATAGGTAGATCATTGCATTCTCAAAATTAGTTTTAAAAAAATTAAATATTGAGTTAATATTCCGAAACATATATGTCGAGTTATAATTTTAGTGGTATCGAGTCAATTGTTTCACTTTAGTTGATTTATAATTTGAACGATGTTCCGAAGTCGAGTGACGTTGACGTTATTAACAAATGAATTTTTCTAAATAATAAGAAACCTAATCGTTGATATTATTCCTTAATTATATCTTACTAAACAACTGTAATCATCAATCAAAACAGGTGTGCATAATTAATATATGAAAAGAACGATCATTTCAAAACGTAAAGTATAGGCGTCCGAAATTAAGATCGTAGCACCGGACCGGCTAATATCGGTACTAGAGCATGGGAGATTAGCTCTGTTTGTTTACATTGGTTGTAATGGTATTTACGTTCATTTCGTTTTGAGTTTTCGAACGTTTATCGTCGTAATTTGTGTTTTTTTTGGACTTTGTATTTTCCTGTGATATATTGTGTTTGGATTGAGGACAACTTTATCTCTGTTCAACAGTAGATAACCTACCTACATCAAGTTGAAATTTACACTGAGTTTTTATCATTGAACATGAAAATCAATAATAAAATAAAGTAGAGGGCGAATAAATTAATTGGTTAAAGGAACTATGTATACCTCATGAAAAAGCTGTATGATAGAACACCTATTTATTTAAAAAATAAAAAAACTTTCAAAAGTTTCAAGAAAACATCTCTGACATGTCTACACTCATTACGAACTGAAGAATTTTTGAGTATAATGGACAAAACTAAGTACTTACCAGCTAAACTGAAAGAAACAACATGAAATAAAAGAAGAATTAATATGAATACTCTGCTTGAATGGTTTGAACGTAATGAGTTATTATATTTTTTGAATTTTCCTGACGTATAACAGCTATCCTAAAAGTACGGTGGACTTCTGAGAGTCTGTTTTTTTTGATAGAATCTCTGTTTTCCTGATTATATAATTGAATATTTTAGTTTTTACCTAGCTATAGAGTCCAGATTTATTTCATATTCTTGATGTTATGATAAACTTTTATTTTGGTTGTGCAAATAAACATCATTTGTTATTATTATTTTAATAGTATCTCTGGTTGTTACATGAAAGAAAATACAATAATCTAGAATCTCTGGATGATGGCCCAGGTTCAGATTCCGATAAAAGTGGAAGATTTTTCGTTGGAATAGCATTGGACTTCAAAAACTCTACGTTTTCGGTTAGCTGAAAATTGCACATAATTAGTTGGTATAATTCTATATGGAAAAATCCACAAACTTACTGCAGGGAAAATAATTATTCTCAGTAAACTGTAAAGAACAACTCTCTTATGTTCAGACATTTTTTTTCAATCTTCAACTTATGAATCCACACCTTTCTTCTGTCCATCATTTCCTTGTTTCCCAACTTTGTTTGGAATGCAACTTTGAATTGTCCAGCTTTCGGGAAGGTACGTAAGCTATATTCGGTTCTCTTTTGCCCAATATGAACAATAGAATACACAACAATAGCGATTCATCTCTTCTGAACGTTTGTAAACGATCCAAAATACAATTAAAACTCAACAACTTCTCATATAAAATACACGTAAACAGATGTAAACAAAGCAATCAATCTCCCATGCTCTAGTAATATTCGACACCGGTAGGGGTGTATCGCTTATTATGTTTTCCCTATAGATTTACAATGAATAATGAATTTAATCTAATTTTAGAATAAAGAATTTTAATAAATTCAATAAACTATGATGCAATAAATAGTTACTGTTCAAATGGTTGTGATGGCTTAACATCGAAGTTTGCAGTTAATATAAAGCTTCTTTGTTTTAAGAATTATTTAGCCTTCTTGTTAATTTTACCTACCAAGACTATTATTTATTTACGCATAGAATTACTGCATTCCTATTGTAGTCTATGAACTGGAATTCTATGAATCATTAGCGATTAGTGATAAATGGAAGCACCCTGATTCCTTGAAAATTTGAACACAGAATATTCACTGAAATTTACAGAAATTTCAGTGAAATACCTCAGTTACTGTCATAATGCGGGGCTGCGACTTTTAGATTGGATCTGATGCACCGAACGTTTGAAAAGCAGTAAAAATAGTGAAGTGTCACCACCATGCTATGTAAATATGTAATGAATATTTTCCGTTGGAAGCTCCAGCGAGTCTCACCCGCAAGTAGTGTGTGGAAACACATAAGTGGACGTAAGACATACGGGTAATGAATATATATTTTACAATGCGGCAATAATTGCTGGTACAGCAGGTGATAGCAAAGTGAACGACCTCGGAGTTTTCATTACGATTCCAACGATTAAGTTCGTTAGTTTATCTACATCATAAGCAACGTAATAAAGCAATAATTACCATTTAGTGCTTAAACTGTCACTTCCTGTCTCCAATTTAATGACAGTGCAGGCTGGTAGTACATGCTCGAACTGTTAGTTTATAAAAATAAGAGGAGTAATACATTAATATGCAAGCCAACATTGCGATTGTCGTTCTAAATGGAACTTAGTGTGTTTACGAATGTTTGACAAGTTATATTGGAATAATTGATCAAATTTTTTCTGATACATAGATAATAAAAAATTGCCCTAAACACGAAAATTTTTAATATTGAGTAGTTCATTTCCAAAGGGAGAGAAACGATCATGATAGAGAATTTTCGATATCTGAAAAAATCGACAACATTTCTTCGAAGGCGATTTAATAATTTTTATTTTTCACTTGTATATTATTTTACCGTAGATACGGTTGCTATAAATACACTCATTATGCCCTAGGGCTTTATGGATCATAACGCCCGCTCATTGTACGAGTAGAAATGAAGCAACTTCCATTGATTAAATACTTCACAATCCTTGTCGTATACGACTCTGGATTTCTCCGGCAATGAATTATTCGCAGCTTTGGCTGCATTTTCTATGATATTCTTAGGTTAATTCATTTTCATTTTTTCTATAAGACTACACAAAGAAAGCAGCAATGTCATTCACTAAATATGATGACAAAAATATTCACAAACGTCAAAATATCAACAAATGACATCCCTACTATGAGAAGGAAAATGGAAAGAATGGGAGCAATGAACCGATTTTAAAATCGATTTTTTTATTATAATAAAATAATTTTGTCGTGAAAAATAAAATCTTGTATGCACCACGTGCGTACATAAATATCTATTAAATGTCGAACAATTTATATATTTTCATTTGTGATATATCATTGATTTAGTTCAAAACTATATTTTACCTTTAAACTGTCAAATCTTGCATTATTTGCCAATAGTTTTCCTTCGTAATCTGGTGAATTTTCATTAATTGTTAGTGGCGAAGCGTTTTCTGCAAAAATCGCTATTTTCATGTCAGGTTTAACAAAACTATCAGAATATATTTGATCAATCATTTATTCTCGAGTGAGCAACACAGATGAGATCTTATATTTAAAACTTTTTGAGTTCGTATTGTATATCGGCAGTTATATTGGAAAAAGTGAGATTGTTCAAGTATCATTTCGAACATTCATCCAGCCATAAAGTGTTTTCAGAAAATAATCACCGATTTTGTTACTTTCAATGTTAGTGAAGTGAATGTTAGCCTTTTGACGGTATAAACTTGTTTTTTCGTAGTTTTTGAGGGTTCGCACCCCTCCATAGCTTCTGCAGATTGATTCAGAGGGTTGAAATTTACTACGTAGATTGGGCTGATTTTAGAGAAGTATTCATTAGAGAATTCAACCCTTTTCATTTCAATGTAGCGATTCCATGTTTTTTCGTGGTTTCTAAGGCCCTCCTCACCTCCCCAGTTGCACGAAATTGAGTTTAAATGCTGAAAATTTGTACGTGGATTGAGTTGGTTCAAGTGCTTTTTGAGGATATCGACTCTTTTCCCCAATCGCTGGCATTTTTACGTTTCGATTTCTTGTGGTTTTGATTTCAAGCTCCTCCAAATTTACGAAGGGGGTTTAGATTCTTCATGAAAAAAACAACAAATATAAGGGGGAAATACGAATAGCTCTCCCGCCACTCACGTGTTTTTTTATAATCTACCGATATGCTGTGAATGCATATTCCATTATCTGGATCCATTGGAAAAATCTTTTATGATTATCAGTTGTATTTTCCCTTTTATATGTACGATTTTGCGACTTTCAAAACCCAAGTAACTTCTGTATTTCAGGCTCATCCAACGCAATAGTTATTTATGTACCAAGTGCGTTATATAGCTCCTAACGCCCGATGGGCGTTAGGATCTAGTAACGCACGTGGTGCATACAAGATTTTATTTTTCACGAAAAAATTATTTCATCATAATGAAAAATCTATTTTAAAATCGGTTTATTGCTCCTATACTTTCCATTTTCCTTCTCATAGTAGGCATGTCATTTGTTGATATTTTAACGTTTGTGAATATTTTTGTCATATTTAGTGAATATCATTGCTGCTTTCTTTGTTTAGTCTTATAGAAATAATGGAAATGAATTTACCCAAGAATATCATAGAAAATGCAGCCAAAGCTGCGAATAATTCATTTCCGGAGAAATTCAGAGTCGTATACGACAAGGATTGTGAAGTATTTAATCAATGGTAGTTGCTTCAGTTGTCCTCGTACAATGTCCTCGTTATGATCCATAATGACGCTCATAACGCCCTAGAGCATAATGAGTGTATTTATAGCAACCGTATCAAAGGTAAAATCAACAAACAATATACAAGTGAAAAATAAATGTTTGTTAAAGTACATTTTATGATATCGGATATCGATTACATATATTGGAAAATCTGCAATATTCATCGATTTTCCTTCAAGAATACACCCGACTCGAATGAACTCAACATGAACTGAGTAGCTTTAAAGATAATGAATATCGATTCGCTAATGTTCATAAAATAACCCTTTGACCCAGAATCGGACGTAAAGTCACGTATAGAAGAATACCCTTTCGCGGTAATCGGACGTCCGAGCCTCCAAGCGTTGTAGTTTCGAGATCTTCTCGACCCCGGCGGTCGGCCAGTTCTCGGTGACTAATTGAGAGAGAATCGTCGGGATTCCTCCGCGTTAGGTCGCCGACGGCATCGTCGGAATAAGCCGCGACAATGGCCGCCAGAACGGCCCACTGACTTGGACTTATCGGTCGAGGAACGCAAGAATCCCACCACCTTGGCGGCTAGGGGCGGAGTAGTCTCCCACTGACGCTGCAGATGGCGCCACCGGGCCGAGGAGTTGTCGCGAGCTTCTCGGCTGGAGCGACGATCCGAGGTGGCGCTTACGATGAGTACGGTCTAAATCTTGGGGAAGCGGCATGAAACTATTCTACTATTAATGTTTGTGCTATGTTGAATTGAGAATAAATTGAGGGAGATGAATCAGAGTAAGGTAGAAATACAATGTTTAATAAGCTTACCAAGAATTAAAAAAATATTTGAGAATTAACAAGCCAGAATGGAAAATTAGGAACTTGTAAACTTAGTGTAAGCGTCTGGGATTTATAAGACTTTATAAACAACAATTAACAAAGAATTTTGATGAAATTTGATTCGAGATTGGGTAGAGGACAATCAATTGATTTTTTCTAGTAAGAAAATTTTTTCGGCAACCGTCCAAAATGTACCCAGTTACAGGACGCTTTTTCTTTGGCGAAGTAGCACTAATCCGGCATAGTGGAAAATTTATGCATTTCTCGGACCATGCCGGAAAAAATTACATCGTTGTATATCAAGTATAAAAAACTATAAGGTATGGTTTAGAAGAATGAAGTTGATCCTAATCTTAGCAACGGAATAACGGCAAAACAAATTGACATTAAAATAGTTGACGATTATTGCAACAAACAATGGAAAGCGAGTTTGAAAATTGGCCTGTTGACATTTTAAAAATAGTGTACGCAACACGCCCGGAAACTGTTGTTTTGGACTCGCAGATTTACATGACTCGCCTATGGATCGTCTAATCGAAGAAAAATACAATTTTTTTCCATACTTATTTTTTAATATGCAAATATTCCCTGTTCTTTATTACCTACGTAATTTTCAATATTCTGATATTCTTATTGACATAGCTAACAAGAAGCAATTGGATAATTCTAAGAGCACACATATATACTAAGATAAGTATAGTAAGACTGAACAAATAACCAATTTAAAACTATGCACATTTTATATAAACATAGTTTAATATACTAGAACGGCACGCTCGACTATTACCTAGATCTACGAATTCTTTAAAATAAAATATAGATCCACTTATTGGTGACTGAAATTAAGATCGTAGCGCCAGAACGGCTAATATCGGTACTACTCTCTGGGCCATTAGCGGTTTGATTACATTGTTTGGTAATGGTATTTAAGTTCATTTCATTTTGGGTTTTCCAACGTTCAGCTTCGTAATTTGTGTTTTTTTTGGAATTCGTATTTTTCAGTGGCTTATTGTGTTTCGATTGAGGACAATATTATCCTGTTCTACAGTAGATAACCTACCTACCTCAAGTTGAAATTTACACTGAGTTTTTATCATTGAACATGAAAATCAATAATAAAATAAAGGAGAGGACGAATAAATTAATTGGTTAGAGGAATTATGTGTATATTTTTTTAATTTTCTTGACATGACTGCTCTCCTAAAAGTACGGCGGACTTCTGAGAGTAAATGACTTTTTTTTGATAGAATCTCTGTTTTCCTGGTTATATATTTGAATATTCTTGTTTTTACCTAGCTATAGAGTCAAGTTTCATTTCATATTATTGTTGTTATGATAAACTGTTATTTTGGTTGTGCAAATAAACATTATTTATTATTATATTTTAATAGTATCTCTGGTTGTTACATGAAAAGAAATACAATTACCTAGAATCTCTGTATGATGGCCCAGGTTCAGATTCCGATAAAAGTGGAAGTTTTTTCGGTACAGCATTGGACTTCAAAGACCCTACGTTTTTGGTTAGTTGAAAAGTGCACATCATTAGTTGGTATAATTCTATATGGAAAAATCCACAAACTTACTACAGGGACAATAATTATTCTCAGTAAACTGTAAAGAACAACCTCTGTTATCTTCAGACTTTTTTTTCAATTTTCAAGTTATGAATCCACACCTTTCTTCTGTCCATCATTTCCTTATATCCTGTTTAGGACTTTGAATTGTCCAGCTTTCGGAAAGTAATGTAAGCTATATTCGGGATTTTTTTTGCCCAAGATGAACAATAGGATACACAATAATAGTGATTAATCTCTTCTAAACGTTTATAAAAGATCCCAAACAAAATTAAACACAACCTCATTTCATATAAAACACACGTTAACTGATGTAAATAAAGCAATTTATGGCCCATACGTTAGTAATATTCGACAATGGTAGGGGGCGTATTGCTCATCTACATTCGCCAGTTCCACCTTTTATTTTAGGAAGAGAAATTCTTCTATGCGTTGAATCACCACCCCTCATACTCCAATATTCTATGGTCTTGACATTTGAACTACTACATAATTTCAAACATTTTTTTAGGTTATGTTAGTTTAATTTGTCAAATTCACTTGAAATCGTGAAGAGGATTCCAACGACGATATTTTCGTTCGTCATTGACTAACGGTCGCTAATAGCGTGAAATTGGGCGCTACCGAAATGAGGAAATGTTCCCCAGTTAACCGGATTTTAATACTGAAACATAAATTTTAATCGTCGACATTCTTATCGAGCCAAGTACATCAATTAAATAACCGTTTTCTACGAATATTCGGCAGGAATTCGTCCGGTCGCGAACGGACTGACCAGATTCCTTTCCGTGTTTTCGAAATTTCCCAGGAGGTCAAGAAGACGCGACTTTCTACTCGTGAAAAGAACCTGATAAATCGACCGGGGCTCCGATATTAATATTTAAACTATTTTAATTTTCTTCGAAAGCGGGCATTTCACGGCATACGGTCGACATAGAATATTATTGAAATGGGTGCATTTTGAATAAAATGCGGGCAGGACCGGACGAAGGAAATATCATGTGGGACCAGGAGCTGACAGCTGTTAAGTATGCAACGTTTTCTGACGGCGGTTTCTCTTCGATTCTTGTCCAGGAGCTGTAGGAGTGTGGTAAAATCCATGTTGCCAGCTGGGAATGTCGTTTCAGTCGAGAGGTTGCAACCTTTTGAAAATCAACTGTGATTCGGGTCGTTAGAAGGTAGAACTGGTCTAACCTAACATAACATGGGTACTTTCTGTCTTATCCTCTTGGAAATCAGTGCATTAGCATCTGGCATATGATTTATTTTGAGTTAAATATGAAATATGTATGATAAAAGTATACGTATCGTATTATGTACTATTTTACATAGATTTATACTATACTTTCATAGTTTATGTGTACATGCCTTCAAAAACAAACTTTTCCGGAATTGTAGTTCTTTGATATATCAAACCCGTGGATGTGCTAGTGGGTTTCTGTCGACCCAAAGATTCAAGAAGGGAATTTGCCATCGATTTTTCAATCACACCTTGCCCAAAGCATGCAATCTCTTACCAATAAAGATTAGGCTTATGACTGACTAAAAAGTTTTTCAGTTGAATCAAAAAAATTTATTTTTCGAAATTACATAGATTTTATTAAAATTTTAGAATAAGTAAAGATGATAAATTGCTGAGATTTTTTGCTCAAACATGTCTGAAAAATGTTCACATCGCTGTAAAGTATTTTTGGAATTGCACAACACAAGTGTTCAGTCACTTAAGTGCATGAACTTTTTTATTACTTTATTGTTCCTGTCCTACATACATATATATATATATATATATATATATATATATATATATATATATATATATATATATATATATATATATATATATATATATATATATATATATATATATATATATATATATGTATGTATACATACTATACTACTGCAGAAGCATAAGTTAGAGTCTATAACTTCTTTTATACTGTCGTAGGTATATTTTTTATCACGATAATAGTTAGATGATGTATAAGTAAACTAATAATCATAAAGAATCCTAGATCTAGACAGTCAATACTACGTATTGATCAATAATAAAGAACGTCAAAAGAGTCTAGGCTAGGCGATGCTATGGAACCTTACTTATGACGTCATTATTCTGGCATATCTGTTACAGGAATCTTCTTCTTTTCTATGGTACAAAATTGACTCTGCGTCTGTGAGTGATATGTTTATGGCATCTAAACAAAAGGTTTTCATCACTGAAAGCGTTGTTTCGATATAATGTATGTAATGCTAAATAAACTTACCAAAGTTTATTTACATCTAGTTCCTTTCACGAAAAATTACATCGATCATAGAGCCATCTACTCCCACCGGGAAATAACTAGAATAACTTCCCACGTACTCGTAACTGGACCATAAGTCGCTGCAACGTCGGACAATAACACAAATAAAGTAAAACAGGTATAAACAAATTCAACCTTGAAATCGATCACGGTCGGTGCGGTGCAGGGGGGCCGGGGTGACCTAGACCCAGACAGGTCTGGGATCAACGGGCGGGACGGGAGGGGACAGCGGTCGCGACGCGAATTGCCGGAGAACAGACGCCGTCTCTTTCTCGATAGCTCTCTGTCGCTCGCGCGAGTAGAGTACGCCGATCGCCGTCCCAAACGGTTCCAACTTCACGTAGGAAATTCCTCTCTATTCGCGATACACGGATTTTCCTTTCGTTGTTCGGCGATTGAAGGAAGCGGGAAGTTGGTTGCGATAATTTATCGTTTTTTATTTCCGACTACTTAGATAAGCTGTGAAAGAAACAGTATATTTACATTTTATATGTAATTTTTATCGATAAATACAGTAAAGTGTATTATAATGATTAACGAGTTTGCAGTTGCCAACACGCCTTTCATTTATGTAATTAAAAAGCCGTAGCCAAAAAAGTGGAAAATGGAAATTATGGAATTAATTATTTTTCATTGACAGTTGTAATGACCACAGACAAATGTAGTTGATTGCGGTTAACTTCACGGAAATCAGACATCGGACCAGAGAATATGAATCGTCTATGTGCCGGGCACATAGACGATTCACATTGTGCCCGCAGAATATCTATTTTGGCAACAACGAAATACAAGATAAGGGATAAGGGTCAAGGGAATCCATAACAAAACACATACGTTTCCGTACGTTGACACTATGGAGGGTAGGTTGACACATTCTAAAGTCACCTTGTTGAAAATTTTGAGCTTATTTGTGGATATGTCAAGAAATTATGCACCAGATACGAAAAATCAGCGTATGAACACATGAGGTTTGTAATATGTCTTGTTTTTATTTGAGCTAGGCATTCAGTGAACAACTAACCTAACCTTAATATTACCATGTGAATAAATGAGAACAGACAAATTAATGTAGTTTATTGATAATATATATATATATATATATATATATATATATATATATATATATATATATATATATATATATATATATATATATATATATATATATATATATATATATATATATATATATATATATATATATATATATATATATATATATATATATATATATATATATATATATATATATATATATATATATATATATATATATATATATATATATATATATATATATATATATATATATATATATATTCAATTGTTGATTGATAATTCGCTAATCTTTTAGTGAAACATGTTGTATTATTCATTTAAAGCAGAGATATTTTCAAATGACACACTAAATTTCACGATATAATAACAAATAAATTTTTCTTTTTATCAAAATGAGCCATGAAAAAATTTGACAGTGAGTAACCACAATAATATTATCATATCGTGAAATTTGGCAAGTATTTATTTTAAAAATATTTTCTCTTTAAATAAATATTAAAAGATAAAACAACAGTCCAAAGATCAATGATATAATAATATAATATAGTTAAGGTTTATTCTACTAATTATTATATGAAATATAGATCTGTCGGTACAAAAAGACCTCTTAATTAATACAAAATTATGAAGGAAGGGGGAAGAGTTAAAAAGGAGAGGGGTAAAAATTGAAAGTTGTTGAAAAAATCGAGTAGTTTTCAGGTTACATCAAGTTGTTGATATTTATAATAAAAATACTTCATTGCCCACAAAGTTTGCCAATGTCATTTACAGTAACGTGGAAGTATAGGTTCAATTTGCAGCGGTTTTTTTATTTAGCTTTGCTTCTAGAGTCTAGACTATTTTATTTTATTGCGGCATTCTGTGAACATCTAACCTAATCTTGACGTGAATGACTATTTTTCAGTTGAAAAATGTCTCTAAGTAAATTGATTCAATTTAAATTTCATCAAAATATCAACAATATTTCTAATTATCTACATATTATTACATAATTCAAGTTGGAGCTATTCGTATTTTTATACGAAATACGAGACTGGATGAAATATTAAGATCGATCAAGGTTAAGTCATGACTTGAACTGCCTGAAACTCTGAACAACACTATGGTATTGTATTTCCATGTTAGTAAGTTTTCCTCTACTAATACTCGATTATTAACCTCATAAAATGAACACGAACTCTTACATGCGATGTTAGATATGACGGTGGATAAACTAAAAATAGCTACAAGCCAGTTTAAATCGAGTGATTATCGATTTTTCCAATAGAAAGATCGTGCAATACGCCAAAGCGTGAATTTTCCAATATATATCGTTCAGGAGCAGTTTCAAACGAAACGCGAAGCCTCATGTTTCCCTGGCGTTCACTGAAAAAGAAGAACATTGTCGACTTCACGAAGCAGATAGGAATTAACACAGCAGAAAAATTCGACTTCTAAACGTAAGAGTAAAAGTCTTTTACAACGGCTTTGTCTATCTGTCCGTCTGTACGCATGCTTCAGCGGAAGATCGGTAAGAGATACAGCTTAGGGGACATCCATTAATTACGTGAGATAATTTTGGCGATTTTTTGACTCCCCCCCACGTGAGATTGAGAGAGATTTTCCTCGACCCCCTCACCCCTAAACACCTTCCGTATTCAATGGATGATCCCTATAGCTCTTAGCATATTCTGAACCGCGATGGTCGATAAACTCGGATGACCTATGACCTTCAGGTCGATCACGTGATCTGAGTATTTCAAGAACGGTGAAAGTTAGGGAAAAAAATTTAAATTAATATTGAAGCTTATGAAAAAATAAATTTAAGTGGGTTACTCCCGGTTTGTTTAAAAATTTAACAACTGAAATAGAGATTAGTCAGTTTAACGCTTCAAGCGATCATTTGGTTAATTTCCAGCATACTAAGGTTAGTACAAGTTGAAATAATCACTATGCTTGAAAAACGAAAGGAACCTGAAAAAACAATAAAAGAAGTCGCCCTCCAGTGATCTAGTTTCCAATTTTTTGCGTATAAAGGGTAGTTAGTACTATCTAAAATAGAAATAAAGTCATGTAGCTGATATGTTTGCAATCAGAATAGCTAATAGATTCAAAGAAACAATAATGAAAGCTATCTTTTAGTGATTCCATGGCGATGGATGATGGATTGATTAGAAGAAAAATAAGTACAAAATTTGAAGAAATGGAAGTTACCTTCAAGCGTTTCTTTGGTTTATTGGTAGTATCAATTTAAATAATGCTATGTTTGGAAACCGAATTAGATTATAAAAAATACCAGAAGTGGCCTTTTACTAGGGCCAATCTACTTGGTATAGTTAGAATCAGGATGACTGCGAGATCCGAAGAAACAATAACGGAAGTTAACTCTTAGAGTTCCTATATCCAATTTTCAGGTTATGAATGGTAGTACTGAATAGGTATAAAGTCAATCTCTTTAGTATAATTGGAATCAGGACGACTGCGAAATTCAATGAACAATATTAAAACTTATCTTTCAGAGGTCGTACTGCCAATTTTCAGGTTATGAATGGTAGTACCAACTGAATAGGTATAAGGTCAATCTCCTTTGAATAGTTGGAATCAAGATGAGTGCAAAATGCTATGAAACAATAATGGAAATTACCTTTCAGAGATCCTATGTCCAGTTTTCACTATAGGAAGAGTAGTACCAACTAAATGGTATTAAAGTCTATCTCTTTGGTATAGTAAGAACCAGGATTATTGCGAGATTCAAATAAACAATGACGGAAGTTATCTTCTAGAGATCCCATAGTCAATTTTCACTAAGTATATTAAGAGCAGTAATAACTAAATAGTATTTAAGTCAATCACCATGGTATAGTTAGAATCAGCAAGACTGCGAGGTTCAAAGAAACAATAACGGTAGTTATCTTTTAGAGATCCTATGGCCAATTTTCGCTATGTGAAGAGTACTACCAACTAAATAGTATTAAAGTCAATTTCCATGGTATAGTTAGAAACAGGAAGACTGCGAGGTTCAAAGAAACAATAACGGAAGTTATCTTTTAGAGATCCTATGGCCAATTTTCGCTATGTGAAGAGTACTACCAACTAAATAGTATTAAAGTCAATCTCCATGGTATATTTAGAACCAGGAAGACTGTGAGGTTCAAAGAAACAATAACGGAAGTTATCTCTTAGAGATCCTATGGCCAATTTTCGCTATGCGAAGAGTAGTACCAACTAAATAGTATTAAAGTCAATTTCCATGGTATAGTTAGAAACAGGAAGACTGCGAAGTTCAAAGAAACAATAACGGAAGTTATCTTTTAGAGATCCTATGGCCAATTTTCGCTATGCGAAGAGTAGTACCAACCAAATAGTATTAAAGTCAATTTCCATGGTATAGTTAGAAACAGGAAGACTGCGGGGTTCAAAGAAACAATAACGGAAGTTATCTTTTAGAGGTCCTATGGCCAATTTTCGCTATGTGAAGAGTACTACCAACTAAATAGTATTAAAGTCAATCTCCATGGGATATTTAGAACCAGGAAGACTGCGAGGTTCAAAGAAACAATAACGGAAGTTACCTTTTAGAGATCCTATGGCCAATCTTCGCTATGTGAAGAGTACTACCAACTAAATAGTGTTAAAGTCAATCTCCATAGTATAGTTAGTACCAGAAAGACTACGATATTCAAAGAAACAGTAATGGAAGTTATCTTTTGGAGATCCTTGGCCAATTTTCAATATGCGATGAGTAGTAGGTACCAACTGAAAAGTATTAAAGTCAATCACCATGTGAGATTCAAAGAAACAATAATGGAAGAATATGACAGATAGTACCAACTGAATTAAAACTACAGAGAACCTTTCATTGTGTACCTAATTATTAAAAGATAAAAACATCTAAATAAAACCTTACTCCAGGAAGAACTAAGTTAAGATCGACTGCAATAAAATTACTACTTCTTCCAGAAATAATACTGCTGCTTAATATGCTTACAAGTTGACAAACTAGTAAAACAATTCTTTCGATACTCTTCACATTTATCTGCCTCCAAGACACAAAAAAAATCGAAAGATCGATTGGACTAGATGTCATATTTATGTAACATTCACAAACTGAAAAGGTACAAATCTCGGACTACCCCCGTATCAAACCCCCGTCCGAAAGATCCCCTTTCTCCTTCGGCAATTCTTCACCAGGAATGTATACAATCGAATGCTTCTCGAGTTCAAAAACTCTTCCAACTTTCCCGACTTATTCGGATGCATTCTTTCAAATTCTACAGCCGCGCCCATTTTTCTCCCAAACTTATTTATGGTCCGCGTATAGAAAAGACGACGGGAAAATATTAGGAAGAGTTAAACGGGAAATTCGCCCAACGTATCCGGCGTTACGCGGGAGAAATGGCGGAAATATGTCCACGACGTTTGCCGTTATTGTTCGATTTATCTTTTCGCGTAGGAAAAGCGTTGGAAAGTACAGGGGTATCGGAAAATTAACGGGTGAACTGCGTTTCGAAGGGTCTTTCTCGAAAGATAATGAATTTTGAAGTGAAAACTAACTAACCGCGTTCACCGATGACCTAGACATGTCCTTGAGGTATTGCGCCAGACTACTTCTTCTTCTGGTACCATGACCGTTCAACGATCGTTGGTTATCATGTTGCCTACCATGTTGACGATAATTGTTCTGTTGACTGCGGCTCGGAAAAGCTAAACTGCATCCAATCCTTCTTCCTGGTCCCCGCTTGCTTAGTATTCTTCCCTCTATAATGAGGTGTAGCATTCCATATTTTTCCGGATGCCTTATGATCATCATCATCATCATCACTCAACCCTTTGCATCCACTGCTGGATATAGGCCTCCCCCAATCATTTCCACTGCCTCCTGTCTTGAGCGTTCTGCATCCAATTGCCTGCCATTCTTTTAATGTCGTCTGTCCATCGTGGTCTTCGTTTACTGCTATTATCGGGTCTCGGTCGCCATTCAAGCAATCTCCTGTGCCTTATAATATGACCAAAATATTCTAATAGACTAGCGACGCATAATTTATACTAGACTGTATCATACAGTGCCGGATTAACCCTGTCCAGGCCCCTAGGCAAAAACCCTGTCCGGGCCCCAGGTCTGTTCAAGTTGATAAAGGGATGTAAGTAACAAAAGATGATCGACTCCAGGTATCCAGTTACTTTAAAGCCTTATCCTTATATGATATTGCAACAACATGGTTACTTTGACTTGATGCTGCAGCATCATCTTACCTGACTCGTTAGCTTTATTGAAATGGTCTTAATGAATATGTTATTATAAATAAGTGATGAATGATGATCCAGGTTGCATGATGGGTTAGGAAAGATAATGAGACAGGACGCGGTTATTTTAAATTTGATCTTGTTAAACGCAAGATATTCATCTTTTTTGTACAGTACAGTATGTTTGAATATTAACTCTTCTAACTTTTTCAGAAACAAAATCGTTTAAAACATCTTGGAAGTTGACCCTTTCTAATACATCATTTTCAATGGACATTATCGACAATGAATTCAAACGGTTCTGAGACATTCTTGAACGAAGACAGTTTATTAGTTCTACTACTCGATACTAGATGGTTCTGTATGTATGAAGTATTCATACAAATTCTCAAATAAAATTTTCATTCGATGAAATTTTTTTTTCTTAGTGCGTGCAAGGGCCCCTTGTCGATGCGGGGCCCCTAGGCAGTTGCCTACTCTGACTAATGGTTAATCTGGCCCTGGTATCATATGTGTGTTTGGCTTTTCGTATATATATATATATATATATATATATATATATATATATATTATATATATATATATATATATTATATATATATATATTATATATATCTATATATATATATCTATATATATATATATATATATATATATATATATATATATAAATGGGAAACTATTTCTAGTTTTTTTGTCTTCGCTATAATCAAAAAGTTATATTACATTAAAAATACATTCTTGAATTCAGTACCGAAAACACGCCGACAGTTCCCGAACAAACAAAACTACGTACGACGTCACAATGTTAATTTATACTCATTGTAGCACACAGCTGATATAGTGTTCTGGCTTTTAATCGATTAAATCTTGTTGTTATCGTCAATATATTAATAAATATACCTAAAATATCAAACCTAAAAAGTTATTGTGCTTGCTTTGTACCATTGTGTACGAATACTACAAAAACAGAACTCTAAAAAATGTTTTAACCCTTTCGCTCACGGTGTACAATATATTGTACATACATCACTTTACGTAAATCCTAACGAATTTGTAGTATGCTTCTATTAACTTTACTCACAATGTACAGTATTCTGTAAACATTTTTATTACTATTCTTAGCCCAAAAAATGTTATTAATGGTTCCTGTTACTGAGTTGTAGCAGTGTTTCAGAATGTTGAAATGAGGTGGCGCTTCAAACACTAAAACATGTTGTGACATGTCTGGAATATTTATTTTGGTAATAACCGATACGTGTATTTAATACTTTCATAGTGAACTTGCTGAAAATTCAGTTTATTTTTTCTATATTGTAGTAAATATTACTGTACAATATATTTTACATATTGAGTATATAGAAATCGACAGGAATGGTAAAAAACTCCACGTTATTTAGAGTTCTTATATATTAGATTTATTTCATAGTACTACGAATTGAAAAATGAGTAAAACAGTGCCGTTCACTGAAGAACAACTATTGAAACATATTGAGGAAGGCCTATCAGATATTGAAGGGCTTAGTGATAACGATTATGGGTGGAGAGATAGGGACGTAAAAGTAAGCAATGATTATAATGATGAAAATACTGTGAAAGAAAGAAATTCAGATGATATGAAAGATAATTTTGATGAGAAATCTTTTTCTTCCAGATGAAAATTCCCTGTAATTGTACTAAGTGCAATAAAACATTTATGCATTTCAAGGAAACAAAATTGTTTTTTGATATATCACACAAATAAATGATCAGTTGTAACCTTATGTTGTTTTTCAATTGCATTTCATTTTACAAAATCGCAAATACACTTCCACTTATTCAAAATGTGCAATATATTGTACCAATCATATACCAGTACATACACAATGTACAGTATATTGTACATATCACACCCCCTAAAATGGATGACATAGAATTTTTTCGAGTAAATCAAAAAATTGTAAAAAAATTAGTTAATCTTCCTAAATTCAGATTTTTATCTTGAAAAACAAAAATTCGTGAAAAAATAATAAGATTGTGACACTGTGGGTACTATCGAGAAATTCCTTTAACATTATGACGTCACAAACATGGCCACCCATGACGCTTTTGTCGTTCTGCGATTCTCTGTGAAACTTTATCAATTTTAAATTGTTCATAAACAATTTTTAAAAAAATTATTTTTTTAAAGATATTAAATACCAAAACAGTGAACTTCGAGACAGACCTGTAACTTTATATTGATTATCGAAATGAGTTTCCCAATTAAAGTGAGATTCTTTCATCTATCATTTCACGGGCATAAAATTCGCCGACCTGACGGTATTGTCCGTCAGTGACAGAGAAAGAATTGGGCGATGAGATCTTCGGGCCAGACTTTTCCGGCCGCCCCGATATTCGGCCTCAGCGACGCGCCGTTAGCTATCATCATCCTTCGATCTATCCTGACGGAGTTCGGGACATATGCCGAGATCAATACGCCGGGTCGAGTGGACTTTGGGCCGCTCCTTACGAATTTTCCATTATTCTGACCGGGTGACGCTATGTTTTCGACGAAGTGATAAATGATCTCTTCTGTTGTTATTCAACACTTTTTTCTATATAATTGTCTTCGTTATTATATATATATATATATATATATATATATATATATATATATATATATAAATATATATATATATATATATATATATATATATATATATATATATATATACCGGGTGTAAATGAGTGATGGGCCACCCCTATAACATTTGAATGGATTCTTCGATTTTATTGAAATTTGGGTGGTCTCAGACATAATTTTGAATTTTTCCACAAATAAAATCAGTATGGTTGACTTCCGGTTTCACAGAAAACGATATAAAAATTTAAATGGAACACCCTATATATTTTTACATATTTTAATTCTGAGGCTTCGAATACATACACTCCATCTGTCAAATGTCAATTCTAGCGCCGTTTCAAATTGGTTTTTCATTTTGTTTTTTTTTTATCGTAGATGGCTGCGACGTCGTTTAAATCATATATAATTGACTTAAAATATCGACCAAGGTAATAATTTTTCAAAAAATTCATTTTCGTGAAGTTTGTTAACGATTAAATTCTTTTTCGAACCAAAACTCAGTTTTTTAAATAGAAACATACATGGGCCACCCGGTATATCAAAAAATTCCTTCAAATTCCCTCAAAATGATTCACACATCAGTTTTCTCAATTCCTAAATAACGAAGTAATTATTAAAAATCTTATTCTTATTACTTCCCTTTGCTCCTGAGACCGACCCTGTTTACGAAATATGAAATATGACAGTTGGAATGTATGTATTTGGAACCTCAGAATTAAAATATGTTAAAATATACAGGGTGTTCCATTTGAATTTTAATATCGTTTTCTGTGAAACCGGAAGTCAGCCATATTGATTTTGTATGTGAAAAAACTCAAAATTGTGTCTGAGATAAACCAACCAAATTTCAATAAAATCGAAGAATCCATTAAAAAGTTATAGGGGTGACCCATCACTCATTTACACCCGGTATATATATATTTATATATATATATATATATATATATATATATATATATATATATATATATATATATATATATATATATATATATATATATTCTAGATTGATGATTAATCAAAACAATCCTTTTTTTATTGAACTTGACAAAATTGAATTCCCTCTCATCCTTCAAGGGAGAATGTTAGAAAATTCGACATCGGCGCCACACACAATGGAAACACTAGGCAGTCTGTTTCGCTCTTCAACGACCTCATCAGTAGTGTCCCACGTCCATCGCCTGTTTGACGCAAATGAATGCTAATTGTCAAGATACATATAATTATATATACACAGGGTCTTTCTTTTAAAGGGACAGTTAGCCTTATATGGGAATGTAAAAATGATACGCTTATAAAAATTTACTGATGAAACCATGAACTACCTTTTTGAAATAGTGGCAGTTTTCTACCACTTCCGGTTATACCGGAAGTAGTAAGCAACTTCCTTATTTTAAATGACAACCCCTATTTTTTTATTCCACATTCAGATTCCTTTTTGAAAATTAATGTCAGTTTATGAAACAATATCTATGGCCCTCTTGGGCCGTTTTGGAGATATTTGCATTTTGAAATTTTTTTTGACATTTAAGGGTGTTACTTTGACACTTTGTACCTCAGTGACTATTAGACATAAAACAATGATATTTCGGGGGAAATTATGAAACATGCTGGTTATTAAAAAAATTATAATCATTTCCTACAATTTTTTACAGAAAACTGCCTCTATTTCAAAAAAAGTAGTTCATAGCTGAGAACCTTCGTGTGTAAATTTTTATAAGCGTATCATTTTTACTTTTCCATATAAGTCTAATTGCGCCTTTAAAAGAAAGACCCTATATATATATATATATATATATATATATATATATATATATATATATATATATATATAGATTAGTCGCGAATCCAGAGAGAGGGAACTGGGGTAATGTCCCCCCCCCAAATGGCCCGGGCCCCACCTAATTGTTTTGATTGGGAGCTTCTCGATTTACCATTGCCCAAAATATCAGTTATTTTTGGATATGAATATATAAAAGTTCCCCCCCCCCCAAAAGTCGGTCCTGGTTTCGCGCCTGATTATATATAATATATATATATATATATATATATATATATATATATATATATATATATATATATATATATATATATATATACATATACATATACATATATATATATATATATATATATATATATATATATATATATATATATATATATATATATATATATATATATATATATATATATATATATATATATATATATATATATATATATACATATATATATATATATATATATATATATATATATATATATATATATATACATATACATATACATATACAGGTGGACCACCAGGAATTGCATCGATCGATATCTCAGAAACTAAATGTAGGGGCCTAGTCAGCTAAAATATTTTCATCTATTGGGCATTCCCATTTAAAATAAGCCACTTAGGGTCTATTTCCGGTATAACCGGAAATGCCCAATATTTTAGCTGAATAGGCCCCAAGACATATAGTCAGTTTCCAAAATTTCCCATTTTTCCTACATTCAGTTTCTGAGATATCGATCGGTGCAGTTCGTGGTGGTCCACACTGTGTATGCCTATACATACTTACAATTTCTACTATGATTAATATTACACCTGTTCACGCACAAAAAGTTCTTCATAAACGTATACAATACCGAACTATCCAAATTACTTGAATATACGAGTATTACCAACAAAAATTCTCGCTTTTTGACCGGTGCCCAACGTTCCGTTACAATTTTGCGAAAGTTATTTCGGGATTCGGATCGGGCCTCTTTTGTTATCGGATTCGTCGGACTGGAAGAAAAACCGATGAATTTTCTGTGAGTTTGATAAGAATGCGCGGAAGAATTCAAGCGGCAGTTTGATTAGTTTCGTACTCGATTGGTTTTATTTAATTTGATTTTTTGTAACATAACTTGTCAAAATGAACACACATTTTGGTTATACATCGTGATACACGATTATGTTTCATGCTGTAAGCCAATTCGAGAGAATTACAATAGTATATGAGAAGTATAGAAGATGTTTAAACATGCTTTGGTAGAGAAATATGTCATTAGGTATAAGCGCATCTGAAGAAGCTTAGAATAATCGTTTGAAAAACTGTAACGATACTGGTATTGTTATCTTGTTGTAGATTTTGCTGTATCATTCTTAAATAAAATTCATTGAAATGAAATTTTAACCATGGCTCTGATTTTTCATCAGAAAAGTTGATGATGAACTCGATACTTTATTGTTATTTTCTTTTAATTATTCATTCCGATTCCTGATTATCATTAAAATAATAATAATAATAATAAGACTTGGTAGACAGATAAGACAGGCACAACTGAAGACACTACTCGAAGATCATATGAGTAAAAATCTACACTCCAAATATTACAGGAATTTGGAAGAACAGGGCCTATCGAAAGAATTGTCCTTTGCCTTCTTGAAGTCGACTGGGCTTAAGTCGGAAACGCAGGGATTTGTTATGGCTTGTCAAGATGGAGTGATAAATACTTGATGGTTTAGAAAGAACATAATGAAAGTGGACACTCCAACAACTTGAAGAGCATGTCATAGTCAGCAGGAAACTCTTATGCATATTCTGTCTGCTTGCAGAGTGCATGCTCCATCAGGGTATATAGAAAGTCATAATCGGGCGCTCCGAATTCTCCACTTCCATCTGAGAGAAGTTTATGGTATAGACAAAGAACCAGTGCTACTTTATGTTCCACTAGAAATTGAAGCGGTTGTTGAGAACGATATAGCTCGCATATACTGGAACTATGTTTTTCCAACAACTCGGCAGATCCACGCAATAAAGCCAGATATATAGTCCTGCTGGACAGAGAGCTCAGAGAATTGTTTACTGTCGAATTTTCGTCCCCTACCGAAAATAATGTGGTGATGAAAGAAGAACAGAAAAGGGAAAAATACAGAGGTTTTATGTTCGAGCTGAGGACACTATACCCAGGGCATAACGTTAGGATGGTCGTACTAATAATAGGTTGTCTAGGCGGAATGAGAGCTAACTACCTGACAGAATTGAAGGCATGCAAAACTCTGACCGAGATATTTACGCGCAGAATGCAGAAATGAGTGTTGCTCGGGTCACTTCGAGTCATCAGGTCCCATGAACTAAAGAGGCCGCTTGCAGCTCATCTCTTTTGTTAAGGGACACTGTAAAGGCAGAATGAAGAACTACTCCAAGGAATGTGTGAGAGGTTTTTTAGCGAGTAACCAGCAACATCCGGAGTCTCACACATCCCTGAGAATGCGTGCGGGATACTCACAAGGTAGCCTATAAAAGATTTTTCCTCTCACACGGGCGTAAAACAAAATAATGATAATAATAAACTTTATTAGTATGTTATGCTATACAGCGTGTACACGTCAATTGTAATATTATTCAACACTTCAATACAAAAAAATATTCATTCGCGCATATACACGTTCAATATACATTCATCAGTCTGAGAAAATAGTATAAAGAGAAAGCATGAAAATTAAAATAAATAACAAAAAAGGTATAGATACAACACAATTTAAAATGTCTAAAATAAGTCACATTGGCATTTTCCTAATGAATGAAGGTAGTAGTAGAATACTATTCTGACAACTTCCTCAGTGCCTCCAGACTATAAAAGGCATTTTTGAGAAGTAGGTAGGTGTTTTAGAGCACTATGGAATTTTTGATTTCTACTGATATTCCTAATGTATTTTGGGAGTTTATTGAATATAGTCCCAGCCATATACAATGGAGAATTCTCAAACAATGAAGTTGTGTATTTCGGCACTGAGAATAGGCTAGCATGACGAGTTCTGTAGTTATGTCCATCTCCCAGCTTTTGAAGTTGTGCACCATTAACTTCAGGATGAAGAGCAGATTTCAGTACGGAGACTGAGGGTAAAGTGAGCAACCTACACCGGATGAAATGCTCTCTACGCGATTGACGAGGCCTCAATCCAAATATGAGCCTGATGATTCTTTTCCGCAATACAAAGCTCGCTTCCACTCAAACGAGGTACCCCAAATGAGTGTATTGTAGTTTGCCATTAGCATCTGAAGAAGGTGAAGTTCCACCGAAACGTGCGTCATGCGTTATTTTTTATAATAAATGTGTAAATTGTTATTTTTAACAATTGTTTCAATATATTGTAGGTTAGATGGCTATGGATTAAAGAGGAGTACCTACACATTGAGTAGTTGGGGCTCACTCAAAGAACTTCTCAGTTGAAGGATGGCATAACCTTTATTTAACTTCATACACACTTCATCACTTATGTAATTCGTTCTTTATTGATAAAATAATAACAATATGCACATATGAACACAGCAAATGCGCACGCCTAGCAACACGGTCGTGTTAGTTGTATTGGACACAGTTTTCGGTTTAACCTCAATTCGTCAAGTATCTGCAATGTGAAGTTGCAAAAAATTTAAGTGAATTAGACATTATAATTCACGATTTCGAATGGATTGTTAGCTTATTTGTCTTTCAATCGACATTTATGCCAACTTCACACCATATCCTTCAGCAAATACGTCGTGATTCAACAGGATGGAAGCCATTCTACGTGGCCGGTCACAGTGGTTGATCTTAGCGTAACAACTACTCGACATACGAGTCGTATAACAATCCAAAACCATTACCGGCCATCGTAAGACGCGTTTAACAAGATGTTCTCACACTTTAAAACCTTTTTCGATGGCAGAATGACCTCATACTTCCGCGACCAGAACGTTGAACCTAAACGAATCTGTACGTATGTATGTGTAAGGATTTTACGACTTGGTTCCGAGTGGATATGTTATTTTCAAAGTGGACGATTTTACTAGCGACGTTCGACTAGGAGATTTATCTGTAACCGAACTGGATTTATAAAGTTCAAGTCTTATTGTTTGTGTCATACGTCGAACGAAATACGATAAGGAATCGGGAGAACTTGAAACGACCTTCGGATCTCGAATGCGGCATAGATCATAGAATGAAGATACGGCTATTTCGTCATAGACGCTGGCTATTGCACAGAACACAGAACACTTGGGAATGATCAACTTCTGTGTAATGATTCGCTAAGTTCTATTTATGGAGGGTAGAAGTAAGGAGGACCAACTCAGTGTATTAAAAAGTGTCCGCTGAAAGGGGGCAAATTAGGGTGGCGCCACAATAGCAAGTGGAAGCGATTGTTGTTACATTTATCGATTGACGACGCCATTTTCTGGTCCAAACGTTTGTGTTGATGACAAAGTGAAAAAGTGTCGTTTTATTAAAATTTTGTATAAAAGACATTGTTTTTTTTCCTGATCAGAATGGTGATGTGTTCAGCTTATGGCTGTAAGAGTCACAGTTCCAAAAAAGTGCCTGGAATATCATTTCACAGGTAAAAATCTTTACGTTTTGTTGACACTATTACTAAATTTGCTGTATATTTTCTTTGTTACGCTAAAAATCAAGACGATATTATCATGGGTACTAAAAAATATCATAGACTATAAGTTATAACAAAATATGCTTATGTTGTCATTTTTGTTTATGTAATAATTTGTAATAATTAACACAAATATGACATTAATCACCATAATAGTTGCCAGTGGCGGAGGCATGGATTCTCTTTTTTGTCGTTAGGTACAATTATAATCATTTTATTACGTTATTTCCTTATTTTTATTTTTGTAATTTTTTTTAGATTTCCGTTGAAAAATGTGGAGAGATTGAATGTTTGGTTGAAGAACATGAAGCTCAAAGACTGGACCTCCTCTGAGAAACACAGACTTTGTTCCATACATTTTAAGAGAACAATGTTTTATAAAATTGGGGATAAAACTTGTTTGTTAGATGAAGCAGTTCCTGATATTTTTCCGGAATTACCAAAATATTTGCAATCAGCTGAAAAAAAATGAGGGTAAGTAAAAATTCCAAGTAAAACCTACCCAATCAAAAATAAATTGAGATTCTTTTTTATTTTTGATATAAGTTTTGAATGTAGGTACTTATTTACCTATCAAAGTACTTAAGAAAGATTATTCAAATATAATCCAGTTGCTAACAACAATATTATATTGTTACAGGGTACCAAACGAACTTTTTCCGAAACAATGTCAACACCTGGAACCTCTTCATCTGGTGGTCAAGTAGAAGTGAAACTCGAAGAGACCCCAAGGGAAAAATTTTTGAAGGGACAGTTATTTAAAGAAATTGCTAAAAGCAAGAAGAAAACACTGAAAATTAGTATCTTTGAAAAATTTAGTAAAAGAGTTTAAAAGAAACAACTTGCTATTGGATGAACAAGTAGCTCTATTTCAAAAGCTTCCTGAAGTGTCTCAAGAACTGCAGAAACGTAAATTAGGCAAAAGAAAAAAATATTCCCCTGAATTGCGGAAGTTTGCGATAACTTTGAGTTTTTTCTCTTCGAAAGCATATGACTATGTGAGAAGTGTTTTTGAAACTTGTTTACCCCATTGAAGTACCATTGGAAAATGGTTTCAAAACATTAATGGAGAGTCAGGCTTTACAAAGCAGTCTTTTGAGACCCTTAAAAAACATGTGGAACTGCAACAAAATAAAAAGGTTCTCATATCACTGATTATTGATGAAATTTCCATCCGAAACCACCTCGAATGGGATGGTGAGAAGTTCCACGGCTATGTGAATTATGGATTTGAATTGGAGGATGATGGCAACGATATTGCAACAGAGGCCTTCGTATTAATGGCTGTATGCGTTAATGGTAGGTGGAAACTTCCGTTAGGATACTTTTTATCAGATAAACTAACGGTGAACAGAAAAGTGCATTAGTTTCGCAGTGTGCCAAATTAATTTTTGAAACAGGGGCACATTTAGTATCATTAACCTTTGATGGCGCTCCATCTAATTTGGCTATGACTAGGATTTTTAGATGTATTACTGATGTAGTGAATTTAAAACCTTATTACACAATTAAAGGAAACAACATTAATATATTTTATAATGCCAGCCACATGGTAAAGTTAGTTAGGAATACACTAGGCGAGAAAAAAGTGATAATAGATGGAAATGGATGTGCAGTAAAATGGGAGTGTAATACTAAATTGGAAGAGTTGCAATCATCGGAGGGATTACATTTAGGAAATAAAATTCGAAAGGTTCACATATATTTTTTGAAAACAAAAAATGAAAGTGAGATTAGCTGTTCATCTCTCAAGTGAATCAGTGCAGATGCACTGTCATATTGTGAGCACACACTAGGACTAGATATTTTTAAGGGAAGTCAGGCCAACTTGTACTTTCATAAGGATGTTCAATAACATATTGACATATTAAATAGTCTTCAATTGTTCCGCCAGGTTTGAAAAAAGCAATGTCCGTAAAAAAATAATTAATAGTGTAGCAGGTTTTGCCCATGAAGCTATTAATTATATCAAAGGGCTCAAGTATCCTGATGGGCAGCGTGTTATAGACTCGAGAAGGTGTACACGTTTGTGGATTAATTATATCATTAAAAAGTGCTTTAATGTTATTGATGACACAGTAGTTGCTGAAAAATTAATAATATATTTACCCCTTTATAAATGTAGCCAGGATCATTTGGAATATTTTTCCTCTATTCGTTCAAGAGGTGGTTGGAATAATAATCCAACAGCTAGACAATTTTGTGCAGCCTATAAAAGACTGATGGTCAGAGCAGAAGTCCGCGAAGGTGGAGTAGGAAATTGTTTACCTCTTGAACAAATATCTATTTTGACAGGGTCAAGTAAAAATATTAATACACATTCAAATATTAATACAAATCGAAGTCGCTCTATGGAAGATGTTCCAAATGATCCGATACCATTGAAACATATTTGGAGTGATCATGATTACTTGATGAATTTCAATGTTATTAGTGAATGCTCTTCACAAATTATTATATATATTGCTGGTTTCGTTACCCGTAAATTACAGTCCACCATAAAATGTGAACAATGCATTGATGCACTAACTGGGCAAAAAGAAAATTACCTTAATTCTTTGATAACAAAATAAAAATAAAAAAAAAAAACTTACCCATCTAAAGATGTGATAGACATATGTAAGTTAACAGAACATTATATAAGAATTAATGAAAGTTCTTTAATAAAACCCAATTTTGTTAATGCTTTAAGAAATAAGATTATGTTTAATTTTATAAATGATAAAGATAACTGCTTTGTTAGTCTAAGAGATCATGTATCAGAATTTAACAATCATATATATTTACTGATTGAATCTGTTATTTGTAATTATCTAAACATTAGACTTCATTTTATTGCAAAGCGACGAAGTGAGATTACAGATCCTGTTAGAAGTCACCTAACCAAAACTATTATATTTAAAGGGCAGTAGTTTGTGTAGTTTTCTATGTTTTATAATCCATATTATAATGTATGTATAATAAATAGTTTTTTATTAGATATTTTCACAATTATAACTATTATTGTAATTGAAAACTTTAATTGATTAAAGAATACCTGATACTGATGATAGTTTTTTTTTGTTAATCGTATTTACAGAATTTATATATATATGTCAAATTTCAAAAGTAGGTAATATACATTCTTACCGCGCATTTTCAAGTAGATTTAACAAAATCTAATATCTGTAAATAGTGATTAGAAAATATTGTTAAGAACTTAATGAAATTTAAAAAAATTATTATTATTGTAATATACAAATTTCTAATAATTGAGGCACACAAGTGTGTGCTGAAAAAAAGTTACAGGGATTTAATAATTGAACAAAAATTTCTTTCTTTAATACAACCTTTATTCTATATAAAATTCTTTCATAACATAATAAACTAAAAGCCGAAGGTAAAACCAATTTGATTATCAAGTTTATAAACGGAACGCCTAAAATTATTGAAAAGGTTGAAAAAAACTAAATTTGTCTGGGGTGGTTGAGGTAACATTTTGGTACAGTAATCTAAACTCAGTGGTCAACAAAATAGATGAATGGAAAGCAAGAGTACTGACATCAAGTCCCACTTTTGTAATGCTCACAGAAACCTGGCTCCAAGAAAACATGAGTAGTAGCCTAATTAGCTTAGATGGATATAGCACATATCGGGAAGACCGCCTAAATCAAAAAGGTGGAGGTGTATGTATTCTAGTCAAAAATAAAATTGGCGAGTATAACATACGTAGTAGCATCTCGAATAACTATAAACTGGAAGCACCAATTGATGCAGTTTGGTTAGATATTCAAATAGACAAAATTAAGATATCTCTTGCATGCATCTATAGGCCGAATACTACAACCAGCGAGGATGCGAATGCTCGTATGATAGAGACAATAAAATGTGCTTGTACCACCAAACATCCGACTTTTATTGTAGGAGACTTCAACTAGGTACCCAAACATAAATTGGGATAACCTCTCAACCACAGATCCAGATAAGAAAGTTCAAGACTTTCTGGATATGTATCAAGATTCAAGAAACAAATGTCCATCAGATGGTAAACTTTCCAACTAGGTATAGGAACAACCAGAGTTCACTATTAGACCTCTTTTTAACTAACGACCCAAAGAGCATCTTTGATCTATCCGCAGAACCTCCCATTGGTCGCAGTGATCACGTCATAATTAAAGCAACGACCCTTATGTACCTTACTTCATGAAATCATTGTACCATTCTTTTTAGACGTTTACATTGTTTTTGTAGATTAGAAGCACGTCGTTTTTGAGAAGTTGTAGTGTCTAAAATAGTTGAAGTAGAGTTACAGCTCTGCAATCGATGCCGTAGAATTCTGCACGATTTACATCTTGGATTCACTTGATTTCTCTTATAAGAATCATCACCAACAATTACACCCTTACAAGTTCCTGAATACCTGAAATTTAATGTAATTATTAAATAAGTTAATTGTAATCTTTACTTGTCGTAGCAGTTTATTAATTTGTTAATCTAAAAATCAAAATTACTTCTCTTCTTGTCAATTTGAGTACCAACGCATAATGGCCATCTTTTCCACTGATGTCAAATAGTCGTTGATACTATTGAATGAACAAATATTGTCATTTTACAGTCAATTCTTCATTAGTAGGAAAAATAACCTAGAAAGTTTTTGCAATTAATTACTGTTATAAAAAAAAAAGACAAATACATTTACATTTTACAGTACTATACAGTAACAGATAAGTCTTTGTTTACTCGTAGACGGTTTACGATTTGCATAGTTGTTGCATTCATCCGCAGAAATTCTAGTCCTTTGGGTTTTTCGAAATACGTCCAACCTTGCGGTAGCACATAGCCAATGATGACTTTAGATAATCCAAAAATGTCTCTGCTGACTGAGAATGGTATTTCAAGTTCTTTATCGTTCAGTATATCATTGTGAGTCTCTTGATTCAACTGTGGTACTTCAAAAATCCTGTTCAGTTTGAGCAAAATCACATGTATTAAATCATCAGGAATTCCCTGATCAAACTAACGATTCTTTTTGTATTATTAATTCATCTTGATGGTTGTGTTGCTTGATGATCCTGTTTTGCTTCAGATTTTATTACGAATTGAATTCGGCGTTTGCGATTTATTTATGACACTTCTTTGGAGTTCATGTATTGGTATAGGGATAAATTGATGCTCAATCGTTGGCAGGGCTTCATCTCGCAAAGTCTTTTTTGCCTGTCGGAAGAATGTGATGTCTCTCCTTTAATGTTGAACCTTTCGTACATTTTTATATCCTCCTCTTTGAAATGTAAATGACAAATATAATCCGTTGTTTTCATTGTAGTGCCCAAAGCCATATTCCATTTATTAATTTTTCCGATGACTAGAAGATAATAGTAGACAGAAAAATTAATAGGTTTGATTCATCTAGGTATTATATAATTATGAAAGTTACAGACTAACAATTGAAAAAAATAATACGACACTGTATTCAGTAGATATTTTGACAGTTTTTGGTAATTTTTATATAACTCATCAATAATAATGACAAAAAATGTTTCAAAAAATTAGCACTTTTTTAAGTTTGTTAATTAATTCTTTTGATAATAATGATTCATAAATTATTATAAAAAATAATAATTGTTTCATATATATGTTAACTTCAGTATTGTAAAATAAAATAATAAATAAAAATTTATTATACGTACTGTTGGTCGAAAAAAAGACAGAGGTTGAGACGCATCACTTTCTTTATTTTTTAATTTTCGCCCACTTGGACAACTTTTCACTGAACAAAGCTTTCCCATTGTTTCTATATATTTTTTTCCCTTTTTTTATTTACAACAATAAATTAATAATAATAATTTGACTTTTTGACTACTTCTCCCCTCCATATAATTTCATATCCTTTCCTCTTGCTACGCTAGCGTTATTTCGGTGGGTTAGTGAACTATAATTTGCTGCTTACAGGTGGACACTTTTTCGACTTGTCACCCATACAAGATGGTCCTCCTTACTTCTACCCTCCATAGTTCTATTTTAGTAGACGAAGTGAAAGTAGATTTGAGGTTATGTCTCAGTTGAGGTAATTTTGAATTTAATGATGAAATAAAAACATTAACAAATGGATCATCTATTGGTTCTTCTTCAACTACTATCTGAAGTGAAGTCTATTGATTATCAATTTGTGTTTGTCTATTTCAAGTTCATATCACAGAACACTTAGGAATGATTCGCTAACTTCTATTTTAGTGGAAGAAGTGATAGCTGATTTGAGGTTATGTCTCAGTCGAAGTTAGTTTGAATTCAATAATGAAATAAAACATAAACACATTGATTACTTATGGGCTACTTCTTTATTTTGTCTATTTCAAGTTTTGGATTGATTGGGCCGATACTTGGTGTAAATTAATAAACATATCAAAACAATGGTTAAAAATAACAATTTACACATTTATTATAAGAAATAACGCATGACGCACGTTTCGGTGGAACTTCACCTTCTTCAGATGCTAATGGCAAACTGTTTGCCATTAGCATCTGAAGAAGGTGAAGTTCCACCGAAACGTGCGTCATGCGTTATTTCTTATAATAAATGTGTAAATTGTTATTTTTAACCATTGTTTTAATATGTCTATTTCAAGTTCTAATCACAGAACAATTAGGAATGAACAACTTCTGTGCAATGATTCTCTTCCTCCTATTTTAGTGGAATAAGTGATAGCAGATTTGAGGTTATGCCTCAGTCGAAGTTATTCATGAAATGAAAACATAAATTGATACCATTACCATTGGGTTCTTATAATTATAATATTAATTTATGTTTGTCTATTTTAAGTTCAGATCACAGAACACTTAGGAATGAACAACTTCTGTGCAATGATTCTCTATCTCCTATTTTAGTGAAATAAGTGATAGCAGTTTTGAGATTATATCTCAGTCAAAGTTATTTTGAATTCAATAATGAAATATAAACATAAATAGATACCATTACCATTGGGTTCTTCTTTACCCACTTTCTGGAGTGAAGTTTATTGATATTAATTTCAGAAAGTAACTATAACTCCAATTATTATTTCGTTGTAGATGTTATTGAAGAAAAAGTTTTACAAAGGCTGGGAGTATTCAGATCTGGTATTTTCTAGTATTGTTACAAAACAAGTATATGTATATATATATATATATATATATATATATATATATATATATATATATATATAAATATATATATATATTTATATATATATATATATATGTATATATGAGTAAAACCGTCGGGGTGGGCAAATACAGCAAAACATCTCTTATCCTACGAAGTGAATGCATCCAAAATGGCCGTGCCTCATTTAAAATTCAATACCCTAGCGTCCAAATACGGCACATTTCCAGTAGGTATGCGACGACGATATATAATATAGGAACACTACCAATACATCAACTTTAGCAGTGGAAACAAAACGAAGTATCCTCATTATGCGTTCTCATCCTGTCATGGAACATGCCAGCAATGTTGCCGAATCTAAATGCTGGAGAATCCAAAGAATCTACATATAAACTAAAATATATATATATATATATATATATATATATATATATATATATATATATATATATATATATACATTATATTATATATTATTAAGTATAATCGCAAGATTAGATAGTGAATTAACATATTTGGAGGTGTGACAGCTGAAATGTTTAAAACAAAAAGATTGTCATCGTATAATTTCTCAAAAAAAAAGACAGAAAGAAACTAAAATTTTTAAAATTACTTTCCACAAAACTGAGCGTTTATTTCAACTGGACAAAATTCGGTCGAATCTCGGAGTTCCTTGAAACCTACGTTTTAACTCAAATCCGGCAACAAGGCACCACGATAGTGCGGCCCGCGGAAAATCAACATAAATCACGTTGTCATACCGCACCGCTCACATGTGATTATTTAAACGAGCCGGGCAGGCGCAGTGGCTACGCGAACGTCGAGCCGTACTCGTATTGATCCGGCAGATGACGTCACTGACACTTTACTGTTGAATGGGATGGCACCGCCGCTATAGCGAGGCAATTAGTCATAATTTATGCAGACAAGTGTGCCCGCAGATCGAGTGGGGTTGAGGGGTGCGTATAGAGTCGAAAAAATCTAGATGAACCTGACAGGAAGTCAAAGGAGCATTTATTAGGTTTCGGAAGTTTGAAATAAGTGGAACAATGAAGATCAAATTGAATCCTCGGATACGTAAAAACCCAGGGAAAATCGAGGAAAATTCTACTCTGTGGAGGAATTGAAATATTTGAGCTCCTTATTAAAACCCCCCATATTTTCCTGAGAAAATATTTTTAGTTGTACAGTTTCTTTAGAGCATAGGTTTGAGCGAAATCATTTTTGTGGTCTATACAATGTCATCAGATAGTGTTACAAACTCTTTCATATCATGGCAAAAATAAATGAAAAACAGTAACGGCCCTAGAAGAGATCCTTGCGGCGCGCCCCTTGTAACCAATGCAAATGTATAAGACGAAACCTGGGAAGTTGTATTAGTATATCTAAATTGACAGCCTGCAGATTAAATACAGGAAATCTCGTACTCTGTAGGTCAATCAAACGATTCTTATCCTGTACGTATTTTAGGTTATATAGGTCGTTTATAGCATATTTTCGCAAGATTATGTTTGGGCGTTTTATACACAATTTTTAATTATCATATTGCGTGACAAACTCCCCCACACCATCGTAAAAATAAATGAGAAACAGTAGCGGTCCTATGAATGATCCTTGCGGCACGCCCCTTGTCATATATTAAACGAAACTTAATAGGATTTCTTTTCTACTTATTGTGTATATTATAGCAAATAATTCAATTCGCTTCTACCGCCGAAGACGAGACACACTGTATATTCTCACGGAAAATTGGATGGAATTCGGGAAATTATGCTATCCGATTCTGACTTTCATAAAGATAAATTGCGAATGGCAATTTGAAGAATTCTCTGAAGAATTTCATATCTTGCAAGACGGGAAGAATCCCCAGGATGAATTTTGGTTCTATAAGAATATAATAATAATTTCAATAGCTATGTATGTATATGAGAAAATCAACCTTTCCGCGAGTATATCCCTCGAAAGAGGGAATAGAAAGTGAAAATTCAATTTCTCTTTTTTGATTGAAATTTTCTATGTTAAACAATTTTTCATAACAGCCCTGATATTACTTTTATTGATAATACTAATAAAAAATATATGGGTATATAGGTACCCATATATTTTTCATTCCAAGTATCCCATAGCATGAAGAGGAATATAATGAAAATTTAGGAACATATTTGTGTCAACAAAAAAAACCAGAGTACATAATATGAAAAATACAGAAGAGTAGCTACAGTTTCAATAATTTTTTTCAAAAAGCCTAAAAAAAAGAATTAAGTTTTAATCATATGTTGACTTTTGTGTTTGGAATATTTCAAAATCCTTGTATATTCTCTGACTTGTCTATAATGTGAGTATACACCTCGTTCTTGGACAATAATTTCATGGATATGTCGTGGCAGAAAGATGAAGAGAGAATGACGCATGCGCGTTGCATTTGCGTTATATGTTTTTCTTACGGTTTAAGTCTCACATTTTCTTAGTTTGATCATGCAGCAAAATCCCTATCTCCTCCAACCCTGCCGCAATAAAACATTATTACAAAGTCTAGGAATATTACGTTTGAAATATTATTACAATACAATATTGTGATGATAGAATGTTTGTAATATTCATTACAATGTTAGGAACCTCGCATCCTAACAATTGAGACAGTTTAGGATATTTCAGGTAGCAATAAGAAACTATATATTCAAGTCCAATATTATATACACGATATACCCACAGAAGATATTGCGCATGAGTGGGCGGTCGTTAATAAGACGCGTGACGTCACTCAAGACCTTATTTGTATTGCTGAGATAGCAGTTTTGTATGTTTTTCTCTATTTACGCGTTTATTTAATTAGTTACAAAAAAACTGTAGAGACAAAGTATGTTCTAAATGATCTGTCCTATCCCCTAAAGACATAAAAGTTTTGAAATTTGTGATAATTATCACTCAAAATTGTTATTTTTTACTGTGAAATTTCTCTTCGAAGTATTAAAACGCGATTTTCATTAAAACGGTGCAAGATAGAGTAAACTGGAAAAGGAACTAATTTGTAGAGCACAAAATTTACTACAACACTAGTCTAGGAGGGGGATGCGAGATTAAATAAAAACGCGAAAACAATTTATAAAAAGTGGACTTTTATTTATGGTTTTTACACAGGCATATTTTTCCATTTAAATAGTTTCGAAATAGTAAATACCGGATTCCAAGATAACATTTCATTTCCTACATATCACGTATTCTACATTTTATTAATATTTAATAATTAACAACTTAGTTATTCTTTTTCTTATTTTTTTGGGAATTAAACCACAATATGTTTTTGTATTTTTTATTTCAACGTTTCGGTAGCGTTCTAGTTACCGTTGTGAAGATGAATTAAATTTTTAAACAATTTTTGGTCCCTATCAGACACAACGAAATAGTTTGATAGACCAAACTGACTGCCCGTAAAAGGAAGTGGAAGAAAACTTTAACTTAATTAAAATATAGGAGACTCTATCCTAATAAAACAAAGATTTGACAGTTGTCACTTGGCAAATTGATTTAAATTTAAGCGAATCATCAAGTGTTTTTCATTGTTATTATTTTTTGGTAATTTTCTTTAATAGGGTTTTGTTTTGTTATATTTTATTCTAAATAACACTAACTAGTACAGGTACCGTAAATTTGAGTCTGTTTATTTTAAATGTATGAACCATTTTTATCTTGTCGTGGATATGTGTAATCTAAGTTGTTAATATCTTCTGTACGTTCCCATTACTTATAAATAACAAAAACATATTTTCAATTCAATAACGATTTTTATGAACAGAATTTTGGTCTTGCCATAGGCTCTTGCATCTCACCAGCTTTATCAAATATTCACATGGAACATTTTTAAGCCAAAATATTAATAAAATGTAGAATACTTGATATGTAGGAATTGTGCTCTACAAATTAGTTCCTTTCCAGTGGCGGCTCGTGAGGTTTTGGTTTGAGGAGGCTACAAGAGGTGTTAAAAAATACACCATAGGCGAAAATTTTTACGATTTCAAGGTCAACCGCCTTATAATTTAAAGAAAATTAAAGTAAAACAAGCACCCTAAGCTATTAATTTGTTTTCACTTTCGAGTGTCTACCTTGAGACCTACAACTCCTATTTACAATATTCACAAAAACTCTTCTCAGCCAATTAATCAATTCATCTATTCATCAAATTTTTTTTTCTTTCACAAAATAGGTACCTACCTACCTACTTAACGAATTTGTTAACGGCTGGTGAGAGCAAATAAAAAGTTATTATATATTTTTGAAGATTAGCGGGATTCTGCGATCTTTAACGTTAGCAAAATGATCTATAATATCCTCATAAAACTTTTTGTCTTTCGCCAAAAGTTTTACCAATTCCTTTTCAATAGACAACAAACTAATATTTTTCAAACGATTCTGGCTCATTGAATTTCGTAAATAAGTTTTAATTCTCTCAAGAGTGGAAAACGAGCGCTCTACGGAAGCCGATGTCACCGGGATAGAAACAATTAGACATAAGAGTTAATAAACTTGGGGTAAATCTTGATTCAAATCATTATCAAAAAGGTATTTAATAGTCCTCACATGATTTTCATTTTGCCCCAAAATTTCATTGTCACTATAAACAACACACAGGCCACCTTATCCAAAAAAGTTTATTTTTGACATAAATTTTCCAAAAGGTTATCTGGAAAATTAGCCAAAAATCCGGTAAACAAATTTTTATTGAGTAAGTCGAAGAAATGCAGTTCTTTCAAATCAGAGAACTTTATTTCTATTTGACCCCTAATAGTATCCAAAATTTCATAAAATATTTGCTTATAGTGAAGCTCCATATCTGCGTAACTGAATTTCTTTCGTTTTGGGCTAAATTGAGTCGTATCATCAGTAGTTTGAAATACAGAAAATAGTTTTTTAAAATAAACTTCTGCACGAAATTCTGAAATTTTTTCCAAAAGAAACTTGAGCCGATTCCGTGAGTAAATTACATCTGAAAACTTGTGCTGTAAGATTTGAAAAACTATTTCTGTTTGTTCAAAAATTAATTTAAAGATGTTTAAAAAATATATAAATTCCTTATCTTGTAAGTAAGATATTAATCCGCGTGCTGTATTTAAAGTTACTTTATCGGTGAAAAATTCCTCACTTTCAACTAGGTATAGAATTAAATCCTAAGCGGCCCCAAACAGAGACATTTTCACTAGTAAAAAGTAAACACTGCCAACAAAATAATTTATTTTTTACCTGTGATCCGGTTAGGCAAGGATGTCTCTCATAATTCCGTGTATTAAAACCGCGGTTTTGTTTTCTGTTACGCTGCACCAAATTGTTTAATTCAGGGGTAGGTTTTTTTGCTTTTATCAAAACTTTATCCTCATAATTTAGTGCACTAAAGTTATAGGATAACAAATATTCCACTAAGCCACCATTGAAATTTTTGAAATTAACTTCAGTAACCAAACTCATTTTAGAACAATACGGGAGCAGTATAAGTGAACACGCCGGCCATTAGACAATACGATGACACTACGATTTCCAACGAAATTCACTCGATGTCAGCCAAATTCTATAGTTGTGATTGGTCGACATTGTATAAGACTGGGTTTCGATCGGTGTTGCCATTTACATGTGTTTTGCTTTTCTA
Organism: Cynegetis impunctata; assembly: GCA_030704885.1. Lineage (NCBI taxonomy): Eukaryota > Metazoa > Arthropoda > Insecta > Coleoptera > Coccinellidae > Cynegetis > Cynegetis impunctata. The sequence goes on along the minus strand of JARQZK010001511.1, from coordinate 69,177 downwards.
TTGCAATGAAGTATTCATTCCCAGTATTTGCACCGTTGTTTGCTTTTCTGTGGCAGGCATAATGAACGTTGAGAATATACCTTTCCATGCCTCCGCAGCGTTGCCATAAATCTTGAAATGAATGAAATGCAGTAAATGTAAATACCTTCTATCGTAATTAATAAATTATATTATATAATGTAGGTTGAAAGGAAGGTAGGTGCATAAAATAATATGATTTTGATTAATATGAATATGCTGAATGCTGACTATCCAATATAATATATTAGTGATACACGAAATATTATTGAGGAGGCTTAGCCTCCTTAGCCTAGCCGCCCCTGTTCCTTTCCCAGTTTACTCTATCTTGCACCATTTTAGTGAAAATCGCGTTTTAATACTTCGAAGAGAAATTTCATAGTAAAAAATGAGAGTTTTGAGTTATAAGTATCACAAATTTCAAAACTTTTATGTCTTCAGGGGATAGGACAGATCATTTAGAACATACTTTGTCTCTACAGTTTTATTGTAACTAATTAAATAAACGCGTAAATAGAGAAAAACATACAAAACTGCTATCTCAGCAATACAAATAAGGTTTTGAGTGACGTCATGCGCACGACGAACGGAAAATGAAACACGGGAGTATCCGGGCCTGATTATATATTACTAAATTCCACTGAAGGAAACCCAGTGAATATGGAAAATAAAGGAAGATCCAATGATCATTTCCACTGTAGAAGTTATTGAAAAAAACTCAAAAAGCCTGAGAATATTTTAATAGTTTATTGTCTTATTACAATTTGGCTAGAATAAGTACAATATTGCGATAATACAATTTTTGTATGCCCCATTACAATTTTAAAAACTTGATGAATCGTACAAACCGACAAGTAAAAATTTAGTAAATAAGATTTCAATATGTTTCTTATGTGAATCGATCAGTGGAACGAGGTAATTGAGACTGTATGCAGTTGGCATTATCGAAAATTATCGCGCGACCTTTGATATTATCTGATATATACCGTAAAAATTAGTAATTAGAAGGTGCATTAATTTTCTTAACGTATCAATGACGTACTTGAGTTTTTCAATAGTGTGAACAAGTTGCATTACTTTTGTCGCTGGACTAGTTTGCAACATAGACATTGGCTCATGTTAATACAATTTAGTCGGAATGCTTTTAACGAGAATCTAAGTTAAATTCGACATACGAGGTGTGGCTATAAATAACTATACTGTTACATATCCCAGACATCAAACGCCAGCTCATTTGGTTCGATCTGGTCCAAATATGTACTAGAAAAAATATATCTATGCAAAAATGGCAGTGGTTGGAAATAATTACCAAAATTTTGATAGTTTCGTTCTGCCTCGAAAACATATCACAGATACCAAATTTTAGATCATTCGGTTTGATGGGAAACGCTGGAGGTCATTTAATACTCGAAATATATATATATATATATATATATATATATATATATATATATATATATATATATATATATATATATATATATATATATATATATATAAGGTGGCGCAAAATCAAGTCCCTGATTTGTTTTTTGTATAACAGTAAGGTTAATTAAAAAACACTCATTTTGTGAACCATAAATATTTTTTTTTTTCTCAAGGGACCTACAGTTTAACGCTGGTTTTGAACGGCCAATAATGGGCTTGTAAACTATGTACATTACCCAACAATTTTACTAATATAAATAGAGCCACTAAATTCCGGACATATACAACACCCAAGAGCAAGGTGGGACTCGAACCCACAATCCTCGGTTTAGAGACGGCATAGGCGGTACAACCTTACCGCTGGTCTACCGAGGCCCCCTCATAAATATTAATTTGAACTTTGAAATGCTGTTATGCTACACACTAAAAATGGTTACAACCAAATGACTACCCCTAGCAGCAATGCAAGAGTGGGCTCTTTTTAGAGCATGTTTCATTACGTTCTCCAACGTTTCCGGTGGTATGTCGGTGATTTCTTCCCGTATGTTGGCTTTTAATTCTTCTAGATTTTCGGGATTATTCACAAAAACCCGATCTTTGAGATAGCCCCATAAAAAGAAGTCGGGCACCGTTAAATCAGGTGATCTTGGCGGATACACCACATCGCCATTTTTGGAGATAATACGCCCAGGAAACATTCTACTCAAAATGGCCATTGTTTCACGGGCAGTGTGCGCTGTGGCACCATCCTGTTGATACCACATAATATCCTCCTGCTCAAGCTCTTGCATTTCTGCAGCCAAAAAATGTTGCAACATTGTTCTATAGCGTTTATGGTAGTGGTTATTCCTCTCTCGTCCTCAAAAAAATAGGCCCGTTCTTGAGGCGTATACTGATTCATAATGAATTTCCCAAGTGTATACTTTTCAACTGACAAAGAATATTTGACATATGTCAACTAATAACAAAGTTATAGCTACTTCTCATAGGGGACTTGATTTTGCGCCACCTTGTATATATATATCTAATTATATATATATATATATATATATATATATATATGAGCAACAATATAGTTACTTTGTTTTTATCAATATTTTGTCAAGTATTTGTTACTGCAGTCTCGTAATACTTACGAGACTGCATTCGCAAATAATTGAGTAAAAATAGTGTTAAAAACAAAAGTATAATGTTTCTCATTTATATTTCAAAAATGAATTATCACAATGTAACGGACAAATCTATCCAATATATAAATATATAAATATATATATATATATATATATATATATATATATATATATATATATATATATATATATAAAATATATATATATATATATATATATATATATATATATATATATATATATATACATATATATATATATTTGCTTCCATACGTCCCGGTTTGACCGGGACAGTCCCGTTATTCTGCTCTTGTCCCGATGTCCCGCTCGGTTTTGTCGATGTCCCGGAAATCGAGTGTGAGATGTAAAAAGTAATGAATATTGGCTGCGAATAGTATAATTATAACACCAGGACTATGAGAAAATTTTTATAATGCTTTTTGAAGTAAGACAAAAGTTGTAGTTTCACAAAAACATAAAAGACTTAGTAATTGTTCAATTAAACAAGTTCATGAAGTATTCTGAATTTCACTTTATTAACATTTCTTTCTAGATGGTATATCAGAAAAAATAATCATTAAAAAAGAAAACATATATATTTTCAAGTCGCAGAAATTCCTTTTTCATTTTCAAAAGGTGTGTAGAACTAACAATTCAGGGTTCCAGATTTCCTCTACCCGTCACTTGTGAGGCTTGAAAAAAGTCGTGAAACTCAACATTCTGCAATTGATTTTAAAAAAATTTTCCAGGAGAGGATCCCGCTCTACTGTGACATATGAAATACCCCCTTCTGTAAGGCCAACCCATTTTAATGTGTCCCGGTTTCACCCACCAAAAATATGGCAAGCCAATATATATATATATATATATGTATATATATATATATATATATATATATATATCTATATATATATATATATATATATATGTATGTATATATATATATATATATATATATATATATATATATATATATATATATATATATATATATATATATATATATATATATATATATATATATATATATATATATATATATATATATATATATATATATATATATATATATATATATATATATATATATATATATATATATATATATATATATATATATATATATATATATATATATATATATATAAATATATATATAGCGAGGATTTACAGCTTCATTGCCACTTCTCGCATCCTAAGCGCCATCGGTATAACATAACTTATTAATAAGCAATTGAGCCGATAATTTGAAAAAATATTGATTATAGTTGGGTATCCGGCAAGGAGCTATTATCTAAATCCTAATTTGTCGACGTTTCGACTCTTTATTGAATCTTCCTCAGGACATCTACAATTGATAAAAAACAAAATTGCACGTACACAGCAGTTTTAGACCTCCAGATAAGAGGATAAGAGGAACTGTGTTAAAGTGCAGTTCTTGTCATTTTTGAAAATTGTAGCGGAAGAAGCAATAAAGAGTCGAAACGTCGACTGAAACAAATTTGGTTGTTTAGTTCACAACTCCTTGCCGAATATTCATATATATATATATATATATATATATATATATATATATATATATATATATATATATATATATATATATATATATATATATATATATATAAACCTATATTATATTGAATGAAAAAACTACCCCTGCACCTGACTGTTGACTGAAGTGATAAACTAAAATAGTCTATTATTTTCAAGGAAAATAAATAGCGTCACAAAATTCAGGCAGGAAATTCTCATTTTACTGCTTTCGGGTGACCGTGGACTTGTTGGCATAAAACATAGAACTAAAGAGAAAAAACCAAAGCAAAAAAATTCAACAGAATTAAATCGCGTGATCTAGGCGGCCAATTTCGATCCCCAAAACGGCAACACGCAAAAATGGCCCCGAATTCATATCTTACGTAAATTTTGGTGAAGCAAAATTATCAACCGAATACAATTCAACTGAATAAATGATTGGCAAATTGTTTGATGAGTCATATCATAATAATGACGTATTTCATCAACAATTTCAGCGTTATCGTTTGGAAGCATCTGCGGATCAAAATAGCAATATTTATTTTGTGACGAATAATAACCAACATAAACTGTCAGTATGAATAGCTGATAATAAAAGGGGGAATCATTCAATCATTTTTAAAATTAAATATGATGTACGTTTTAGTGAAAAGCTGCAGTTTAAAAACAACCAGAATCTTTTGCATAAAAAGGGAAAAGAACCAGCTAAAAAGGAATGTTTTAGAAATGATCGCAATTCAGAAGGAAGAAATGACGACAATTAATTCAAGTGTGGACATCGAAAATTTTGGAAGAATTTACCATAATATCATTCATCAAAACCACAGAGGCCATGTAACTTAGAAGAGAAGAAGATAAACTTGCATAGATGTTATTGTATTTGAGGGTTATGTTAATTATTATTTGAAAACGACATAAGTCGAAACGCGTAATTTTAATTTGTGATATATTTAGAAGTAGAAGATTATATTAAAATTGACTGTATTTGTGGCCTTAACCTAGTAAAACTATACTCCTACTATATATATATATATATATATATATATATATATATATATATATATATATATATATATATATATATATATATATATATATATATATATATATATATATATATATATATATATATGAAACAAGCAGAATTATCGGTCTAGCCCGCATATGTCGAAGCAGCCGTTGACACGTGTTTCGGACTCTTTGGTCCTCATCAGAACGGCGTAGCCAAGTATGCGATGGAAAACCTGGAATTGAAACAGCAACAACAAGCAGATATATATATATATATATATATATATATATATATATATATATATATATCTATTATATATTCGTCTAATCTTTACAATTATATATATATATATATATATATATATATATATATATATATATATATATATATATATATATATATATATATATATATATATATATATATATATATATATATATATATATATATAATGAAGTGAACAATGACATTTATTTAAAACTAATCAAACAAACCTCCTAGCGGAGCTGGTTATACGAGTTCACGAAACATCGAAATGCCTCCATATACCTTGGATGGTGTATGTTAAAAACATTAAGTTGTTTATTGCCACGAACGTGTATCGATAACATGAAGAATTCTGTTTTCTATATATATATATATATATATATATATATATATATATATATATATATATATATATATATATATATATATATATATATATATTACACCACTCTCGCACCTCACTGTTGCATTCAGACAGTGCAATAGTCTATACTTTTATAGGAATGAAAATACGGATAACGTCCAGTTATATTCAAGGGTTTCACAAAAGCTACAGCTTTTCCTTCCCATGCATTAAAATATAAAAGAATCTAAGACAATGGCTAATTCGTCCTTCCTGATTGTTTTCGAAGATAATTTGAATAAGTCACTTATTTCTCACACTTTAAATAACACGTGGTAATCAATTCGTCGACTATAACGGATTTCGGAAATACGCACATCCTATGCCCGCATTCTAAAAGATCCACCTGTACACGCAGGACTCTCGGAACATCTCCTCGTTGCGTATTCGAAAACAAAGAACCTTCTGTTAATACTGAAAATGCGATGGCTGAGAAGCCACCTGCCGGGCACACCTGCGCCTTTTAACTAATTAGCAACGTACCGTTTAAAGTCTTCATCCTCATTTTCTGTCACCAAGGTAAGTAGTAGTAGTTACCGGCCCAGGAATGTATTTAACACGTTCACGAATCGTCCGTTCGTTTGATACAAACGAACTGGACGATGTGAATGATGCAAGGGTTAATGTAAATCTCAGTACTTGAGAGCCGGTATGTTTAGTCGTATTTTAGCCCATAAAATACATACTATTGCGTTTTGGACCTCCTAGACCATAATTTTCGAAAAATGTTTCATGTCGGAACCCGGAAGGAAATTTCCCCGGGAATCGATTGGCGCTATCAGATTTGCTATTCATTTGAAAAACTAATCAAATAAACCTCCTAGCGGAGCTGGTTATACGAGTTCACGAACCATCGAAATATCTCCATCTACCTTTAGACAGTAAATGTTAGAAACATTGAGTTGTTTCTTCATTATTTCAATTAAATTATGCGAAGTGCATCGTGTACTGATTTGTGTGATACAAACCGCTGGAGATGTCAATATGTACCGGGAAGGATATTTATATGACAATTAGAAACATCTACATAAAAATGGCGGCGATTGCAGGAAGACACCCAAATTCTGATACTTTCGTTTTACAATGGAAACAATCCCAGGTACCAAATTTCAGCTCATTTGACTCGATGGGAGCCGCTGGAGATGTTTTCCCGTACCGGGAAAAAAAAAATATATATATATAATACCTATCAGTATTCTTCCTGTGTTATTTAGATTATAAATCTTATATCTCAACTAATTTTCCTTTAATAGACATTCCAACTTACCGTGTATAGAGTTCTTTAACTCTACCTATCATGTCTTACAGTCGCTGTGGTAGCATGTGTGCTTACTACTTCTTTTGTAAAAGTTATAAAGTATATCGAGAGTTGCTAAATCTTGAGAATTGGAGTCTCGCGAATTATTTATGATCAGAATGTTTACTTATGTGTGCCTCGTTTGTGCATGGTCACTTTGCAATATGAAAGAGATATGGTTGTATTTATTTTATACATACTCTTCTTTCGTCTTTTTCACATAAGATAATGATACTTCTTGTAGTAGGTGTTTTTGTACTAATGAAAAGTTAGTAATCTCAGTAATTATCAGATTGACATATATGATCTCTTGATAATTATTAGCCAATAACAGCTTGTTTGAATCTCAAAAAACTCGATTTTTATTAAAAAGTTTTTTTATTTGAACTTTTCGATAAAAAACGAGTTTTTTTGAGATTCAACAAGGCTGTTATTGCTAATAATTATCAAGAGATTAGAAATAGTTCACAGGCAACATCAATTCGAATGAAAATATATATATATATATATATATATATATATATATATATATATATATATATACCGGGTGTTGAAAAAGTCCTGGTACGGCGGGTTATTTTTTAAGAGAAAATTTTTTTGGGAAATTGAAATATGGAACCCGGAAGGAAATTTCCCTGGGAATCGATTGGCGCTATCAGATTGGGATCACCAGGTCACCCTTGGGCCCTGCGAGACCCCAATTGGAATTTTTAAATAGCAACCCCCCTTTTTTATTTGATATTCGGATTCCTCGGGAAATTTTGAGTCCGTCTGCGGCGGCGGTTGCATTTTGCCTGGGGGCGGATGCCACCCCTTCTTGGGGATGAAACATTTTTCATTGAAAATAAGTGCGGAAATCGATAAATTGACTAATTCTAAGCAACTTTTATTCTATGAAGTTTTTTCTGAGAGTCAATACTTTTCCACATATTCGCGGGTGAAATTGTCGGTTTTCAGGCAAAAAATCACGTTTTCAGATTCTTTTTCGCGAATAACTGGAAAAGTATTGACTTTCAGAAAAAACTTCATGAAACAATAGTTGCTTAGAATTAGTCAATTTATCGTTTTCCGCACTTATTTTCAATGAAAAATGTATCATCTCCAAGAAGGAGTGGCATCCACCCCCAGGCAAAATGCAACCTCCGCCACAGACGGACTCAAAATTTCCCGAGGAATCCGAATATCAAATAAAAAAGGGGGGTTGCTATTTAAAAATTTCAATTGGGGTCTCGCAGGGCCCCAGGGGGACCTCGTGACCCCAATCTGATAATGCCAATCGATTCCCAGGGAAATTTCCTTCCGGGTTCCATATTTCAAAAAATTTTCTCTTAAAAAATAACCCGCCGTACCGGGACTTTTTCAACACCCGGTATATGTATATATTTTTTTCCCCGGTATGGGAAAACACCTCCAGCGGCTCCCATCGAGTCAAATGAGCTGAAATTTGGTACCTGGGATTGAACCGCCACCATTTTTACTTAGATACTTTTAATTTTAATATAAATATCCTTCCCGGTACATATTGACATCTCCAGCGGTTCGAGCTGATTATTTTTTCCTGGGATTATTTTCGTTGCAGAACGAATAAAACAAAATTTGGTTAAATTTGTCCAACCGCCGTAATTTTTAAGATATTTGTTGTTTTTCCGTGGTTTTTGAAAATTTGCTAAACTCCACTGCTTCTGTAAATTGAGTAAGCGGGTTCACACTTGGTACTTAGATTGAGTGAGTGTTATAGAAGTGTCTTTGGGTTGTTTCAACCATTTGCCTCAGTCGCGCTGCCCCGCGCGGTGACCATTCCGTTCAAATCGCATGCCTTCCTGCTTCGCTATCAGTACACGATGCACTTCGCATAATTTATTTCATTGAAATAATGAAGAAACAACTCAATGTTTCTAACATTTACCGTCTAAAGGTAGATGGAGATATTTCGATGTTTCGTGAACTCGTATAACCAGCTCCGCTAGGAGGTTTGTTTGATTAGTTTTTCAAATAAATGTCCTAGTTTACTTCATTATATATATATATTTATATATATATATATATATATATATATATATATATATATATATATATATATATATGTAATATATATATTGTAATATTGACTTATCCTATACACATTGTTAAGTGTCCTAAAGGATCAATAAATTATTATTATTATTATTATTATTATTATTATTATATATATATATATATATATATATATATATATATATATATATATATATAGATATATATATATATATATATACTCATATATAAACAGTAATTGAAAATTAGGAATGATCAAAGTAAATGGCATTTCTTTTGTTCTATGTACTATTTATTGACATACGTTTAGATTTTGCAGCTTCACAGCTACTTCTTCAGAATACTAAAAAAAATTAACACATAATGAACAATAACCCTACAAAACACAATCAAAAATCAAGAAACTAGACAAGATGACAAGAAACATGGTGACTTACATTCAGATGTTCTGAAGAAGTAGCTGTGAAGCTGCGAAAGCTAAACATATGTCAATAAATAGTACATAGGACAAAAGAAAGGGCTTTTACTATGATTATTCCCAATTATTCAATTATTGTTTGTTGTCCAATTGGTCAGAGATGATTACCTATCAACTTGCTTATAAAGTTTACGTATATAGTAATTTTTGTATAAACGCAATTTTACACAATGACAATTTCATATAACGCCATCTCTTAAATGTTTATGGTACTTATATTGTTCCCGTTCCGGATAGATGATAATCAACTAATACCTTAAAATTTTGCGAGATGGCCCTATATGACACTATCCTTTTATTATATATATATATATATATATATATATATATATATATATATATATATATATATATATATAAATATATTTATATTCATATATATATATATATATATAAATATATATATATATATATATACAGTGGCGCCCCCAGGGCCATAAGGCTGCAGTACCACCCCCTGTCCCCCGAGATTTATAATAGTGCGTTTTATGTTTAAAATTAAGGAGTAAATTTGTTTCTTACATAAATTTCACATGTTGATTCAACAGACCCCCCTCCCGAAATTCAATCCTTGGTGAGCCCTTGTATATATGAGAATTGTTCATTCAAATATATAAGATATAATATGCATGTATCGTTAGTACCATATCTTCAAAATAAGGTTTTCAATACTTATATAAACTCAGAATTTAATTTTTCCTTCAATATCGCATTTCCAATCCACGTAGGTACTTACCGCTATCAATGATATTACAAATCGTATATCAGAATTGCGTATGTTCCAGTACCTACGTTCAATGGGTTCAAAGTAAGGCGACGTATTACAGAAACGTCTAGTGAACAAATCGGCAAATAACCGATTACTCGAGTTTATTAAACTCGACTTATCTGGTTGTTTGCCAGGATCAAACCTTGAAACTGATTTTTCCGTCTATCCTCCGAACAATATACTCTGTTTATTTCTTCGCGATGTGTTCATCGGCGTTGTGTTGGTGTTCAATGCGCTATTCAACATTCCTACTTCATTTAAAATGTAACCTATAGGCCCCTACACAAGGGCGGCGATGTCTTAATACATAATAATAATAATTATATATCTTTATTTTAATTATCCTCGGCGAAGTCCAGCTGAACTGCTCTACTTAACCGAGTACCAGTTACACAAAATAAATACAAAACATGTCTACATATAAATTTGAACAAATTTTAAAATGTAAGACGCACATAAATGAATTGCACAGAAGAAAAAACATCAACAATAAATAATTTAAAAAGAATAAAAAACCAAGCATATAAAACCAAGCATCAAAGGACCAGAAGATATTCCTTATAAGCTCTCTTAAATCCATAGGATGATTTCTTTTTGACGTTTAATGGTATAGAGTCGAGTATTTTTGCTGCAGAGTATGAAAATGATCTCCTGAACACACAAGGAGATTCCTATTTCTGGTGTTCACATCATGGACAACCGACCGATATGTCATCTTTCTTCTAATATAAGAAGGAGTTCCCTTATCTAAAACTTTATGGGCAAAACACGCAAGGTGAAGGTTCCTTCTGTCCCGCATACTAAGCCATCCTAGTTCCTTCATATATCACATCAACGTGCATCCAATAACGTGCAACCAATAACGTTAATGTGGATGCAAAAAGCGCACGTTTTTGAATGCACAGCCCGGATGAATGCCGCGTTGAAGTTTTCAGGAATCAATTGAATTTTTGGATGCGCATTCCAACGAATGCATTCAAGTCTCTACGTGTGGATGCAAATTACCGTGGAGTGTGCGTTTTTAAAGCATTTTCGTAATCCCATACTGTTATTTTGATTTAACGGTATTCAGATGACAATTGAAAAGTCAGTGTTAACGGCCGCCGGCCGTTATAATTTCATAACGGCCGGCGGCCGTTAAGAAATCACATAAGAAATGACTCTCGTCATTCGACCTTAAACCATCATGCTGGCTACGTTATGTAGACGATGTCTTTGCGATCTGGCCCCATGGCGGAGACTCGTTGCTCCACTTCTTGAATCATTTGAATGGCATACATCCAAGTATCCAATTCACAATGGAAGTGGAAAACGATGGGTCTCTGCCATTCCTCGATGTCATGGTTAAAAAACTTCCATCCCAAGGCTTCTCCTATTCAGTTATATATATATATATATATATATATATATATATATATATATATATATATATATATATATATATATATATATATATATATATATATATATTAGCTGACCCGGCAAACATTGTTCTGCAATATAAATTATTTTTATCTACAACCGTGCGTAAATTATGTTTTTACACACCCATATTAGTGCGGTAACTATTACTTTAACGCACTTGTGTGGTAAAAATCATTTTAACGCACTAGTGCGGTAAAAAACTATCAAACAAATTTTTGTTGAAAAAACCTCGGACTTCTTCGGTTTATTGCCTATGGTTTTTCTTTTCAAATAAGCTATTAATATTGGAAATTTGTCTATCTGCATGTTCTTTCTTATGGACAAGGTGGACTTCAGCATTGAATAATAGCACCAAAGCGACTTCTTTTCCTTGAACTTATCTTCAAAGTAGGCAATTAATACATCTTCATTAATGTTATCCACTTTTTTATGGGCGCACCATTCGATTAACATATCATAGGCCTTTTCGTAGCGAATTCCGGATTTCTGTGATAGCAAGTTCGCCGTAGCAGCTTCAACTAGCCGTGAAATCTCCATATTTTCGACTGACATTTTGACTGACAACTTCAAAGTGGCGTTGCTTTTTTTGTCGCTATGACATCTCTCAATTTTCATAACAATAAAAAAAGTTAAAACATTGCTGGTGACCAAGTTTGGAAATTTTAGACTATAATTATTTTGTATTTAATCAAAACGAACGGTTGTAGATAAACTAGTATACATAACTCGCGTGGTAAAGGCTTTTAGCACACTTAAATGAATGAAAAGACTCGCCTGCGGCTCGTTTTTCAAACTTCACTTAGCGTGTGCTAAAAACCTAGTTACCACACTTATTATGTAATATACTATTATCTATTCATCTATCTGCCGATGTATATCTACCTATCTAACTATATATCTATCTATCTAGATAGTTATCTATCTTTCCATCTATCTAACTATCTATCTATCTATATCTATCTTTCTATCTTTCTATCTATCTAACTATCTATCATTCTATCTATCTATCTATCTATCTATCTATCTATCTATCTATCTATCTATCTATCTATCTATCTATCTATCTATCTATCTATCTATCTATCTATCATTCTATCTATATATCTATTTATCTATCAATCTATCTATCTATCTGCATATCTATCTGACAATTTATCTGACCGGGCAAACGTTCTGCCATATAAATTATTTTCATCTATCTATCTTTCTATCTATTCATCTATCTGCCTTTCTATCTATCTATCTATCTATCTATCTATCTATCTATCTATCTATCTATCTATCTATCTATCTATCTATCTATCTATCTATCTATCTATCTATCTATCTATCTATCTATCTATCTATCTATCTATCTATCTATCTATCTATCTATCTATCTATCTATCTATCTATCTATCTATCTATCTATCTATCTATCTATCTATCTATCTATCTATCTATCTATCTATCTATCTATCTATCTATCTATCTATCTATCTATCTATCTATCTATCTATCTATCTATCTATCTATCTATCTATCTATCTATCTATCTATCTATCTATCTATCTATCTATCTATCTATCTATCTATCTATCTATCTATCTATCTATCTATCTATCTATCTATCTATCTATCTATCTATCTATCTATCTATCTATCTATCTATCTATCTATCTATCTATCTATCTATCTATCTATCTATCTATCTATCTATCTATCTATCTATCTATCTATCTATCTATCTATCTATCTATCTATCTATCTATCTATCTATCTATCTATCTATCTATCTATCTATCTATCTATCTATCTATCTATCTATCTATCTATCTATCTATCTATCTATCTATCTATCTATCTATCTATCTATCTATCTATATATCTATCTATCTATCTTTCTATCTATCTATCTATCTACCTATCTAACTATCTATCTATCAATCTATCAGACCCAGCAAAAATGTTAATCATTGGGAGTATGAAAAATATATTACGACCTATTCTCAAACCGACTATTGTTATTTTCGATTGCCATCTTGCAGCCCTATTGCGGATCTGTGGATAAAATTTAAAAGAATGAAAATCACGATGCAAAAATAGGGGTTGATCGTAGAAGGGTAAACAATTGGGAGTATTATGAATTTTTCTATTCTTATTTAAGTCATGACAAAATAAAAATGACATAGATTAGTAAAAAATTTCATATGGTGGTTAAGTATTCTCAAATTTTCTAATTTCCCGCGCGATTTTCTCAATTTTTTCCTTCATAAAAACCTTCTTCTGACAATAAAAAACACAACAAAAAAAGAATTAGTGAAATCGGTCCAGCCGTTCGAGCGTGATGGCGTGACCAAGGGAAATAAGGATTCATTTTTATATATAGAGATATATTCCTGATTTTTTCAAAAAAACACTCTACGTAAAAATGGCGGCGGAGGAAAACAAATTATATTATTCCGGAGGGAGCTTCCCTAACAAGCACTAAATACACGTGCAATACATTTTCGGCAACAAATGTTGATTGTTTCTACTAATTAATATGCAACTATTGATAATTTTAGTTGCTTCAGTGGAAACAAGAAGTTTACGTATGTTGCCATAAGTTTCTTCCTTTGGCAACAAGGACAAACATTCAGCATCAAAATGTACCTGAATTAGGGATGTGAATAAATAATCGATTTTTATTTTAATCGATTTTTATTTTAATCGATTTTTTTTTTCATTGTCGATTTTTTATAATCGATTTTACTAATAGTAAACATCGATTTTTAATAAATCGATTATAAGAATTACACATTTTAAATCGATTTTTATAAATGGTGCTATCTGTGCGATAGATGAAAAAATGGATAAGTTTACTGAACAAGTCGATAAAAAAATCAACGCCATCTGTACGTACTAATATATAATAAGTTGTGATCAGTAGAACTCCTACTTAAAGTTGCTGACGAAAGTATTTTGTAATAAATAACATTCACCAGCTATTTTCTTTTTTAAAAATGTTTAACTATGTGCTGATGATTTGTGATAATAACAATTAATATTCGTTTTTTTCATTGTCTAAACTTAAATTGTAGCGAGTGATGTGCTTTGTCTTTTAGTTTTGAGACTGAAAAATTATTGCATTTTTTACTCTTATTGTGAACTACATTTTTTACTCTTATTGTGAAGTACATTTTTTTACTGTAATAAGATTATTAGAAGTATTAAAAATTTGTATGTGAAGAATTCGAATCTGAATTAATAAAATCTGAAAATGGTCCATTTGGCTATTTTTTGATACTTATTATCTTGAATAATTTTCACTTTAATTAAATTAAAATTAAATATTCGTAATATATTTCCACTAATACATCGAATAGGCATTTTTCGTATAGAAAGTCGAAGTATAAATAAAAATCGATTATTTTCCTTTTAAATCGATTTTTCACAAATCGATTTATCTCTAAACAAAAAAAATCGATTATTGACTAATCGATTTTTCCGAATCGAGGTCACATCCCTAACCTGAATGTCCCTCCAGTGGAACTGTAGTTTTATCATTTTTAGGCGTAGCTTTCATTCGTCGAGCGTAACAGCGTGCGATAAGGAACTTCTCTCCAAAAAAACGCCCTTTCACAAGCAAATACGCGACGTAAGCATAATCCGGCAAAGTGGGTCGCGACAAAAGAAAAATCGAGTTTGTCTGGAACTTAATAAAAGACTTATTCGACAAAAAGACTGACAAAACCCCATTCACACAAGTTCTCTAGCTCGGCCATCTTCACCTACCTATTTGCTCTTACTAACCAGTTTTCCAGTTCCACGCATTTACATTTTAACGGTAACTTATTTATATGCCACGAAATGGTGATTATAAATTCGAATTTACATGATATACGAGGGTCGGTGGTCGAGGGGCGCGGAGGGGAGGGAGCGGAATAACGAACTTCTGAAGTGATCAATTTGTGAGATTCGAAATAAATTATAACCTATACGGCAGTCCAGTTTTCTGATTGTTTATGATACGTAAAGTGATTAAATTGAAACGAGAATTACTAAATGTAATTTGATTCGAACAGTTCTGTTTATATTATAGATGGTTTTATTGGAGATAAGCGTTAAATATTAGCTGTAAATGTATAATAGATTTCTGAATAGAATATGCATCTGAAATACTAAAAAAATATATCCGGGGGTGAGACCGGGGGCCCCGCCAATATTTTTTATAAGTCGGCGCCTTATATATACTTATATACCGTATACTTATATATATATATATATATATATATATATAGATATATATATATATATATATATATATATATATATATATATATATATATATATATATATATATGGTAAATATTTAGATAAATGGAACACACAACGTTTATAAAATTTTGGTTACTTTCTAATTTTGGGCTGAAAAAGACGAATCTGATTTCAGAAAATCCGGGAAATCAACTATTTCCACATTTTCACCTTCGAAAAATTTCTAAGGAAATGTTCACATAGCGCCACTATAATGGATGTCGTGCAGTATTGCAGTAATACCAACCTAAAATAAGGAACTACGAGGGTCGTTCAATAAGTCCTTAGAAAAAGATAGGAAAACACTGTTTTTTAGGGTAAATTTTTTTTATTTCTCAACATAGTCTCCTTTCAGCTCTACACACTTTTCCAAACGTTTTTCCAAAATTTTTATGCCGTCGAAAAAATAGGATTTCGGAAGTTCTGCAAAATACTCATTCGTTTGAGCAATGATGTTCTCGTTGGAAGTGAACCGTCGTCCGCCAAGCCATTTCTTCAGATTGGGAAACAGGAAATAGTCACTTGGGGCCAGATCTGGTGACTAAGCAGGATGCTGCAACAATTTCATCTTCAATTCCACAATTTTGGCCATGGAAACAGCACAGGTGTGCACACGCGCATTGTCCTGATGCAAGAGGATTTTTTTCTTCTTCAAATGCGGACGTTTCTCTTCGATTTCCTCGCTCAACCGTTGCAATAACGACGCGTAATACGGCCCTGTTATCGTTTTTCCTTTTTCCAAGTAGTCGATGAAAATGATGCCCTGCGTATCCCAACAGACTGTGGCCATCATCTTGCCGGCCGATGCCACTGTTTTCGCCTTCTTTGGAGCCCGTTCACCCTTGAAAATCCACTGTGATGACTGTCTCTTCGTTTCTGGAGTGTAGTAGTGGATCCAGGTTTCGTCCACAGTTACATATCGACGAAGGAATTCGGCAGGATTGCGACGGAAGAGCGCCAACATGACCTCAGAGTCGACCACACGATTGCGCTTATTCTCCTCTGAGAGCAAACGCGGCACCCATCTTGCCGAAATTTTTTTCACAGACAATTTTTCATGCAAAATTGAAGCGACTGTACCTTGTGATATGCCTGTGGCCTCAACTAATTCGCGCACTTTAATTCGTCGATCGTTCAAAATCAGGTCGTGGATTTTATTGATGATTTCAGGAGTAGACACCTCCACTGGGCGTCCCGGACGATGTTCATCTTTTGTGGATGAACGGCCACGTTTAAATTCATTCACCCAATTGTAGACTGTCGCAAACACAGGTGCAGATGTGCCATGAACTGCATCCAACTCGGCTTTGATTTCTTTCGGCGTTAAGCCTTTCAAATGGAAATGTTTGATGACAGCCCGGAACTCGCTTTAGTCCATTGTTATGTATAAACAAATGTTGTTGACTTTAATCGACGATAGAAATTGACCTACGTCATGGATCGAGCTGAAATTTTGACAGCTTTCCTATCGATAGTGCTGCTAACGGAAAAAAAATCTTTACCGATACTACGAGCGCCATCTCTTGGATTTTCTAAGGACTTATTGAACGACCCTCGTACGAAATAACTTTAATTTACATAAAATTTCGTTGTACTCACTCATTTTGGGACGAAATTGAGCCTGAAAAGAGTGACAGCAGAAAAACCAACAACACCGAGAATATATGTATGTATTCTCGGTGTTGTTGGAAAAACTAAGGTATTTATCGATTATACAACAACAGACTGCCCCGATTTTCTTGAAATTATAGCTTATTTTGGCCTGAAAAAGCCGAATATGAAGTAAGATTTTGTCGCTTGGTCATCTTTTTTTTTCAAAAACTTGAGCTGATCTGACTTTTTCTAACCTTACTAACCTAACCTCCGAGTTCATAAAAGTATAGAATTCATGAAATAGACAATGTTTTTGATAATAAAATTCATCTATTTCATGAATTCTATACTTTTATGAACTCGGAGGTTAGGTTAGGTTAGTAAGGTTAGAAAAAGTCAGGTCAGCTCAAGTTTTTGAAAAAAAAAGATGACCCAGCGACAAAATCTTACTTCATATCCGGCTTTTTCAGGCCAAAATAAGCTATAATCCGAAATTTCAAGTAAATCGGGGCAGTCTGTTGTTGTATTATCGATAAATACCGTAGTTTTTTCTACTTTCACTCTTTTCAGGCTCAATTTCGGCCCAAAATGAGTGAGTAAAACGAAAATTTTATGTAAATTAGAGGTATTTCGTAGTTCCTTATTGTAGGTTGGCATTACTGCAATACTGAACGACATCCATTATGATGGCGCTATGTTGACATTTCCTTAGAAATTTTTCGAAGGTGAAAATGTGGAAATAGTTGATTTCCCGGATTTTCTGAAATCAGATTCGTCTTTTTCAGTCCAAAATTAGTCAGTAACCAAAATTTTATAAATTTTCAAGAGTGTTCCGTTTATCTAAATATTTACCATATATATATATATATATATATATATATATATATATATATATATATATATATATATATATATATATTTAATATATATATATATATATATATATATATATATATATATATATATATACAGCAGACATCCACGAAAATCGTGGTCTAAAACGTATAAAAAACTACCTACTTCCACACTGACTGCTGACTATCGAAACTCTGCAGTAGTCCATTAAATACAACTAAAATTAATAAAACAATTCATTCAGAACTGATGGTTCCACCTCGCTCACAATTTCCACAGATTCTCCTAATAATATTTCCAACTACAGGGGAAACATACCCAATTTGCTATCGTTTACGTATAGATTTAATTACGCCGGGCGGTTTGCACTGGGACAGGGAAAAGGGAGGGTGGCGTCGAGTTCAGTATGTCAAGATAATCGTTTTCCTTCTTCGGAAAATGCGGAAAACGGGAACTCGACCCCGAACATCGCTTGCCGCGCTGGCTTTTCCTCCACGTCGGCGGCTTGGTTTTCCTTTTGGTTCGAATATAAACGACAATCAACAGATGACTTGGATGATTCCCTGAGTTTTGGGGTTTATAGAAAACCTACGCACATATATTATATCATATTGAGAAATAAGAACACTTTTGTTTAAACTTAATTTTCACTATATTTACAATTAAATGACAATTGTTTTGACAACACAGTGTCTTGATCAGATTTAGTTACAAATTAATTCTTAACCCTTTCAGGGCAACTGGTTAGCTAGGAAGACCACAGTTTGTTAGTCATGAGTAAAACTGCTCGTTGGCTATTTCAGTATACCAGTGTGTTTTGTGGGTTGTCTAACATAGCAAAATTTGACGTGTTCATCGAAGACAGACCGAAATACGTCGAAGCGCGTATAACGTGTTTACTATAGTTGGACACTACTCAGAGGATCTGCTGAAACTGTGTGAATTTAATATTTTTATTTATGAATGGTGGAAAAATGGCTTCAAAGTTATTTACTTATATCTTACTTATGCATTTTCATGAATATATGGAACGTAAATGTTTCCTTTCTTTCGAAATTACTAATTTTGTTGGGGTCTCCTGAAGTGACCACTGGGCACTTACGTAATCGTGTTATCTTATTTTAGTTCTGAGGAAGCAAGTTTGGAGTACCTACCTACTGAATAGGATTGCCAATTTTCGAAAGGACACACCCGGGAGATTTTTTTAAGGAGTTTAGTATGGAGGGGATTGAAGAAAATGTCAATCATTTATTTATTTTTAATTTATATATACTCTGCTTCTAATATTTGACAGTTTTTCACCACAAAATCATAATCATTAAAAATCGAAGTTTGATTAGTACAGCGCGTTCGCGTATAATTTTGACCCCGGGAAGTCGGGAGGTTGACCATTATTACCGGAGTCATCCGGGCAATCCGGGAGGGTTGGAAACCCAATAACTGAATATTTAGAAAACCTTCCTGCAGATGACTTGTATGATTTGTAAGAAATGTTCAGCGTGCAAAGTAGAATTGTGTTTGAAACATGACAAAAACTGTTTCATGTTATATTACGCAAAATAGGTTATATTGTTTGGTTATATGTTCCTACTGGTTATGTGGAGTGACCACATCCTGCAGGATAATCCTTGTGTTTTTTTATCTTGAAATTTGTTTCATTTTCTTCTAGTATCTCTAATAAACCATTATCAAACCATACATAATATTTTTTCCACAAAAAAATAATTTGGGCCGGAAAGGGTTAAAATTTATCACAATGCTTATATATTATCCGAAATATTTTACTAATTGGTATTAATAACAAGGGGTTGTATTTATGATTCCATGAACGGTATAACAGTTAGTGACTTATTCGGAATGGTTGTAACTTATAAATACTAGGTTTACTAACGGGGAATTATCTAGTTCAGTTTGCTCATTCATTAAAAGGGCTGAAGATTTATGTTTTAAAATAATCTCAAATTTTCATAGCATCTGCATGTCCTAGCTAAAAAATTATCATCGGCCTGCTTCGCCATTAAATCCAACTCAAGTGAATTAGATACATCTACAAGAATTGACTATGGACTACTTGGAGCAATCCTAATTCTGCGACGCAGCACTCTGAAATGACAAGTGATCTTGGATTGATCAAGTCCTAGTCTGATGCAAACGTACTTTGCTTCAATGTAGATAGAACCGTCGCCTTGTTTAAACTCCCAGGATCTATTCCTGCAAAACCATGCCGTTAAAATAGTCGATTCTGTCAGGTTTTTAGGCCTCTTTATCGACAATAATCTCAAATTTTCACAGCATGTGCATGTCTTAGCTACAAAATAATCATCGGCCAACTCAAGTGAATTAGATACATCTACAAGAATTGACTATTTTGCATTGGTCGAATCTCATTTTCGTTATGGTCTTCCCTTCTGGGGTTCATGTTATTCTTCACAACTTGACACCATTCTCAAATTGCAGAAGAGAGCAATTCGTTACATGTTTGTACTGGAAAATAGGGCTCATTGCACACCTTGCTTCAAGAAAAATGTAATTTTGACGCTTCCTTCTTTATATTTACTTGAATCTGTGTGCTTGATTCATAAGTATTTTCATGGCGTACCCTTGGTGTCACAGCACGGGTATTTCACCAGATCTTCGGGACATCATGTTCACCTCCCTATTCCTTCCTCTGAATTAACAAAAAAGTCCGTCATTTACAATTAACATAACCTCTTTCATTTTCGTGTGGTTTGTTGTAAAATTTAGTTATAACGCCACTTTTAACAATTTGAAATATTTCGTTAGTTTATTCTCATGCCATGTACTTGACCACAATTCCTCAGAAGATTTGATGTCATTTGCAAAATTTACTTTGAAGTTATAAGACAGTTATTTGAAATATTGGTGTGGTTTGGTTTGTTGCTTCAAATAACTGTCTTATAACTTCAAAATAAAATATTATCGAATGAAGTAAAAGACTTGGCTTGATACCATTTGATTAATAATTTTTGAAAAATGTTCCACCAAGTATTGAGCTGGTAGTCGATTGATAAATTTTGCAAATGGCATCTTTTGAGGAATTGTGGTCCAATATTGAGTAACGAAATATCTTGAATTGAAAGAAAATGAAGCTAGCGTTATAAATAAACTTTCTGCTAAATAAACTTGCTTGCCTAAGTCGTTATTTAGAAAAGAATTTGAACAGATATCCATATTTTTGTTGTACTTCTAGGTCGACAGCTTTTTTTCGGATCACCCCCGTAGCTTCGTGCCGAAATAACAGATCTGACGTTTATTTGTGTAACAACCGCCGCAGGCCGTTCTGTCTCATTTCAAATTGGTCGAATGAAATTTACGAGTATGCGGTATACCGCATGTACCTACAACATTTCTACAAATATAATCGAACTTTATATAACACGTAAGAAATTCGATAGAATTTTTTCTGGCGGTCGATAAATAGGCTTATGACGTGTCGATATATCCATTGCGGTTAATTGGAGATTTCGATGGCAACTTTCGAGTGACGAAAAAGCATGGAGATCGGTATTTGCCAAATGAACTTCCCAGAAAATCGACTGTTCGTTTAAAATTGAGAAGTAGAACCTTATAGATCGGATTTTCTGTTAGAAGGGGACTCAAGACGATACAATTAGCATAGGAGTTAATACGAGCAGTGGCGCACCCAGGGGGGAGCCATGGGGCTGCAGCCCCCCCCCCCGAGATTTATAATAGTACCAAAAGAATTTGAGGAGTAAATGTTTCTTACATAAATTTTACATGTTGATTTAGCGAATTTTGTACAATAGTACAATAGGTAAATATATGTTTTGTTTCATATACAACATATATGTTAGTTTATATTTAATGAATAAATTATTTAATTTCTTACTTAAATGTTACATTTTGATGCAGCCCTCCCGAAACTCAATCCTCGGTGCGCCCTTGAATACGAGTGTGGGAAAATGAATGTTTCCATCCGAGAATGTGGTGCAGTCAGACAGGAGGGGGTGGTAGTCATTTACGAACACTTTTTCAGCAACTCGACTAAAGTAGTTGATA
This sequence comes from Cynegetis impunctata, assembly GCA_030704885.1. NCBI lineage: Eukaryota > Metazoa > Arthropoda > Insecta > Coleoptera > Coccinellidae > Cynegetis > Cynegetis impunctata. The sequence continues at coordinate 46,613 of JARQZK010001511.1, read as the reverse complement.
CGCCTGCGCCAGAAAAAACTAGGCTGATAATTTTTCCCAATTTGCTTTAGGAACTGTTGCAGAGAAATCTAGTTTTTATTGCTTCTTATCTTCTGCTGGTCATTTTGTGAATTATGTTGTGTCTTATTTCTGGTTTTATTATTAGTTATATATAAGTTCATAGAATTCGTTAAATTTTCATTTCAATATGGTTTTGTATGGTATGGACAGGCTGTCCCATTTTCGATGTCCTTACGGGGGGTAATCTCGCTTATTTTTAAAGATAGAGATTTGCGGTTTTCGCGAACGTTGGCTACTTTTTTGTGAATCTCGCGATACGGCAACCAGAATTTTCATAGCTTGCTTCGTTTTTGAGATACAGGGAGGAATTGAAAATATTGCATTTTGGCCCCCCTCCTGTATCACAGCTGTCTTTCAACTTATAGGAAAATTAAAAACTGTCGTTTATACACTTTTTCACGTAGAATCCAGTGGCGTAGTCAGATTTTTGAAATGAGCTGTCATTGTTTAGATATAACCCAATGTTATAATTTTTCAAATGGAACCCTCTGTATATTTTTCCATATTCAAAACACAAATACTTTGCGCTTTTCAAAATTATATGATACTTATATAATATTCTAAATATTAGCCCTGTATTTAGATATTTTTTTATGGCAAGTCAAGACAAATATCACTTTAATAGATCGTTCGGCGCAATAAACAAAAATATCACTTCCATTTATATAGGGTAGAAAGTATTCATTAAAAAAATATTATTTAATATAATATAATTTATATAACAAAAATAGAAACTCATATAAAACACTGCTACAAAACAAAGCTCTGTTATTTTTCTGTTGAAAATGTTTTGTAAATATTGTTCAAATTACTGTACATTCTGTTGAAGACACAGAGGACATCTTCTGAGGATAGCGCCAATCGACCACAGTTAAAATAAAAGTCTTATACCTAAGTATTCGAAAGCCTCTCCCGTGGAATTCATCACAGCATTCTCGATTTTTGTACACTTTGACTGGAACTATAAACATTCTGCACTTGCTTTTTTTTCATAGCTACCTACTAATTAGGTCCAGAGCGTATATAGTCGATAAATAGTGTTTCATTAGAGTTTAAATTTATTGTTTTATCAAATTGTTTATTAACGTATATTAAACAATATTTTTTTAATGAAAACTTCTCGTTTTACGCTATACAAATGGAAGTGATATTTTTGTTTATTGCGCCGAACGATCTATCAAAGTGATATTTGTCTCGACTTGCCATAAAAAAAGAAAATTATCTAAATACAGGACTAATACTCAGAATATTATATAAGAATCATATATTTTTGAAAAGCGCAAAGCATTAGTGTTTCGAATATGGAAAAATATACAGTGTTCCATTTAAAAAATTATAACATTGAGTTATATCTAAACAATGACAGCTCGTTTCAAAAATCTGACTACGGCACTGGATTTTGCGTAAAAAAAGTGTATAAAAGAAAGTTTTTACGTTTCCTTTAAGTTAAAAGACAGCTGTGATACAAGAGGGGGCCAAAATGCAATATTTTCGACCTGTATCTCAAAAACGAAGCCAGCTATGAAAATTCTGTTTGTGGTATCGTGAGATTCACAAAAAAGTAACCACCGTTCGCGAAAACCGCAAATCTTTTTCTTTAAAAATAAGCGAGTTATCCCGTGAGGATATCGCAAATGGGACAGCCTGTACTGTCCAACTGTTTTACCTGTTTATATTCCTTTTGTCTGAAATAAATAAATAAAATACCCTGAAAAAATTGCCCATTTTTGGAAAAAAAAGACAAGTTTCTGCTCACACTTTAGCATCATCAGTACCTAAGCCAATATTTTAATATATCAAATTAAATTAAAACCCTTCAGAACATTTATTATTCCAATATCCTCTTCTCAAAATGAGTTGCATTTCAAATTTCTAATTTATAGGGTAAAAACCTAAGTAACTAGAATTCTGCGGGGTATCGAACGTTTCGAAACTGCCTCGTTAACTCAATAACATATTACATTATCCAGAAGGAATAATTTTTACGGTTACCATTCGGGATTTGCGAACGCCGGGATACGTTCCCCGGGCGTTAATAAGGATAATGGTAATGGTCCTTGGACGAATGCCGCGGATGGGCAGAGGGCTGGTCGCTCATCGATCGATGCCTTCAGCTGATGCCGCCGTCAGATACACCCCAGTCCTTGGTTCAACGATCCCCCGAATCTTCTTAGGCGTGTTTTCTGGACGTACATCGAGGTTTACGACGTAAACTGCCCCATTTGGACGTGTGTTCCGATTGATACAATATCGGATTTTTCACTTGGTAAATAGTAGTGATGGAACGATACCGATATGGATATCGGTATATCGGCATATCGGCAATTGTTGCCGATTATCGGAATCGTATCGTATCGGCAAGAAAATTGCCGATATATCGTCAAAAAAAAATGTTTGCGCTTTTAACTTTTTTCAGTGCATAAATGACATACTTTATTGAACAAAATAAAAAAAATAAAATATTCTGATAGTAACATTTTTACTAAAAAAGTAAAACAAAAAGGTAACAACAAATATACCTAAATAGTAGCAGGAACTAAATACAGTATATACTTAATACTTAAAATTTAATTTTTTGATATTATGATGCAAAAACACCAACATTTCAGCCCTATCTGCATTTAGTCTATTTCTTTTAGGCTCGTAAATGTTACCTAATTCGCTAAAAAGTTGTTCACTTGACACACTGGCAGCGGGTGCTGAAAGGTAGACTGAAGCTGCGTTGTATAAATAGATGGCGTTATGTTCGCCGATACGATATCGGCACGTAAATATCGGTATCGGCCGATATATCGTATCGGCAAAAAAAAGTGATATCGTTCTATCACTAGTAAATAGTTATTCGATAAAGGAAAAACAAGTAGGTAATAAGTTACTCGGAAATCAGCCATTTATATATTAAACTTGAACGCTCAATTGAGAAACCAAAAAATTCTACTTCAAATTTAACTACCAGTTATAGTCTAAATAAAATAAGGGTAACGTTAAAACTTAATAGGGAATGCTAAATTCTAAACTGTTTAAGGCCAATCAGTTGGGATAATTAATTGACAATAATTCGAAAAGTTTTCGAACTTTAATGTAGGGTCGGGAAAGAGATAAAAACAAACTATGAAATTTTGCAAACTTATCCGAAGTCCGGAACATTGTTAAAATTGCAATAACATTGAATTTTGCCTTATGCTCGTGAAAAAAATTCCAGAAGTTCTGCAAACTTGGAGTAGTATTAAATATATTATTTCATATCACGTATCAAATTTGCAACCAATTTAAGGGTACGGAACATTTTTTTATTCAAAATTAACGTTGGATCAGTTTATCAAAGGATAAACTGATCCAAAAAAATTCCAAAATTTCTGCAAACTTGACAGATACTTCCATAAAATATAACGAAAAATTGTATAAATTTGCAATATTTTACGTTGACCGGAACATGTTTATTTATAATTTTTTCAATTCGTGGTCTTTTTTTCGGGCAAGATGGTCTCCAAATAATTACGAAAGTTTTCAAACTTGGTTGCAAATTCAGAAAATAACTATTCTGATGCATTTGCAAATTTGCCACCTCGTACGCGGTTAGGAACTTTATGCAATTTGCAAAAATAAAATTTTTGGATTTTTTTATTTTTGCAAAATTGCACAAAGTTCCGAACCGCGTACAAGGTTGCAAATTTGCAAATGCATCAGAATGGATGTTTTCTAAATTTGCAACCAAATACCAAAACTTTTGTAATTATTTCGAGACCATCTTGCACGAAAAAATTACCACGAATTAAAAAAATTATAAATAAACATGTTCCGGTCAACGTAAAAGGTTGCAAATTTACATAACTGTTCGGTATATTTTTTCGAAATATTTTTTTGGTCAGTTTATCAAAGGAAAACGTTTATTTTGAATAAAAAAAATGTTCTGTATCCTTAAATTGGTTGCAAATTTGATACCTGATATGAAATAATATATTTAATACTACTCCAGGTTTGCAGAACTTTTGGAATTTTTTTCACAAGCATAAGGCAAAATTCAATATTATTACAATTTTAACAATGTTCCGGACTTCGGCAAAGGTTGCAAAATGAGATTAGTTCCTTTCTCTATGTAGCATTCACTTGACCAAAGTTTGAAAACAGTTTGCCATTAGCATCTGAAGAAGGTGAAGTTCCACCGAAACGTGCGTCATGCGTTATTTCTTTTAATAGAGTAAATTGGGTGAATATGACTCGTTGGGCAATACGCCGCAGCTTGATATTTTAGTTCCAAATCAACATTTTAGGCCAAGCTACAGAGATTTAGAGTGAGCATTTTGTGCAAAAAGTGTTAGAAGAAAACCAGCTCCGCCATTGTGTGTAAAATAGTTCCACATGATATAGTGATATGTTTTTCACTCGACTTTATTATTTATGTCTTTGTTATTAACAATTTTATGCAAAAAATTGCGTTTTTTTTAGTTTTTTGCTTATAAAATTGAAACTATCAGAGTAATCGTGATGATGTCAATAGACTTATTGTAGAAAATGAAAAGACGAAAAAAATGAGAGGTCGGACGACTCGATCAGACCCTTAGTCTAAGGGAAAATTGGAAAAAACCGTCCAAAATGCAGTTTTTTCAAAAGTTCATAACTCGGTTATTTTTTGAGTTGTAGCGTAGATCCTCCGGCCAGTATTAGCTATTGATATAAACTTCATTTGTGCGAAGAGCAGGAACTGTCCGATGCATAGTTTTTGATCTGTGGCCATTTGATTATGTTACTATGCAATTTTCCAGCAGACCTGAATGCGACAGGTATGGTCCGATTTCAATTTACTAAAAAGATTTTGAAAGTAGAATTCTCATAGTTCGAAACGTTCATCTTGGTTTTCCGTAAAAACGCTGATAAATATGTTAAAAATAAAGCTGAACATGACAAAAAACGGCCCGGCGCGTGAGAGCAGTTGAAGAGTGGGGTTTACAATTATTATCTGACAACGTATAGAAATTACTGTCACGTTCAAAATGCCGACGCTTTCGAATGTCATACTTCTCCTTGCCTGCTGCTCTACCCCCACTCTTCAACTACTCTTACGCGCTCGGCCGTTTTTCGTCATGTTCAGCTTTATTTTTAACATATTTCTCAGCGTTTTTGTGGAAAACCAAGATGAACGTTTTGAACTATGAGAATTCTACTTTCAAAATCTTCTTAGTAAATTGAAATCGGACTATACCTGTCGCATTCAGGTCTGCTGGAAAATTGCATAGTAACATAATCAAATGGCCACAGATCAGAAACTATGCATCGGATAGTTCCTGCTCTTCGCACAAATGAAATTTATATCATTAGCTAATACTGACCGAAGGATCTACGCTACAACTCAAAAAATAACCGAGTTATGAACTTTTGAAAAAACTGCATTTTGGACGGTTATTTCCAATTTTCCCTTAGACTAAGGGTCTGATCGAGTCGTCCGACCTCTCATGTTTTTCGTCTTTTCATTTTCTACAATGAGTCTATTGACATCATCACGATTACTCTGATAGTTTCAATTTTATAAGCAAAAAACTAAAAAAAAAGCGATTTTTTGCATAAAATTGTTAATAGCAAAGACATAAATAATAAAGTCGAGTGAAAAACTTATCACTATATCATGTGGAACTATTTTACACACAATGGCGGAGCTGGTTTTCTTCTAACACTTTTTACATGAAAAAATCTCTGAAGCTTGGCCTATTTGGCAATAATATATCCCTTCAGCCATATAAGTGCTAGAATGGAAACACGCGTGAATCATTCACAAATCCCATATATCAGTTTGTTAGTGAATAACGTCAATACAAAGGTAACCACCTTGTAAAATATTTTCTAATGATGAGTTATATATAGTCGTGAAAGAAGTTCTAAGTAGATTTCGTTAATTGTGATAGGAGTATGCTGAAGATTTATTCATAACCTTACTTTTCTTTGGCTGAACACTCTGTTATAGGCATAATAAATATGTGTTTTCATTTTATTTGTCATAATATGCAATATGGGGTATTATGCCTCATCATTTTTTTTCTGATGAATCAGATTATTGTGGACAATCCCGTGGATACTATTTTGATCAAAAATCTCCAAAATGTGATTGGCTGCAATGTGTGAAATGTGATCATTGGGTTCACGAGATGTGTACTCCATCAAACATATATTGTGCAGATTGTGTTCCAGACAGTGGCGTAGATAGGGGGGGATCAAGGGGATCAATCCCCCCCATGAGCCAATAAAAATTTTAGTAGAATTGAATAAAAGTCTTCGTATCTACGTATTTAAGAATACATGAAATTTACTAAGCACTAGCACCTCTTTTGATATTATGTATGTGCAATTATATAACAAATCATCTAGATATGTTTTCGTGACGACTGTGCAATGTAGTATTGTATAATTTCCGCGCTTCGAACAGGCCGACCAATCAGGAGCCACGAAATGGTCGCTCGCTATAATTATGCTCAGATTGAGCACATGCAAAGTAAAAATCTATTCATAATCTTAACATAATAGTAAAGCAAGAAATTGAATCGTTTTTTTAATTTTGGGTACAGTAACTAGTAGTTTTGAGCATATTTTATTCAATGTTTAATTAGTAGTTTAATCGGTCACTATGAGCAAAAAACGTGTTTAAAAATAGTATAGGTAGTATAAAATTTTGAAAGAGAAGAAGTGCGAGGAGCTTTTGGTTGACTTCTTTCTTCGTAAATAAAATATTTCATTTCACATACCTTTTTTGGTCCTAGTGACCGATTGAATTCCTGTTTACATTCGAGGAGCGTGACCTTTGCTTTTGGAAGATTTTCAATCAATATTTAATATCTCGAATATTTTTTGAGGTAGAGTAGGTATCAAAATATGACTAACTTTCGGCTTTGATTATCAATTTAAATACTCCATAATATTTTAAAGTTAATAAAACTTGTCGAGTTAGTAAAAATTTTCTTGTGATGGCGTTCAATCCATTTCTGGACTTATACATCATGGATCTTGGAGAAAGATTTACTAATCATGAGAATATAGTCTAGTCAACAAGTGCTTTTTTTGTTCAACTTTTTTCATGAGTCTTGGAAGAATATGAACAAGGTGTCATTCGATTCGGAAGAGCATGTAGATATTTTTTCAAAAAAGTTAAGTTCCGTTTAAGAAAATTGTGAAAGTTATAATTTACTGAAAGAAAAAAAATATCTCAAAGACTAATTGATATTTTTGATAACTAAAACAGATAAACAAAAAGAGGAGCATATTTTCTAAAAGTCTCCCGGAACTGTAGGATTAATATTTATAATTTTCTCAGAGGGGTAAATATACGGGCGAAAACAGGTAATCTGGCTTGAGAAAGTAACGCCCATTTCGGTCACTTTAACAATAAATATTATTCAACTAAGTATATTAAATTAAGGAATGAAAAATTTCAGGTTCTTACTGGATAGGTAAATGAACAATAATCCAGCCACAAAACATTTTTATCGTGATTTTTTAATCAGTTATGCAATAGTTTTTTGCTGCTTGAACAAGAACATTGCAAGTGTGATAACTGTTAAACTATAGATCTGATCTTTTTTCTTTCTACTTTAATAAACATAACTTTTTTTTCTTAATTCTCTTATAAACAACGCATTCGTTTATAACAATTTTTTAAACAATAGGAGATGAATATTGAAAAAAACCATTTTCTTGTAGCTTCCGATAATAAAAAACGGATCATTGAAATTATAAAAATAATTTCATTTTGATGTTGCAAAACTACGTAAATTGTTAGAAAACAACTGAAAAATTAAAATTTTTTTATTTTTTCAACGGGGCTTTACTCTGAAGCTTCATAATTATAGCTCCAAGAATGAAAAAAAAATCTCTGATCTATAGTGAACAGTTGTCAAACTCACAATTTTCATGTTCAAGTAGTTAAAAATTGTTAATTAACTATTGCATAACTATTTGAAAAATCGCTATTATCGCCAGATTACTGCTCATTTACCGATTTAGTAACTGTCAGAGTTTTTTCATTCCCCAATTTTCATATTTATCATGGTTGAATAATGTTTATTGTTGAAGTGTCTTTATGCTCGTCACTTGCCCGAATCAAATAACCCGTTTTCGGCCGTATTTTTACCTCTCTGAGAAAATATTGATCCTCCAGTTCCGATAGTTGAGTCTTTCTTTTGGAAAATTTCCTCTTCTTTTCGAATCTGTCTTCAGATCTCAAAAATCTCAATTAATTTTGGACATATTGGCACAAAACCAAACCCCATTTTTTCATGATATTGTTGATAACTTTCACAATATTCGCGAGCGAATTTTTATTTTTCTCAAAAAACATATACATGCCACTCCGAATCGAGTGACATGTTTTGCTCATATTTTTCCGAGCCTTGCGAAAAAAGTTGAACAAAAAAGCACTTCTTGACTAAATGTATTAGAAAGATTTTCGGTGTTTTTCAAGCATGATTTATATGAAATTGACAAAGCAGCTGATAAATTCACCAAAACTGACGAGTTTTATCAAAAATTTCTTACTACCACTCCTGTTGTTCTCGTTAGTTGAAAGTGTGGAAGAAATATTTAAATTATAGTGGCGATGTTAAGCCTAAAAATTCAATAAGAGAGCTGGATGATTGCCTAGATTTTTTTTTCGAATATGATGTTGCTCAGAATATTAGCTACGTTGCCGATATCGACGTTTGAAGGAATAAAAATGATTAAAAGAAGCACGATGAAAGAAATGGACTTGTAATGACCCTTCTGAATATTTAAAATTCATTGCAAATTACAAACTCATGTTTGTCCATTAAATATAATTCAATTTTTCACTGATTTTTTACTAATTTTTTCCAATTCAAATAATTTGAATTTTTTGCAATTTAATTCTACTTTTTTGTTTATTTTGTACTACCTACATGAAAGATTATTTTTATCAACAAAAATAGGACTTAATATGAAAAACTTATGAAATTTTGCACTAAGTCATATCCCCCCCCCATCGCAAAAAGCTATCTACGCCACTGGTTCCAGATCAAGTACTAAGTACCTCTATAGCTCTGAAGACATAAGATATAATGATATCTATATGTTATGTATTTTTTCTAAAATTTCGTATAAAAGTTTATTTCCTAAGTGAATAGCATGATGCCATATTACCCATGATATGGGGTAAAATGGCAACAGTCTATCTTTGTGCATTTTTACTTGCAACCTTTTGCTGTGTGGGAATATGGCAACGAATTACTCTGGACGGATACATATATTGTGTAAGCTCTAACGTGGCGCTATCATCTTTCATCTAGGCGCGTTGGTTATTAGAATGTGAGCATTTGAATTTTATGTTGCCATATTACCCCACATTACTCTAAATGTGTAAATTGTTATTAACAATTGTTTTAAAAAGTCTGAAAACTTTTGGAATTATTGTTAAATTTTCGATTTTCAATGTCTAAACTGACTGTATATTGATGTTGATTCTCGTCTCTAACCTCAGAAAAACTTTCTCCTTTCCGAATTCCATAATTTTTGATTCTAGTCTCTATTTAGTGTAGATTGAAGTTGAGCGACATCTATGAATTCGGCACTAAACCGCAGAGAAATTTTCACCTATCCGAATCCCTAATTATGATTGTTGATTCTGCTCGATATTGGACACAGACTAAAAGTGAGCGACATCTGTGAACTCTCTTGAACTACCTAACACACATAGTAATATCTTGAAACAGTAGTTCAGGATATTCATTACATCCGGTATTATTTTCTAGCCTCCGTTATACTATAATATTTAGATGCTGGCCACTCCGTAACCCCTTTCAACCCCAACACCGTCCGTTATATAAATTATCAATTAATTGAACAACATCCGAGCGTATTATTTTAAAAGCGAAGCCTCGTAGCTGAAACCGGTGGCTTAAAAATAAAAACGATATTCATCTGAGGGGGTGGTTCCCAATGAAAAGATCAGTCGTGCGCCGGCCGAAAAGATAAGTCTGATTTAGTATTCGCAGATGTGATCCCACGCCTGACTACGGGGACTCGTAAATAACGCCACTCCGACCCCCTCCAACGTTCGGCCGCGACATATGTGACGCCATATTTTGCATTATCTACGGGGTGTGGGGGTTGATGGCCTTTTTAACTAGTGCCGTGTGGCGACTAAATAATTGAGTACGCGATAATGAAAGAATGGGACGGTGCGCTAGATAGATGGGGTCGATTCCCGCTGCCGAAACTGGATTGGTTTTTAGCGAGTTTAAATTTCGTCTCGAGTCTCCAAAATCTCTAGAGTCCGCTAGAAGCGGGAGGATATTTCTCCAGTTTTATTCTTTTATTAAATTAAATGGACCTTTCTTCGTGGACGATGACAAAATCTCTTTGATTTAGTTTTGGCAATAGATGGCCTCGTAATCGATTCACGCAGAGATTTCTCGATTTACGATGAGATTTTTGAGTGTCGTTCTGTTAAATAATATATTGCTTCGTCTCGATTGACAACGAGATCTCTTCGATTTTGTTTTGACAATAGATGGCATGGTAATCGATTCACGAAGAGATTTCTCGAGCCTCATCCTGCCCACGAAATAGACGACCTCGTCTTGATTTACGATGAGATTTTTTGAGTGTCGTTCCGTCTCAATAATATATCGCTTCGTCTCGATTGACAACGAGATCTCTTTGATTTTGTTTTGACAAAAGATGGCCTTGTAATCAATTCACGAAGAGATTTCTGGAGTTTCATCCCCTCTTGGAAATAGATGACCACGTCCCCATTTACGATGAGATTTTTCGAGTGTCGTCTCATTTGATGAACATAATATGGTTTCATCTCGATCGACAACATTTCAAGATTTCAATACGAGGTTTCTCGAATTTCGTCCTGTCTATACCTATAATAGATGTCCATTAAGTTAGTAGAGCAAAGACAGCAGAACAAAAAAAAGATTATGTGAAAATTATAAGCTAATTACAAGCTAATTAAGTGCCCTTAAATTAAATTTCAAGCTCCTTATTTTTTTAAGAAAACCGCATGCTCTGCTAGCTTAAGATAAACTTAGCAGAGCGTCATGGTAAAATGGACTGGAAAAAAAATGATAATGTGAAAATTATAAGCTAATTACAAGCTAATTTAGTGCCCTTAAATTTAATTTCGAGCTCCTTATTTAAAAAAAAAAAACCGTGGACTTGCTTCTGAGCCAGCAGAACGCGCATGATTTTCCTCAACACGCTTCACCTTTTTTTGTTTATAAGCATAAAAACTTTGCTAAAAAGCAATTTATTAGCTCGTAATTAGTAGCTAAGTTCAATGCTTAGTCAGACATTATTATCAAAATTTTCAAACTAACTCTGCTAACATTGACTAAATGCAGCAGAGCATGTAGGTAAAACAAAAGGTAACAAAGCAATTGAGTCGCACTAAGCGCAATCAATCAGCTCGACATTAGTCTATTGAACTCAATTTTTCGAAGTGAAGTATGCAACGTTGCTCTGCTTACTTTTCATTAAACCAGCAGAGCACGCTGTTTTTTTCTTTTTTTTTTGTGAATTGGAGCAATAACTCAAAGTTAAGGTCAGTGATTCAGCTCGTAATTAGCTGTTAATTTTAGTTGACGCACAAATATGTTGCTATCATTTTGCAGAAGTTGGGCTCTTGACTTGGTTCTGAGCTAGCAAAGCGCACGTTTTTTTTCAACTCGATTGACCTTTTTTTGTTAATTAGCAAAAATTTTTGGCGACATAGCAGTTTATTAGCTTGTAAATAGTAGTTACGTTTTATGCTAAGAAAAACGTTTTTATGCTAATTTTCAAACACGCTCTGCTATCATTCCCTAAAGGCAGCAGAGCATGTATTTTAAACAAAAAAGCGATTAGTCAGCACGAATCGTGATGAATTAGCTCGTAATTGGTTCGATATTTTTGCTTGTAGCTTGTAATTAGCTTATAATTTTCACATTATCATTTTTCTTTCCAGTCCATTTTACCATGACGCTCTGCTAAGTTTATCTTAAGCTAGCAGAGCATACGGTTTTTTTTTAAAATAAGGAGCTTGAAATTTAATTTAAGGGAACTAAATTAGCTTGTAATTAGCTTATAATTTTCACATTATCATTTTTTTTCCAGTCTATTTTACCATGACGCTCTGCTAAGTTTATCTTAAGCTAGCAGAGCATGCGGTTTTTTTTTAAATAAGGAGCTTGAAATTTAATTTAAGGACACTAAATTAGCTTGTAATTTGCTTATAATTTTCACATTATCATTTTTTTTTCCAGTCCATTTTACCATGACGCTCTGCTAAGTTTATCTTAAGCTAGCAGAGCATGCTGTTTTTTTTTTTTTAAATAAGGAGCTTGAAATTTAATTTAAGGGCACTCAATTAGCTTGTAATTAGCTTGTAATTTTCACATAATCTTTTTTTTGTTCTGCTGACTTTGCTCTGCTAACTTAATGGACATCTATAATAGATAACATCGTCACGATTCACGATGTAATTTGTGATTCAGCTCCTATAGAAGTTCATCCGATGTTTTTCATCAAACAAATTCTTGAAGATTTCAAATTTCGAAATATTGATAATTTATAATACAATATATAATTTAAAAACGGTTATTTCTTCTATAAATCACACCCTGCAGAACAGAAGTTTCTCATGACAAAAAAATTGAGATATTCATCCATTTGTTCGAAAGATTTTTATTTATAACCACCCTGGTCTTCGTGACCCCATTCTCACCCCCGTAGAAATTGTATCTTAGGGCATCCTGTACAAATATACGACACATTGGGATATAATCAAATACAGATGAAATTTCGCACATCCTGTTCCATCTATAAATATACAATTTCATCTAAAAACTCCGCCATTTGTCCTCTTCAGTAGCGGAGTACAAACATTTCAGGGAGGATATAATTATTATTAAAATAATAGTTTCAATGTTTACACGTATTTTTTCTTTGATATTCCTCTAATACACAGAAAATTTTGAAGAGTGATAATGCCCAACAGAATGAAGAGAAATTTCCCACCTATTTTCGAATAAATGAACTGATATGTAACATATTACACAGAATTATTTGAATATACTCAAAATTGACAATCAAGACAGGTTGGAATTAAGTGCATATCAAATTCTGACTTTAATTAATGTAAATTGAAGTTGAAATTGGACGAACCGAGTCGTTTATGCCGTTCTAATTATTTGTTATTACGTTTTAATTATTTCTTAGGTTAAGACGTAGGTACTTCTCGATCTACAAACTTTCTCAGCAAAATGATTTATGAACAAAAATCTGATGATGATAAGTTTGAAGGCAAAGAGACGTTTTATAATCCTTAAAATTCAAAGAACTTAATTTTCTTTTTGGAAAAAGTGAGTAAATAATAAAACACAACCCACTAAGTAGTGGGCAACGAATAATAATTCACTTGTGGTAACCCACTAGTGTGTTATGATTTATTACTTATAACAAGTAATTGTTCCCGTCTACAATGTTATGAGATCAATAAATAACAAAAAATGGACAAGTATAACTGATGAACGAGAGCACTCGAAAATTGCTACTAGGTTATAATTTAGATCAGACCAGTGGGCTATGAATGATTCATGACTCACAACTCACTTGTTTATGGTTGTAGTTGTAAATGCTTCACAATTTACCACCCATTAGTATTAATGATTTATGATTCATAACCAACCCACTAGTGGGTTATGATTTATAACTCACTAGTGGACTATTTAGTAATGATTTGATTTATCACGACTAATGGGCATAACTTACTAGTGTACTAGTAATGATTTAATTGATTTCCCGGCAGTAACCTATATAATTATTCACGATTCACAACCCGCGAGTGGGTTACGATGTATATTTCAATAGAGGACTATGAATGTTCCTCGATTTATAAGCCACAAGTGAGTTATGATTTATAACTTACTGGTGAACTATTAATTATTTTATTTTTATCCCTCTAGTGGGCATAAACTACTAGGGGACTATCAATAATTTGATTAATATCTCACTAATGGGCTATGAATTCCTCACGAGTTACAACTTAATAGTGGGTTTAGGTTTATGTTTTACTAGTGGAGTATGAAAGATTTATAATTTTTAACCCACTAGTGGGTTATAAATGAATCACGATTTAAAACCCACTAAAGGGGTATGATTTATAACTTACTAGTGGACAATTTATTAATGATTTGATTTACTACCACTAATGGGCATAACTTGCTAGTGTACTAGTAATTATTTAATTTTTTTCCCAGTAGTGGGCTATATAATTACTCACGATTCACAACCCACTGGTGGGTTACGATGTATATTTCAATAGAGGACTATGAATGATTCTCGATTTATAAGCCACAAGTGGGTTATGATTTATAATTTACTAGTGAACAATTAATAATTTGATTAAAATCTCACTAGTGGGCTATAAATTCCTCATGACTTACACCAATAGTGGGTTGAGGTTTATGTTTGACTAGTGGAGTATGAAAGATTTATAATTTATAACCCACTAGTAGGCTATAAATGAATCACGATTTAAAACCCACTAGTGGGGTATGATTTATAACCCACTAATGTGTTTCTTGTCATTATATTTATCCAAGATCACAAAAATAAGTGCTCTTCAACTAAAAATTGTTGGTTGAACATAATTGGCGGATCTGCCGATGTCGATGATCGGTAGTTCCCACCTCCAGAGTGCCCGAGAACGTACCGCCGCTGTCTAGTCTAAGTACAATAACGCTTCCTCTTTTCCTTCGACTTCGAACCACTATCGCGTTACGGAAAAAATGAAACTAAGGTCTCGCCGACGGCCTCTGAATAAATGCAACTTTACCTGACGCCTTTGTGTAGGTCGCATTTTAGCCAGCTGTCTTTTTCTATGGAGACTTTCGCCACAAAAGGCCCCTTTATCTCGAAGGGCCGCTGCACCGAGTGCACCCCGGACCGTTCCGAGATGGAAGAATGGGATAAGAACGAATGCGTCTGTCCGTTTGCGAGGCCTGTCGGGAGCTATCGAAGAGTGTTACGTATACGAGGTCTGTTTTTATGGTTTATTGCAGCGTTTCTCAACCTTTTGACGGGATCCACATCCTAATACATCGACGTGCAACCAATAACGTGCAACCTGATTGCGTACACACGTACGTACAAAACCATAATTTTGTCCAGTCTGCTAAAATGTTTGGCCAGATGTCTAAGCAGGAGGAATATTTAGCTCTGGTGACAGTGGCGTGTACAAAGAAAAAGGAAAATCGTCGCCGAATGTGGTCTTAAGGTTGGTTTCTAAAACGATAAAATTTTTCACACATTCACCTGTTGGAAAAATGGAGGTTAGAACTAGAGAACTCTCGTAATTACGTAAGGATGGACGAAGAAACCTATTCGTAACTATTGGAGATGGTTATTCCATTAATAGAACGTCAAGACACAATGATGAGATTGGCAATAACTGTAGAAATTACTGCAAGAAATTACCAAGATTTAAAATTCACTACTTTAATATCTCCGAAAGCTTCACCATACCACTTCTCTTCGAGATAAAAACTTTTTCATTTTATCTCCGAATCCCACTTAGGGACGTTCCGATACATACAAGGTATCGATACCTACTCATATAAGTAGTACTCGAATCATTTTTCGATACTACTCATATGAGTACCTCCAAAGTATCGATACTTACTCATATCGATACATTTAAGGTACCTATATTTTGGTAATAATTTCGAAAAATGAAAAAAATAGAAAAAATTCATAATATTTTTGTTCCTTACTAATTTTGGGCAGAAAAAGCCGAATATGAACTAAGATTTTGCCGCTTTCTCACTTTTCTTCAAAAAATTAAACTAACCTGACTTATTCTAACCTAACCTCTCAGTGCAAGAAAGTATCGAATTAATGATTTAGATGAATTTTAAATTTGAAAAAATATTTTTGTTTAATATAAAATGTATCTATTATATAATTCGATTTTGTCAATTTTCGAATTAATTACTAAAAAAATCTGAAATGTATCGATACTTCGGACCCGATTCTGAACATAGAGATTTTTCCAATATTTCTCTAGCGGCGCTGGCTCGTGACTCCGACGGAGACAGAGAAAACCTCTTTTTTCTCAGTCTACGAGCAAAAAAACATTCGTTCCGTTCAGTCTGATTGATTCGATTCGATACCGAGTACTTTCGTTTCGATACCGAGTAAGTATCGCAAGATTGATTCGATACTAAAAGTGGTTGGTATCGAAACAAAAGTATCGAATACTTACTTGTATTTACTAGTATCGGAACGTCCCTAATCCCACTACGAAGACTATTGATTTTAGCGACAATTGTACTTTTTGTAGCATTTGGTTGAATGATTTGCAGCTTCTCTATCAATATTTTGTATGCTTAATTTTTTTATTCCGGTCTAAATAGTGCTTCGATTTTGTCTGCCACAAGCAGGGTAGGTCCCTGTACAACTCCACGAATTCCCGTAGAAATTCCCGGGACATTGTTCTGCAGTCAGATATAATGATGAAACTAACTGCGAACATTTTTAGTAAATATTATACAAATTCGTGAAATACTTAACTTATTATTTTAAATACCTACTGCAGTAACAAATTGTTTCATAAACTTAACCGCCGCTACTGCTTCAAAAACGCACACTCCACGTTAATTTGCATCCACACGTAGAGACTTGAACGTATTCGTTGGAATGCGCATCCAAAAATTCAAGCGATTTCGGAAAACATCAAGGCGGCAATCATCCGGGTTGTGCATTCAAAAACGTGCGTTATTTGCATCCATATTAACGTTATTTGTTGCACGTTCTTGGATGCACGTTGATGTATTGAGACATCGACGCCCGTTGTTAAGGGGCCTTTTAAGATTAATTTCTGAAGTTTCCGTAAGATTTAATTTTGAACCCTTTGGTTCCGAGATGTAGAATTTCGAAATCCGAGTTGAAGTCATGTTTCTCTTCTAATAAACGTCTAGCATATATTGAATCTTCGTTATGATTTATTAAACTTCGCCCGTGTTCAGTAATTCTTTTTTTGAAATTTCTATGTGTCCGACATACATATATTTTATCACAGTTGCGGAAATTGCGATAAAATATCAATATGTTGAAGTGAAACTTCTTTGCTCGCATGAGGGTAAAATTCTTACGGATGAAACGGATGTGACGGTTTTGTACAAGAAGAGGAAGAGAGGGATTGATACCGACTGAGAGAGAGTGAAAAAGGGCGAACGTATCATGAAGCACATATGAATGGAGCGAGAGGAGGGAGAGAGCGAGAGAGAGAGCGCGAGAGAGAAAGGGAGATCGAGAAAAAATACACGCTATTTGTTGATGTACTCGTTAGTTAAATATTAGATCTTTAGAAGGCAATTATGTCGCATAACGTCTTGTACTACAGTACAGCAGATCTTTTAATTCGTTTATTTTTCACTTGTATATTATTTGTTGATTTCACCTTAGATACGGTTGCTATAAACACACTCATTATGCCCTAAAGCGTTATGAGCGGGCATTATGGATCATAACGCCCTCTCATTGTATGAGGAGAAATGAAGTAACTTCCATTGATTAAATACTTCATAATCCTTATCGTATACGACTCTAGATTTCTACGGCAATGAATTATTCGCAGCTTTGGCTGCATTCTCTATGATATTCTTGGGTAATTTCATTTTCATGTCCATTATTTCTATAAGACTACACAAAGATAGCAGCAATGACATTCACTAAATACGATGACAAAAATATTCACAAACGTGAAAATATCAACAAATGACATGCCTACTATGAGAAGGAAAATGGAAAGTATAGGAGCAATGAACCGATTTTAAAATCGATTTTTCATTATAATAAAATAATTTTTTTGTGAAAAATAAAATCTTGTATGCACCACGTGCGTTACTAAATCCTAACGCCCATCGGGCAACATTCGGCCCGAGGGATGAATGCTGCCCGATGGGCGTTTAGGATCTATATAACGCACTTGGTACATAAATAATTATTGAAAGTTAGAAAATTTTAATACTTACAAATAACATGTGGTATTTTAATTTGCCACTCGTCATCTGAGAACTCAATATACTAATTTTCATAAAATATAAAATGAAAATATTTCATATATTTAATAAATTCTCTCAATATTTTAGTTTGCCAAAGAAGTTTCACTTCTGACATATGTACATTGTAACTCACGCATTTTTTTTTTAATAATATTTTCTCTTGGATACGCTCGCGGTCCCCTTTAATGTGCTCGCGCCCACCTAAGGGGTGCGTCCCACAGTTTGAGAATCGCTGGTTTATTGAAAGCGACGGTATTTCGGGGTGGTTCGATTTGTTGCACAAAAATTTCGTTGAACTTCTCGTCGTTGGAGATAGGTACCTGAATTTATAAGAACGCATATGTCCGGCGTCCGTATTGAAGGAAATAAGAAAATTATAAATTCGAAAAGATTTAAGAAATTCAACTGAAAAAAACGACGAGAGGTGTCGTGAAACAACAGGTTGTGAAGAAGTTCCTGTCGCTGTATATTATGTATTGCATAACAGGCGCAAAATGAAATTAATTAACAATTTTTGAGAGTAAGAAAATGAAAAGATGATTGTATATAAACTATATATTTTGTAACTTGTAATTTAATAATCTTTAGAGCCCTGAAGATGGACACGTAATTGTCCGAAAGCTTGACCTTATACAATAAAGAGCTTAACCAAGATCTCAAGTGACTTTTAAACCCAATATACTTAACTTTCTTTGTTGTATATATTTTGTATGGAAATATGGTGTGATTTTTATTTCAAGGTATTAAGGTAAGAGCACCTGTTGTCGACACGTTAAGAAAAAAAAATCAGTTATTCTGGCACAGATTCCAGGGAATTGAAGTTCATATCAAAACTACCATGCCTACCGGATGTTCATAGTTTAGGCTTCACATCGAATCAGAAATTGGGATGATTTTAAACCAAATAACAAAAAAATAGATTTTTTTGTAAATATCTGCAAATGTCCCTAAGCTCGACACGCTAAATTAAGGATGTTCCAGTTCTTGACACTGTAAATGCTCCAGTAGTCGACACATGTAAATAACATCAGTTTTGATTATGGGAAATTACATAACAAGAAAAATGTATGTTGTGAAAGCAGAATACAATAATAAAATATTCAACACATTTGTGAATTGAATATCTCAGAGGTAAAATGAAATAGAAAGATTTTAAAAACACAAATGTAACAAAAACTTTCTTTAGTCACTTTTATAGTTCATTAATTGCTAAGGCATTGAGAAATCGGTAGCTGGCCCTTTCCCCAAGTGTAGTCAGTTCTGGAGTCTCGACTTTACTGATTATCTGATCGAATGGAATATATGAAACAGCTACAAATTCCTTTCTTCGACTGTCAAAGTTTTTCAACCCATAACTAATATGTTTCCACGTGAAACAAATTCTTGAGTAATACATAAGTATATGAAAACAGACGCATTCCTTTTTCCACTCTTAAACTCTGATAATATAAAACTTCCTTGCTTCATCAAGTCTTCAAAGCTAGTATTTTCAGAATACACCTCTTCCCAGTCAGAATCTTCTGATTCTCGGTATGAAATCCTGTCTGAATCCTAAGAAGACGACTCTGGTGGCAATGGTTGTTTTGTCTTTATCAACTTAAGTTTCTTCTGTTGTGTGCTAACTCGTTCTTGGCATCTCTTGCTTTTTTCCTTTCTTCTTTACGCCTTTCTTCTTCTTGTTCCTTACATTCTTTTCTTTCATAGTACTCTATCACAGCAGGTAGAATTTCTCTCTTTCGTTTTTTGGCTGTGAAGAATGTTCTGGCCACAGCAAAGCTAGTTCGAAAGGCGATAACAAAAAAATCAAATGTTATTTGTTCTGATCCGTATTGAATGAATAAACCATTACAGTTACATTGGGCTCTTTTCACATAAATATTTTCTTTTCCTCGACAACCGTGTCGACTATAGGAGATTACCACACCTGTACGATAACTAGATCCAATATTCGTCACCCCATGTCGACTATTGGAACGGAGTGTGATCCACACCAAAGATCACACTCCGTTCCAATAGTCGACATGGGGTGACGAATATTGGATCTAGTTATCTTACAGTAAAGTTACGTATACATATCTGAATCAAATGAGCTGAACGTTCAAACCACACTGAGTTATTAGCTTATAAAAATGTTCCTCTTCTCGACACCCCTGTCTACTATAGGAACATAGCACTTTTCGTGTACCAGTACTCGACACATGCCAAAAAATATGTCCAAAAGTTAAATAACCACAATATATTCACCTGGGCTGCAGCTTCGAAGGTTTCTTAGTTAATAGAACACAATTAAAACATTTTAAGTCAAAAAATACCACTAAACAACACCACAACAAAATTAGCTTTTCTTAACCTACACCTTAACAAACACTGGTTATTGGCGGGAAAAGTCGAGGTTGATGGAAAAACTTCAATTGTATTCTTGTATGTTAGTGAGTTTTCATGGCATAATTATGGCAATGTGCACTAAAAAGTCGGAGCTATCATTGGTTATTTCGGGAAGCCGATGTTTGCTATGGTTACGTTATTTTTTCCAATAATTACAATGGGTGTCGACTACAGGTACAGTGTCGACAACTGGTGCGTTTACCTTACATTGTTTGTATATTTTTTGATTGATGTGTGTTTATTTTTATATTTTACATTGTTTATTTCCTATATTTTTCGCTTTGTCAATAAAGTGTATAATTTCAAGACAATAATGCATATTTTGATTTGGACGGTTGGAAAAATTGACCCAAATTCTGATAGTTTCTTTCTGCTTCGAAAACAGGCCCAGATACCAAATTTCACCTCATTTGGTTCAATGGGAGCCGCTAGAGACGCCATTATGTACCAGTTTCAACATCGAAATTCCACGGTCTTAGGTATGTTTGAACGAAATGTGACAAAAAAGCGAGTTATGGATGCACGAATTCAAATTTCGATGCGAAATAAAGCTGATAACCGTGTAACGTTATGAAATACCGTCCACTGGCTAAACCACATTATAGCCGAGATCAGTCGGTAAAGAAGATTGAAATTCTATGATTTCTAGCGTCACTTCAAATAGTAGAAGGGATAAATTGTCAAAGAGGACAACGCTAACTAAACGACCTTTCTTTTTCGACTTGGGAATTCGAGTGAATACGACGTTAGAATTCTATTGTAAAGGCAAATAAATTCTCACCTTATAGTTATTCCGAGTTGATACATTTTTGTTAAATATCCTTGCGCTAGGAAGCGTTAAGTGTTTCTTCTTATTGATTAATGGCATTGATTAAATAATTTCGATCATATTTGTGAACTTGTAGTTTAATTTCCATTTTTATTTCAATATTCGTAATAGTCTCCGAAGTTTATATTATAGAACAGTTGAACAATCCTATTACTATATATTCACGTTGATTACCTTCAGACAAAATTTTCTTAGTTCAAATTTTCTTTTTTAACCTTGTTTTTTTTGCTTGTTGCGTTGATGAAAGTTTGTGTTGTGTTTTTTTTGCTTGAAAAAAAAAACACTTTCCTTATCTTTTAGTTTTTTTATTTGGTTCAAAGAACGTAGTACCGTTTGTAGATAAGATTAAAAAGGATAGGAATCTACGCAGCAAACAAGATTATTGAAGGTTAATTGAACTGAAATTCGATAATGTGAATTTTAGCAAAACGTCAGGAGTTTCCAAAAACGTCAGGAGTCTGAGTTTCCAAGAACGTCAGGAGTTTCCAAAACGTCAGGAGTCTGAGTTTCCAGAAACGTCAGGAGTTTCCAAAAAACGTCAGGAGTTTCCAAAAACGTCAGGAGTCCGAATTTCAAGAACTCCAGGAATTTTCAAGAACTCCAGGAACTTTCAAGAACTCCAGGAACTTCATAAAACCCCAGGAACTGTTAAAAGTCTCTCAAAACCGTAGGAGTCTGGATTGAAGACCGTTGGAAAACAGATCAGTATACTGACAAGAGCTCAATAAAATTAACTTTATTCATTAACTTCATTCAATTTAATTATATTTCGTTTTGTAATCTTTGAACCAAATTTTACCAATAACATTAATAGAGATTTTAGTAAAGTTACTTCGTTTCATTGTCTCATGTGAATAAATCAGGTAAAGCCAAAAACCAAATTTCCCAAACATTTGAACTAGTCGGAGCAATTAATTTTTGTAAAATATCCAAAATTCAATTTTATTGTTTCATTAGGGAAATTAACGTTATATAATTATTAACGTTACAACCGAATTGCCACAACACTTCGCAATGTATTATCAAGAAAAATTCAACTCAAATAACCGACGATGTTGTGTAGATAAAAATCGAACTACTTCCTCAATACTTAATCAATTATTACTGTACGGATTTGCGTAATGCGTATAAACCTACAATTTCGGAACAAATCTATTTCGTGGTCCAAATTAATTTCTGCTCCGGTCGCGCTTATATGAATACAGGATGTCTTAAAGTCGATGGCAGGTTAGACGTTAGGTACAGAGAATAAAAAAATTGATGATCGTTCTGGAAATTTAGGTTTTCACTTCAGCTCTATCGATCTAAATTACTTATTTTGAATAATACAGTGTTGCCGTTTCTAACAAAAAGTAGCAGCATATTTGATATTTAATAATAATAATAATAATAATAAAAATGAAGGACACCCTACTGCGTAGCACTAGGAATGATAAAACCCCTCGGTGCATGTGCATGTCGTCAATATTTTCTGAATGTAATATATAAATTAAATAACAATGAAAGTCGATTTTACGAATGAAATGAAGGAAAATTGCAATAAATGTATTAATAAGTCGAATAAAATCCGTGAAAATTTAGCAAAAAAATTCTTTGATTGACTGTCGAATTTGAATATCCTATTCCGGCTCATTTTGCTGCAAATTATGAATCAAATTGATAAGATGGGAAGCAGACACAGACGCTGAATCAGCTGAAGCTATCAACGTCGCTTGGTTACCGTGGCACACAGAGTACTTCGACGCATGTTTTGTAGGACTTCGTACATATCGACCTTGGCGCATGCGCATGCGCATGTCGTAATGCCTATCTAAAAAAACGCTATAATTTTTTATTCTTCGTTGGGAAAAAATTGGGAACAAAACTTCTCTTATGAAATCATATGTATTTTATCGATATCCGTTGGAATTTTTAAAATCGGACCAGATCCCAACTTTTTGTAGTGAGACTTTAGCTTCGCCTCGGGGTAAAAACGCTATATTTTTTTATTCTTCGTTGGTAAAAATTGGGAATTCAAATTCCCTAATGAAATCATATGTGTTTTATCGATATCCGTTGGAATGTTTAAAATCAGGCCAGATCCCAACTTTTAGTTTTTACAACATACATTCCTGCCCATATAATGTCTACTGGGCAGATTAAACATCTTAAGTGTACATACAACTATTTACTTAATAAAAGAAAATATTTTTAGGCGTTTTTTAAACATCAATACATTTTGTGATAACTTAATATACTCTGGTAATTGATTATATAAAATTAGACCACCGACAAACAGAGATTTATACATTGTGTATGTCCTATACTTATCTATGTGATATTCTTCCGTATTCCTCAGGCCGTATGATATCATAGTGGACCTTTTAACTAATGGTGCTGACAAACATTTTGGTGCTAAATTATTTACAATTTTATGTATGAATATTAAATTGGACTAATGAATCATGCTTTCGTAACTGAGGAAATTTTGTCTTTTTAACATAACTTGAACTGCAGCGAATCTATTACAATTTAATAATATTCTCTTTAATTTATTCTGTAGGACTTGTAATTTACATATTATTATTGTATCATTATAATACAATAATAGAGACATACAATATGTGAAATGAGGAAGGATCACGGTTTTGCTGATCAAACGTATGGTCCATCCTGTCAATTTATACGATAGTCTATTCAAAAAACCGATCTTTTTACCCTGTTTTCTACACATAAAATCCACGTATTGACTAAGATTCGAGTACTGGTCCAAAGTAATCCCTAAGTATCTCACCCAGTGCCGGATTAAGCCAGCGCGGGGCCTGTAGCAAATTCGGCTAAGAGGCCCTTGGTTTGCTTTAGGTTCTCAAGTTTATGGTGTCAAACTCGGATTAGAGAATAAAACCGAAAATGTGTGTGCGTGACAACCCGGAGCGGCTATGTAGGAACACGTATATCTATGTGCGTGTAATGATACCAGTTTTCGAAATAAACTTCCTATATATTTTTTATTACTTTCACAAAACAAATTGGTTGGCTTTTTTTAAACTTTGGTAATAAAATATTTCAAACTTATATTATTTTAAATATTCAGTAGGTACTATCAAAGTTACATACGAACAATCAATTTCAAATTTATATTCATGTAAGTAAATGACATCGATGATACTTGTGAAATAGCTATTTGAGCCAATTTCTACGGTCAGTAAGGTGATTTGGGTTGAGCCATGAGAACTGACAAAAAGCTCTGGCCATTTTTTTTTCATTCGGTCACAAGGGAATTTCCCTGTTATTTTTGCAGTGCTACCAACTTGCGTGTAGTGCAGTGCAAGTAGTACATACACATAACTTGTGCGGCCAGCGTTCAATTTTCAGAAATGTGGTACAACTTTAAATTATTGTTGTAGATTTTGACACCAACGTTTCTCGTGGTAGGTATTATACAATTTATACCTACGATTTAACGTGACGATATAGAGTTTTAGATTTTCAGGTGGGAATGCCTAAGCGCTTCGCGTTTAAGACATGCAAGATATTTTACGCTTATCAAAACTTATTTTTTTCACTGTCAAACAGACGTTGGAGCGCGGGGGCCCCTAATTCGCGGGGCCCGTAGCATTTGCTACTCTTGCTACGTGGCTAATCCGGCACTGATCTCACCGACCACGCCCTTTCAACAATACAATCGTATATCTATCTCAATTTTAAAAATGTTTTCATTAAATGCCCTAATATTATGTCGACTACCAAAAACCATAAATTAAGATTTATCATAATTTAATTTAAGTCTTTTGAACCTCATTTCAAATGAGACATCCTGCAAATTATTGAATTTTGGGATTAACCATCTCATTCTAAACATTTTTCGATAACCTTTCGCTATACCTGATCATTTTTTCGAAGATATTGGAACGAAGTTCCTTATCGCGCGTTGCGAAAGGGGGCTAGCCGGAAAAAATTAAGACCAAAAGTTGTAACGACACTTTTTGCGCGCGCACGCCGTTTTCTCCCTCTTTCTTTCCGTTCTCTCATCCCGTCTCTTTCTGATCCCACTCCGCTACGTCGCCAATGCATTGATGTGAAACATCGAAATAATTGTGTATAAGTCATATGTATAAAAGAACATATTACGACAGGAATCAGATATGGCATAATGAAAATGAAAAGATTTACAAATTTGTTCCATAAAATAATTTATATTCAATTATATAGCGTGGCGATACGTTATCCTCTCGTTATTATCACTCTTGGGTCTACAAAATTACATAGCGTTGACGACCGGGTGGTCTTAGCACCGATTACTGGGTTCGAATCCCAGAGGTGACTCCTGGCTTTTTTCATTTTTTCATTCACAATCTCGCAAGAGCTCTTAGCCCCAGATTTCAAAATTAATTATTTAAGTTTACGTTATTTGTTATTCTCTATACCTAATACTAAATTTCCTAAATACTTTCATGTACTAAAATAAAAATCAATCAGCAATTTTATTACAATTACGTCACTAATTAATCGAAAGGAACTTCCGGGTGTCCCTTGACACCTCTCTTGTTTTTAATTATTTTCTATTTAAATCGGAAAAATGTGGTTTCATTAATTTATAATAAGATAATTTGATTTGATTTGACAGACACCTGAAACTTTTTGCTCGTTTAAGAAAGCTCTATAGTCTATACTATCAATTATTTGCAGATAAATCAATTCAATATTGTACAGGATTCTTTCGAAGTACGAATATTCTCGCAAATGCCGAACGTTTAACCAGCCGTCGAAACTGAGACACCCTGTGCACACAGACGCGACTCCTGGGCAAGAGGGGAATAAATCATGCGAACGTCCGCGGGGGGCACGTAAAATATTAGATTGGGCAACGCGGACTTCGCAATCACGGTATACTTCGTACGTCGGTGGTCTGTTGCCCAATTCTGTTACGCCCCGTTTTCGGTTTAATTCGAATTTACGACTTCAATTCGTAATGAAAGTTGGGTTCGTCGCAGTTTATGGGGGGACGTCTATCAAATAGAATAGTTTATTTTCCTTATAACTCCCGAAGTTTACGTGTAGGATATTTCTCTCTTTCTCACTCTTTATGTTATTCATCAAATATATATATATATATATATATATATATATATATATATATATATATATATATATATATATATATATATATATATATATATATATATATATATATATATATATATATATATATATATATATATATATATATATATATATATATATATATATATATATATAATATATTACTATATATATACAGGGTGTCCCACCGGGAAAGAACGCGATCTGTCTATGGGAAACTACACATAGGCAACTTTTGAGCATTTGACAGTATACTAATGTTGCTAGGTACAACTCGACTAAAATATTTTCAAGATGGTGGCCCTTCCGGTTATACCGGAAGTAGATACCAACTTGCTTAATTTTCAAATTGGATAACCTATATATTAATACATTTTTAGATTCTAACGGCAAGATTCTAGGCCGATTTTATGTATTATGTCCTATACCTAGTCTAAGCGTTTTTGACATATTTAGGTTTTTTATGTCAAAAAATGACGATTGCAAGCCCTAAACATAATTATAAATTGTTCCTATAAGGATTCCCCGTATTACTTACTTTGTGGGTGGATTCCTTATTGAAAAAGACTTAATTAGATTTTGTATAGTATTTGGATAACTATCATACAGAGTGTTCGAAAAAAAGATCTAAAATGAAGTTTGAGAAAACTGACAAAAAATCAATTTTTTCAAATAAAAACCCCCCATTTTTCTTATTTTTGTAGTATATTTAGCCATTTAAAAAGAAGGTAACTTTTGTATAAAGTTATCTATTAACCTAAAATTTGAAGTTTTTCGAAATATTACATTTAATATTTTTATATGGCGATTTTGCATTTAATCCTTAAATAATTAGATCTAGGATAACCACGATCGTATTTGACATTTCAAATCATCGTAATGGCACCCCGGTTGAATTATACAAACGAAAAATTATTCAAAATTTTTGAGGCTTATCTAAATCATTTTCATTTAAATGCTGCACTAATGAAAATATGGATAGCATAGGGATGATATTTTGTGTTTCCGTAAAAATTCTTAGAAACTGACGATTTAGATAAGCCTGATTATAATGCTATTGCTGCCTTGAAGATTTTGTTGGATATGCTTCAAAATATCCCCAAAATTGCTATTCAATATTTTCATTGTTACAACGGGTTTCTTTTTGTACACTTATGCTTTTACAGATCCAAAATTCTTGAAGTTTTCTATAATTCGTTTAACAGTATTTGGTGATGGTTTTTGTTTGTTATGAAGGATATCGGGTCGGGAAATATCGGGGAAATAATTTATCACATTGTCCATAAATAATAATAAGTTTTAAATAATCTTCGTTTGTATAATTTAACCGGGGTGCATTACGATGATTTGAAATGTCAAATACGAATCGTGGCTATCTAGATCTAATTTTTTAACGATTAAATGCAAAATCGCCATATAAAAATATTAAATTGGCATTTTTCGAAAACTTCAATTTTAGCTATAGATAACTTCATACAAAGTAACCTTCTTTTTAAATGCTAAATACTACAAAATAAGAAAATGGGGGGTTTCCATTTGAAAAATTGTTTTTGTCAGTTTTTCTCAAAAACTCATTTTAGATCTTTTTTTCGACACTGTATGATTAGTTTCCAAATACTATACAAATCTATTAAAGCAAGTCTTTTTCAATAAGGAATCCACCCCAAAGTAATTAATACGGCAATCCTTATAGGAACAATTGATAATTATATTAGGGCTTGCAATCGTCATTTTTGACATAAAAAACTAAATAATGTAAAAAGCTTAGACTTAGGTATAGGAACATAATACATAAAATCTGCCTAGAATTAAAATTGTATTGATATATAGGTTATCCAATTTGAAATAAGCAGTTGGTATCTACTTCCGGTATAAACTCAGAAGTGCCACCATCTTGAAAATATTTTAGTCGAGTCTGCCCCTATCAACATTAGTAATAACTGTATGTCAAATATTCAACAAGTTCCTATGTGTAGTTTTCCATGATACGATCGCGGTTCTTTCCCAGTGGGACACCCTGTATATATATCATATATATATATATATATATACATATATTATATATATATATATATATATATATATTATATATATATATATATAGATTTCAGAAAGATTTCCGCGGTCGGAAGTATAAGTAAGAGTAGGCACGATTTCTGAATTATTTCCTTCTAATTCATCCTGAAGATGGCTTCGCAAAATGAGCCGAAACGTCCGAGATTTTTCAAATCTTTTACGCGGTTCATTCCGTGAACCAAGTTTTTCATATATATAATATATATATATTATATATATATATATATATAGTATATATATATATATATATATATATATATATATATATATATATAGTTGCCGTTTTTTTAAGCCGATCCCACTATTGCTATCTCGGAAACGGAGAGACCTACAAGGTCGGTTAAATTTGACAAAAGTTTTCTATTTTGGGGTGCAATAATAAGCTTTTATTAGATCTCAAATACCAATGGTTGTTTTTGAGATATTCGCCAAAAAGTAAAATAGTCGAATCTCGTTTTTTGGCTCTACCGCCTCCATTTCGAATGATATTAGAAAAAATCAGGGGAGTTTCAATAATGTTTCATATTCTTTATAAACTGATATGAACCAATTTTCAATGCGACGTTTCGTTCATTAGATTCCATCATCAATTTCAATTATGGGCCTCTACATTTTTTCAACAATTTTGGTAGCCACTGTTGTAACAAATTCAGCTATTAATTACAATACATGTAATTCTCGACGTTTTTCTCCGAAAAAACATCATCAATATTTGGTCAAACAACTTCTCCATACATATTATGAAATTTTGAACGTGCCTATGCATTCCAGGGTTTTTGTATGAATATTAAATAACTGTTGGAAAGCCAACTTTTATGGGGCATAAATGTTTGTTTATGATGTCTTCTGGCAAATAGAAATCTTGGAGAAAACATTCTGAGAGTACTGAAATGGATTAATTGTTTCAAAGTGACCCATGAATTAACAGAATAACAAAATGTCAAATCTATTTACAAGTGCATAAATAATTATTTGATTCCTGTGAATTTGTGAGGTGAAAACCATGAATTTTTCAAATGACGAGAAAGTTGATATGCTTTTCGTATACGCGAAATGTTTGAAAAATGCTACCAGATCTCTAGCTACGTATAGGGAATTGTACCAACAACACCGAGAATATATCTCGGTGTTGTTGATTGTACCCCGAGAGGTATCAGCCATCCGAAAGATATTTTCAACGCATTGAGAAGAGTTTACGGAATTATGGTTCATTAGAAAAACCCTGACAACAGTGGCTACTAAAATTGATGAAAAAATCTAGAGGACCATATTTCAAAAAATAAAGCTGATGATGGAACCTAATGAACGAAACGTCGCATTAAAATTTGGTTCATATCAGATTATAACGAGTATGAACAACAACACCCAGAATACAAGGACTGAGGACTCTGACGTCAGAGTGGCGTGACGTAAGCACAGCGAGGTATAATCGAATTCAGCTTCACCGCTTAACCCTACTTTTTCAGTGTTTGTTTACTTCTTCACATAAGCGGCGTGGGTTTTTCTCCCTTGTTTTTTTTTGTGATTTGTTGTAACAGGATTAATTAGTGTGCTATTTTTGTGTAGTGGTAGTGGTCTGTCACCGAAACGAAATATTCATAATGCCATATAGTTGCTGTGTACCGGGATGCTGCGGTAACTATAAAAATGGACCAAAAGTACAACTTTTCCATTTTCCAACGGATGAAGTGATGTCTGCTAAATGGGTGGCAGCTATTCACCGGGAAAATTTTTCTCCATCGAAGTTCTCTAGAGTCTGTGAATTACATTTTGCCAAGGAAAATATATTCTACTGCAACGAATTCCAGAACCGGCGAGTATATAACTGTTAGTTTAAAATTCCTAAGACTAAACAACACGATGCTGTGCCCACCAAACTCCCAAACTTGTTCCTTCTTATTTATCAAAAACAATTTAAATTTCCCTTAGTCATGATCAAAAACTACGCGAATTAGAACAATAAGTTTGCGAATGCAATTTAGAATAGTAAGATCGAATTTGAAGCTTGTGAAAAACGATCTTCATATTATGATTTTGAAAGTTTCTTAAATGTTTTAAACTCCATTTCAAATGCCTAAAGGCTGGTTCAAAATAAATGATACTAGTAAAGTCACATTATTCAGATTGAAAATATTCATCCCGGGCCCTGTATGATGTGGTTCATTGTTCAATGATGAGGTTCCATTGTCGAAGCATTATTTCAACCTTATTAAAAGTTTCAGTCGCGAAAAATTGCTTTATCCCAAAGACGTTACCGGGTAGAAAATAGTTTTAATACTGCATAGTTATATAATATTTACAAAATTTTAGATGTTTCGAGGAAACTTTTTTAAGCCAGTTCATAATAAACGGACATTTCTTACTCAATATATTTTGAAATTTCTCTCAGAAACGACCTCTACATAATGAATATAAATGTATATTTATACAATTCATGAGATTCAAAATTGTGTTACCTGTACATAAATACACTCGTTAAAAATTACTGTGGAAAATTAAACGACCGATTGGCGTCATGCAAAATTCGCAAATTGAATACTTTGATTACATAAGTTTTGATAGTAATGGTATTTGCTTTGAAATTTAGTTTTTCCATAATAAAATCGAATGGGGTACAAAGAAGGGCTCAGTTGACGACTGGTACCCTCTTTAAACCGAAAGCCCTTCAAAAATTTCAAAAAACCTATTGCTTTTGCGGTTCGCGTTATCCAACGCACAACGCGAAGACTTCGGGTCTGCCTGCCTGTTGTGACGTCACTCGGCAGCCTCGAGTCCTTAGATCTCGGTGTTGTTGGTATGAAGCATTATTGAAACTCCTCTGACTTTTTCTTATATCATTCGAAATGGAGGCGGTAGAGCCGAAAAACGAAATTTTCATCCTCTTATTTCTGATTGGAAATCGGTTTGTTTAGGTTATTTTGTTTGGAAATAATGATTTCGACAATAGTTTTCACCTAGCGTGCTTATTTGACTATGTGGGTGGTACGAAAAATCGAGATTCAACGGTCGCCGAATAATTATTCATTTCCAAACTAAGAACGCTGGCGGTCTGAAACTAGAAGTAATGTGTCAAAGCTGAATTGTCTGAAAAAACAATCTTCTGTATATAGTCAAATAAACATTCGAGACGAAAACTATCACCAGCATTGTTATTTTCAACCCAAATTACATACTGAAATCAACTTTCGATCGAGAAATTTATATATATATATATATATATATATATATATATATATATATACATATATATATATATATATATATATATATATATATATATATATATATATATATATATATATATATATATATATATATATATATATATATATATATATATATATATATATATATATATATAATAAAAAAAAAAAAAAAACAAATTATCGGTGTAATTCACACATAACTAGCAGTATTTCGGACTTTTGAGCTAATCCGAAGGATGAAGCCAAGTTTGATATAGAAAATAAAAGAAATCTCTTCCGGTAGCGCATATACATATATGTATTTTTTCCTTGACTGTATAACATGCTCCACGAAAAAATTCTTCTGCCATTTTTCAGGCAATAACTCTGTACAGTACTTCTTGCAAGCAAACCGGATTCGAATGACACAATTCAAAATTAATTGGACGATTTTGAAGTCTTATTAAAATTTGAAAAATGTATCACCAATAAAATGAATACTTCTTACCGATCATCAATTGGATATTTTGTAAGGGCGACTGATCTATGAACTCACCTGAAAAAAAAAAAATTATAGTTAATAATAAATATAGCTAAACAAAATGTTAATCTAAACTTCATTAACTTCTAGAAATACTAAAGTTAACCAATCGTTGAAAAGAGTAATAAATAATTTTCAATTTGAGAATTATATCAAGTTGTGAAGAATTACATGAACCCCAGAAGGGAAGACCATAACGAAGATGAGATGCATAACAATGCAAAAAAGGAAATTCTTGTAGATGCCGTATCTAATTCACTTGAGATGGATATAATGGCGGAAAAGGCCTATGATAATTTTTTAGCTAAGACATGCACATGCTGTGAAAATTCGAGATTATTGCCGATAAAGAGTCCTTAAAATCTGACAGAATCGACTATTTTAATGGCAATGTTTTGCAGGAATAGATCCTGGGAGTTATCTCTATAAAACAAGGCGACGGTTTTGTCTACATTGAAGTAAAGTAAGTTTGCATCAGACCAGGACTTGATCTTGATCAATTCAAGATCAATTGTCATTTCAGAGTGCTGCGTCGCAGAATTAGGATTGCTCCAAGTGATACTCCTACATTTTCTTGCGGTTATTACAGTTCAATATAGAATCAAATGTTCGTCCTAAATCTTTAAATGTAAAACATTTGACATAGCATTATAGTTATTCATCACTAAAAATATTTAACTTTCTTGTTGACTTGTATATTTCTTTGTATATCCAAAAATATTAAAACGATGGTTAATAATAACAATTTACACATTTATTGAATGAAATCACGCATGACGCATGTTTCGATGAAACTTTACCTTCTTCAGATGCTAAGTTTGCCTTTAGCATCTGAAGAAGGTGAAGTTTCGCCGAAACGTGCGTCATTTATTTATTTATTTACCAATTCAGGTTGCAAACAGTACAAAGTACCAAAACAGCATCCACTACGTATATAAGATAAACTTAACCTACAAACTAATCAGTTTATATTCTAAATAATTAGTACATAATAAACTTAAAATGACAAGAACAAACTGAAATTTTTCTTAGTCGTCTAAATTCCTAGAAAGTATTGTTTTAGACGGTGCTTATAATATTTTTTATTGGCAAAACAAAAATATCCAGCTTTAGAAAATTATTATGAAGATTGAACAGTGATTGAAATCTACAGATTGGAGAGTTCTGTCCTAGGTTAGTTCGATGGAAATCCACTGCAAACAAATCTCTATTTCTTGCGTTTGCCCTTGGTGTTTTTAGATTAATTCTAGATAATAGATCATTAGAATCAATATGATTATTTAATATTTTGTAAAGCATAGATAGATCGGTTATAATTCTTTTGTGTTCAAGTGATACAATTTTAAATTTAGATTTGATATTGGAATAATTGTGATTAACTACCAGTGTACTGCTCTTAAATCCAAGGTATCTTAAGAATCTATTTTGTACACGTTCCAGACGTGTAGTATGTATGTTGTATTTTGGATTCCAGATGACAGAGGCAAAAGAGAGTTTACTATGGACAAACGCATAGTAAAGAGACAAAATGGATTGAGGATTCCTGAAATCTACTGAGTTTCTTTTTATAAATCCCGCCATCCTATTCGATTCAGTTATTACTCTTTCTATATGCGTTTCAAAAATCCACTTATCATCCAGAGTAACTCCCAGATCTCTAATTTCCATCACCCTTTTCAAATTAGTTTTATCAATGGAGTATAGCGACGTGATTTTATTGATATTTTTTGTGAATGAGATATAGAAACATTTAGCGGTATTCAGATAGAGTTTGTTTTCCTGGCAGTATCGTTCCAAACGTAGAAGATCTTCTTGGATCTTCAGGCAGTCAGCTGGGGACTCGACATTTTTGTATATTTTCAAATCATCTGCAAACAACAGAATTTTGCAATGTTTAAAACAGTTTTTTATTGAATTTATATAGATTATAAAAAATAACGGACCCAGATGACTACCTTGAGGTACACCAGACGTCGCACCAAAAAAGTCCGACGTATGCCCATCAACTATTACTCTACTATTTCTGCCTGTAATATACGAACAACATAGTCTGATCATAGTCGCATCCACACCGGCCTCTTCGAGCCTTTGTATTAAATGCATTATTTCATCTAATAAATGTGTAAATTGTTATTATAAACCATTGTTTTATTAAAAAAATAAAAGAACAATGGCTAAATACCCCATGTGGGGTTGCGCCGCATAACTGCTTTGTAGATCCGCTTTCTGGGGTGGATCAATCCCCATCATTCCTATAGTTTCTCGCTTATTTTCCTCCATAGAGCCCTGTCCTTAGCTTTTTCCTTCCATTTAGCGACACCTGTCGTTCTTAAATCCTCCTCCACTTCCTTCAGCCACTTAGATCTGGGTCTTCCTCGCCTTCTCCTACCTCCTGGTTCCCGCTGCAGCACTGAGCAGACCATTGCATCCTCTCCTCTTCTCCATACATGGCCGAGCCATTCTATCTTTCGCTTCTTCATTCGTTTCACTATATCTTCGCCGTTCATTTCCCTCAGTATTTCATAGTTCATTCATTGCCTATATTCATTGTCATCAACTTTTATTAGTCCTAGGATTGTTTTCATTATTCTTCGTTCCACTATTCTTAATTCCTCCTCTTCTCTTGTTGTCATTGTCATCGTTTCTGCTCCATACATCATAACCGGTCTTATCATTGTGTTATAAATTTTGAGTTTAGTTACCCTTGTTAATAATTTACTCTTTAATAGTTTCTTATTGGCATGGAACGCCCTATTAACTGCCATTATTTTTTCTTCTATTTCTGATCTTCGTTCTCCGTTACTGCTGATCGTAACCCCCAGATATTTGAACTTTTCGACTTCCTCAAATTCGTATTCACCCATTTTTATAATTTTGTTTTCACACTGCTTTCCAAATCTCATTATCTTTGTTTTGCTGCTGTTTATTTTTAATCCCATCTTCTCACCTTCTGTTGTTATTTCTAATAGCATTTGTTTCATTATTTCTCGTCGCTTCGTTACTATGACTATGTCGTCTGCATACGCGACCATTTGGCCTCCGCTCGTTCTTAAATTCCCCTTATTTACGTTTCTCATAACATACTCAATAAGTTTATTAATTTACACCATGTATGTAGCCCAATCAATCCAAAATATATCCAAAAGCTCTAACTACAGAAAGTGAAGCATCTGACTGTGTACAGATTTTCTTGATCTACCCTTAGAAATATTTCTCTAATTCTTGTTGACGTGTACATTCCTCTGTATATTTTGTTCCGTTTATCATAGTTTAGCATAGGACCAATATAAGCCTCGCGCGAAAGGATTAATTACGAAACTCCCACCTATTTCGAAGTCGAACAGTGTACAAAATTAGTTTCGCTCGCACAATGGACTAGAAACAACCGACGAGCGCGATTCCAACTACAGTGGGACACTCGGAATTTAAAATAATACACTCGCCGCCCTCCCTTCCCGCGTCCTCCCGGGCCACACCGTTTACATTATGAATTCGATTCTCGCAAGGCACTCCTGATCGTGTTCACACATAATTCAGTAGTTCTTGAACTGAGCCATTCAGAAGGTCCTACAATGGATTGTCACATTCAGCCTTAGCGCATAAATTTCTCCTGGGGTGGCCCCCGCGCGCCCTCACAGAATTTAATTAGAACGGAATTTAATCCGCCAACTTTGTTCCGTGCCGTCTGGAATATCTATAAGTAGATATATATAGTGGCGCTTTTGCTTCTCGAGTAGATGATATCGAAGAAGCATCGATGAAAATATTCTGGTGAAGAGTTTCCTATAGTTTTAAGCTACGGTGATAGTTCAATGATTTTTATACGCATTGAAAAAAATTCAAAATGAATGAATGAAATACACTTTGAATAATAAAGTATAAACTTTAAAATAAAACACACTTGGCTTATGTTTCATTATATAAAAATATTTAGATAATGTATTTAGCAGTAACGAATACTCGACATGTTTCGAGTTATGAACTCATTATCAAGACTGACTACAGGAGAGTATTACATCTTATTTTATAAAACAGACAATAGAAAAGGGGATACCTGAAAATCAATTTGTTCGTTTACAAGGGGTAATTTACTATTATGGGCGGAACTTATTTCGAGAATTTCAAGAAGGTCAAGGCGCTTTCCTTTGTTACCTGAATGCAACAATTGGGTTTTGTTGAAACCCAGGAAATGATTAAACTTTATACAATGTTCGGAGAAGCCAGTGGTATTCTTATTTTGTAAAATTGACTTTTTATGTTCTTCAACACGAATGTTTATATTCCGTCCTGTTTGTCCAATATAGAAAGCAGGACATTCGTCGCAAAATATTTTGTAAACACCACTCTTTTCTCCGATGTTAGATTCTTCTTTATTATTGACCAAGAATGACTTCAAGTTTCTTTTATTTGTACAAATTGTTTCAACGTTATTTTTCGATAGTCTGTTACAAATTTTGCTACTCAAATTCGACACATAATTTTTTGGGAAGTATTTTTGTTCTTCATTCACTTTAAATAAATAAAAATAAATAAATCTTTATTTGATCTACAATTATCCACAGGTGTCGATCACGTAAGAGAAAAAAGTGAAAAACAAAAATAAAAACAAAGATAACCTTAACTAGTTAATATAAGTCTAAACATAAAACTAGAATCTCTTAAAATATGTTTCACAAAGAAATTCTTTGATAGAATAATAGCATTGTTTAACTAAAAACTTTTTCAGTAATTTTTTTGTAATACAGCATGTTTACTTTTAAAGTTTTGAGGTAAGGTATTCCAGATTTTAAGAATAATATAGTTGGCATTTTTTTGTACATGGTTATATTCTGTTTTTTCAATGCATAGATAATCTTTACCTCTCCTATTGTACCCATACTTAAGGAGCAAAATTTGAAAATCATTATAATTATTGATAATATATACTATACGTTCATATATTATATAAACAGGCTATACACTGTTAAGATATTATGTTCGACAAAAGTATTCTTACAAGTTTCAGTTTGTTTCAAATTGTAGACTGTCCTCAAACAATTTTTGAAGTAAAAAAACTCTATTTGCATCAACTGAGTTTGCCCAGAAGATGATACCATATCTGAGTCTTGAATGAACATAGGCATGGTATGCAGTCAGAGCCGCATCAACACCCACGGTGTTTTTTAGTACTCTCAGGGCATAACAATACCTTGCTAGGTTTTTAGCGATATTTTCAATTTGCGGTTTCCAATTCATTGTAATCAATGTGAATTCCCAAGAATGGCACGTAGTCTTCAGTTATGATGTTTTCATTATTATAACTTATAGTCAGGATTCAGGGCTTGCAGGCTTTTCTCCCGAAATATCAGTATCTTTGTCTTCATGGTGTTCATTACCAATTCATTAGTTTGAAACCTTTTATCCAGCTTCATCAGGTCTTCTGATAAACGTGTTTGGCATTCACCTGCGGTGGTACCGCTACAAATCATTGATACATCATCAGCATACATAACTGCATCACTGGCTGTTTCTTGAATCAGATCATTGGTATAATTTATGTTGGCCTTCACAAGCTTTAAAGAACGAAATCCCGATTCGTTTTACTCCAGCGATCGGATCCGTCTGTTCGGAAGCGTCATCCAACATGGCGCCCGTTTCTCATGCCCAGTAGACATATTTATTATTTATTTAATATGTAACATGTGTAGGGGGCTCCGTGTGTGCACTTGCCGGTGTCACTTCGGATACCCAGATGCGAAGAATCGAATTATCGGTTCAACGACCCCGCCAACTTAGGGGAGCTCGCTGGAACGCACCACCGCGTGGAGTTTTTTGTGAGCGCGAGTATCGAATGCATCAACCCCTGTGTGCATCCGACTTCGTTATCTACGACCAACTGTAGTGAAAATTAGGGGTGCGATTTCGATGTCGATGATTTCGAGACGTCGACATTTTTATCATCGATTTTTTGGAGCACAAAATCGATGTTTTGTGGCCGATGTTTATGATAGATACTTTTTAAGGTGGTGCTTCACCAAAAAAAAGTTGCCAAACTTTTGTGTTATCAGTTATCAGCATGTATGACAAAAGTTTGCAACTTTTCTTTGGTGGAGCGCTACCTTTATAAATATAGAGAAAAAGAAGTAATAAACAAATGAAACTAAACTAGAAAATGAAATTAGTTTATTTAGCTTTATGATAATTAAATGTTATTTATAACTCATCTCTTTTATTTTTTTAACCATTCTTTTGGTAACATTAACAGTATTTATGTAAACTTAGGTATATTTTTTAGGTGGCTGTTAGCGAATGGAAGATACGTCTAAAGGTTGAGCCACACTGTAGGGTCAAAATGTAAAACATAAAAATAAACAAACTAAACAATGTAATACCTAGAAATAAAAATACATCACACCACAATTATATACAAACTTTACAATGAAACCGAGAGTGTCAAATCCTCCTCAATCCAAGCTGATGCCTGTGTTATTCAATTTGGTCATATCGATCAATCAGTGCTCAGAATAGTAGTCCTCTATAGAGTAGGTAATAAGGTCTATCAAGAAAATAAGATTTAGTTCGTTTCCGAAAATTGGCCAAGGAAGTTATAGATTTTAATTCCTCTGGTAGGTGGTTGTAAATTTTTTTAGCATTATAAATGATGGACTTTTTTGTTAATTCAGAGGAATAGAGAGGTGAACATGATTTCACGAAGATCATAGATGCAATTGAAAGTTTGTATGTTTGTTTGTCTGTTACGCTTTCACGCGTAAACTACTCAACCGATCATCGTGAAATTTTGTAGACATATTTTCAAGAGTATACTTAAGGACGCAATATTGTTTCTAAAGGGCAAATATGATCGCCCGACGAAGAGTTTAAACAATTGAAATCAAAATTACTGCAAAATTTAACTAATCAGCTATATTATCTGAAAATGGCTTCAGTGGACTTGCTTTCGTATTATTTGTGAAAATATGATTAAAATTCACAGAAAAAGCTTCAGATATTTATGTACTGAATGAAAGAATTGCCTCAAGGAATAGTGTTTTTTTACTAGCCAATTCAGTTTTTGATTAAGGTATTTCAATTTTTGAAATTCATCTCCTGGAGATGACATAGAGGTGATAACTTATCAAAATAAAATAGAGAAGTAATTTGGTGAGGGGGTTTTCGACAGGGCGAAAATAAGTGATCTGACAATGTTGAGTCCAGTAACAATTGAAAGAGTTATCCGCGATACACCGTGCTCAATCAGGACAGTGTCCTTCACTGTATTCTTCTTACCAATAGACAAGTTGATTCTTCGCAAATTGGCTTCCCAAGAGCTTTGAGGAGGGGATAAAGCTTAGTATTATAGGAGCAACTTTATGAATTTTAACCACTGTACGTTCCACGCGCCGGAGGCAACATTAATTTAGTTTTTTCCATCGGTATGGGGTTTGAAAAATTATGTTTTCTGTGGTTAGCTGTACTCATATCACCAAGATCTGGTGGAATACCCGTGCTGTGACGCCAAGGGTAGGTACGGCATGAAAAGTACTGGAATGAATCAAGCATACAGATTCAAGTAAATATAAAGAAGGAAGCGTCAAAATTCAGTGCAAACATGTAACGAATTTCTCTCTTCTGCAATTTGAGAATGGTGTCAAGTTGTGTAGAATTACATGAACCTCAGAAGGGAAGACCATAACGAAGATGAAATTCGAATAAGGCAAAATAGGCAATTCTTGTAGATGTCGTATCTAAATCACTTGAGATGGATATAATGGCGAAACAGGCGGATGATAATTTTTTAGCTGAGACATGCACATGCTGTAAAAATTTGAGATTATTGTCGATGAAGAGTCCTTAAAATCTGACAGAATCGACTATTCTAATGGCAATGTTTTGCAGGAATAGATCCTGGGAGTTATCTCTATGAAACAAGGCGACGGTTTTATCTACATTGAAGAAAAGTAAGTTTGCTTCAGACCAGGACTTGATCAATCCAAAATCAATTGTCATTTCAGAGTGCAGCGTCGCAGAATCAGGATTGCACCAAGTAATACTCGTATATAATCAGTGACAGAACAACAAGTTATAAGACAAAAATAAAGATGCGGCACACAACCGGATTTTTATACTAAATATTGCGTGCAAATAAAAAGAATCTGATTATCTTAATTTGCAGTACTTATTGTATCGAGAAAAAAAAACATATAGAGATGATTATATAAGTTCTAAAATTTAAGGTAAAAATCATGCAAGAAGCGTACGAACAACAAAAACTATTTTCTGCAAAACATTAAAATAATTAAAGATTGTTTCTTGAAATAAATTTGTTATATCGATGTTTTGTGGTCCATGTCGCATCCCTAAGTAATCATTCGGGCACTTGTACAGCTTCGCGGGGTAAAGGGGGCTACAAGTACACATGTGAATTATTCGCAAGGCATTGTCGAACCTTTGTTCGGGCTAATCGGGTTCCCCTCATAATGCGCCAGTTCATCGGCCCGTCGAATAAATGTCATGGGGAGTTGGAAGAAACGGGCGGGAAACGAATAACGGACATTTTAGTTAGAAATCATAGATGTCACTCACCGTCAATCTTCACTTAATATGAATTAGAATCAACAATCATGCACAATTTAAAATTAAGAAATGAGATAATTCTTCATGAATTCATAGATGTCGCTCACGTTTACTCTATACTCAGTATAGACTACGATCAGTAATCATGCACTATTTGGATTTTAGAAAGAGTAAAGTTTTTCTGAGGTTAAGTGTCGAATTCATAGGTGTCGCTCACTTTCAATCTATACTCAATATAGAATCAACAATCATACACTAGTCAACGAGTGCTTTTCGTAGTCTCGGAAAAATATGAGCAAAGTGTCATTCAATTTGGGTTGGCCTGTAGATAATTTCTGAGAAAAATAAAGTTCCGCTCACGGAAATTGTAAAAGTTATAAACAATTTACTGAAAGAAAGAATGAAAGAAAGACGGGTTTTTATTTTTACAAATATCTCAAAAACTAATTGAGATTTTTGACATCAAAATAAAGATTCAAAAAGAAGAGGAAACTATCTAAAATAAAGTCCCAACTCCCGGATCAGTAGGATCAATATTTATAATTTTCTCAAGGGGTACAAATACGGCCGAAAATGGGCACTCTGGCTTGGCAATAAAGATTCAAAAAGAGGAGGAAACTTTCTAAAAGAAAGTCCCAACTCCCGGATCAGTAGGATCAATATTTATAATTTTCTCAGGGGGTAAAAATACGGCCGAAAATGGGCACTCTGGCTTGCGCAAGCCAAGCCAATTTGGGACACTTAAACAATAAAAATTATTTAACCATAGTAAATATGAAAATTAAGAAATGAAAACATTCAGGCATTTTTTTTAGATTTCAAAAATATCGATAAGATTTTCAGATAGGTATTTGTGAAAAACCAAACCAAAACTTTTTTTTAAGTAAATTGTTCAACTTTCACAATTTTCGACACCGAAACTTAATTTTTTTTCAAAAATCATCTAAATGCTATTCCTAACCGAATGACACCTTGATCATATTTTTCCGAGACTGCTGAGAAAAGTTGAACTGAAAATCACTTGTTGACTTGACTATCATGCACAATTTGGCATTTAGAAAGAAGAATGCTTTTCTGAGGTTAAGGGGCGGATTCATAGATGTCTCTTATCTTCAATATAAACTAATGCCCATTTCCAGATTTCAGAAAGAATAATGTTTTTCTGAGGCCAAGTGTCAAATTCATAAATGTCCGTCACCTTTAATTTACACCCAATACAGACGAGAATTCTGGTGTATTTTTCTGTTCTGATGACGCCAGTTACCTACTTCGTGTAACAGTGAATTAACGAGTGGAAACCTTATCGCAAGATCGAGCATATCCGCTCCCTCATCCGATACTAAAAACAAATTTGTCGATAGCAGATCTGTGTAATGTTTTAATTGCCGCTCGATAAAAATCTAACCCGGATTCTCGCTCTGATACCTCACAAACCAATCGAAACCAAGAGATCTTCCTCATTACCTGTCTCACTCTTTATTGATATATTAGGTATCTTGTCTGTTGGTTAAAGTCGGTTTGACTTGTTATATTGCTGAGAAAAGACAAATGAATAAATATATATATATATATATATATATATATATATATAATATATATATATATATATATATATATATATATACCTATATAATATATATATATATATATATATATATATATATATATATATATATATATATATATATATATATATATATACTAGCTGACCCGGCAAACGTTGTTCTGTCATATAAATTATTTTTATCTATCTATCTTTCTATCTATCTATCTATCTAGATAGTTATCTGTCTTTCTATCTATCTATCTACATATCTATCTAACCCGGAAAACGTTGTTCTGCCATAAAAATTATCAGTCTTTCTATATTCATCTATCTGCTAATGTATCTCTATCTATCTATCTAGATAGTTATCTATCTTTCTATCTATCTATCTATCTATCTATCTATCTATCTATCTATCTATCTATCTATCTATATATCTATCTGACCCGGCAAACGTTGTTCTGCCATATAAATTATTTTTATCTATCTAAATAGGGGTTGATCGTAGAGGGGTGAAAATTTAGGGTTGTATATATTTTTGAATGCTGTATCATAAAAAAATAGAACAGAAAATGTTGTCAGAAAAATAAAGAAAAAAATTAAGGGGTGGATTACCCCTAACATTTAGGGGGATGAAAAATAGATTTTGTCGGATTCTCAGACCTAACCGATATGCACACAAAATTTCATGAGAATCGGTCGAGTCATTTCGAAGGAGTTTAACAAATAAAAAATAAGGGTTGATCGTAGAAGGGTGAAAAATTAGGATTGTATGTATTTTTGTATGCTGTATCATAAAAAAATAAAAACAAAAAATTTTGTCTAAAAAATAAAAATAAAAATTTAGGGGTGGACTACCCTCAACATTTAGGGAGATGAAAAATAGATGTCGGCCGATTCTCAGACCTACTCAATATGCTCACAAAATTTCATGAGAATCGGTCAAGCCGTTTCGGAGGAGTATGGGAACGAACATTGTGACACGAGAATTTTATATATAAGATATATATATATATATATATATATATGTATATATATTTTTTTTTTGTCGGTTTCATCTCTGGTCACCCATATATATATATTTATATATATATATATATATATATATATATATATATATATATATATATATATATATATATATGTATATATATATATATATATATATATATATATATAATATATATATATATATATATATATATATATATATATAATATATATATATATATATATATATATATATATATATATATATGTATATATATATATATATATATATATATATATATATATATAATATATATATATATATATATATATATATATATATATATACCGACAAAACTTGATGAAACCGACAAAACTTATGAGGTTATAGGGACTGCCAACATGATTATTGTATGCCATATAAAAATGTCCAGAACCGCTTCGTTACTGGGTGATTTGTGAATTCAAACGAAAATTCAATCCGCCATATTGAATACAGGGATCAGCCGATTTAGTTCAAATTTGGTACATGAATTGAATCGAAAGGCCTTAACAAGTAGCCCTTTGAACGAAACCAATATCAGGACCGGAATATTCTTTTTCTTCCATGTTAAGTTCTTGTGAAAATAACTCACCCTGTATAATAATTTTTGAAAATTTGATCTAAAATTCGAAATCTACGGAGAAAATACTTCAGGAATTCGTTGGAACAGTTCATGACACCATTTCAGTTATTCCGTAATAAATTATTATTTTCAATTTTTTCACTCAAGAAATTAATTGTCAGAATAAGTAGGTACCATCAAAAATGGGTTAATGTATTGGATATTTACGAAACCAAGACATAAAATATTGTTATTCTCTTCAATAGGTTCGCAGTTAAATTTTATAAAACCCAAAAAAACCGAAGAATAAATTCGTATCAGAATCGGAATAGGTAATTTTTATGTTAAGTTGTAAGAATAACTTACACTCTGAGAACTATAGTTTGTATTTGAAAACACTAGAATAATGAATAAATATATATATATATATATATATATATATATATATATATATATATATATATATAATTATATATAAATATCTATATATATATATATATATATATATATATATATATATATATATATATATAAATTATATATATATATATATATATATATATAGGTAATATATATATATATAATATATATATATATATATATATATATTGGTCAATATAAATGATA
This sequence comes from Cynegetis impunctata, assembly GCA_030704885.1. Classification (NCBI taxonomy): domain Eukaryota; kingdom Metazoa; phylum Arthropoda; class Insecta; order Coleoptera; family Coccinellidae; genus Cynegetis; species Cynegetis impunctata. Next base: position 2,084 of record JARQZK010001511.1, on the reverse strand, counting down.
GAAACTGTGAGTCTATAGTATTTTACACTGTAAGCGTAATTGAAATTTCAAATATTATCACCAGGTTGAGGCATCGGAGGCGAGGAGTTGATGGTATTCATTCAAGGATATTAAAAAACATTAAACAATTTATTAGTCCAGTGCTTGAAAAAATCTTTAACTTATGTATATCTAAGGGCATCTGGCCGGATGCTCTTAAAAATGCTGAGATATTACCGATACATAAAAAAGGAAGTAAATTGGAAATAACCAACTATCGTCCAATCTCACTCATCTCTAATCTTGCCAAGATATTTGAGAAGTTGATTCACAACAGATGATATAAATTCTTGATAAAAAACAAAATGATTAGCGGAAAACAATATGGTTTTCTAAAAAATAAATGTACATACTAAATGTACTAGAGAAAGTTTCACAGTCTATATATACTAATTTAGATAATAATAAGAAAATAATAGCTACTTTTATTGATTTGAGCAAAGCATTTGACACAGTGGATCATAAAATTCTATTTAAAAAAATGGAATTGATGGGAATAAGAGGTTTACCTTTACAATTGCTTAAGGACTACCTAACAAATAGGAAACAAAGAGTATTATTAAATGGTACAAAAAGTATAAGTAAAGTAGTTAAGATAGGTGTTCCTCAGGGCTCAGTGCTGGGTCCGCTGCTCTTTTTAATTTATATCAATGACATTTTCAAATATTGTGAACATATTTATGCATATGCGGATGATACTGTAGTACTGAGCTTTGAGGACGAATGGGATGAATCAGTAAGATTAATGAATATATACCTGAGTCAACTGAATCTTTGGTTCTGTCAAAATAAATTAACTTTAAATATAACTAAAACCGAATACGTAACTTTTGGATGCTATACAGACAGTGTACCTGAGTTAATAGTAATAAAAATTAATGAAAACCATATAAAACAGGAATACTAATGTTAAATATTTTGGGGATAATTGTAGATTTTAATCTAAAATGGGATTTTGCATATCCAAAAAATAATAAGCAAAATAAGATACTTTCTATATATTGTTAAAAAATTGCAAACATTTACCTCTAAAAATACTTGTCTTAATATATTAATGCATATGTTTATAGTATAGTAAAATTATGGATTAATCATATGGGGAGGAGCTTATAAAACTAAGTTAAGAACCGTTAGAAAAAATCCAGAAAAAATTCAAAGAAATCCTGAAACTAGATACACTATTAACGAGTAGAACAAATGTCACATTAGTAGGTGTATATTATTTCATTAATTGAAAACCTGAAGATGCAATTTTTGAATTCTATGGAGCAGGACTAGATAAAAAAAACTGCATATTCTGTCATATGATTTAACTAATGCTAAACAAAGATCTTTCTATACTGCTATAAAATTTTATAATATGATATCTAATGACCAAAAGATAGGAAATCCAAAAAAGAGAAACTTTGTAAATAAATTGAATAAATTTATAGTAGAGAAGGAACTTGTGAGGAACTGAATGAGATAAAAGAAATAAAAGTAAATGACAAGTGTACTTTAATCAAAAATCATAAAAACAAAAAATTGGAACAGTTTGGATTGATTAAGTAACTTAATTTTAGTTTTAGTATAGTTTTTGTTAAGTTAGATATAAGTTAGCTGCTCCTGTGCACAGAGGATTCAAGCCTCTCTACAGGTTTTATGTATATTTTGCTCTGATGAGTATGTACAAGCAGTTTTCAATAAATAAATAAATAAATATATATAATTATATTGATTATATTATAATACTGCGCCAGAACCGAAATTGTAATGAAATTGAAATTCACCGGAGTTTCAAATTAAATGTTACTCCAATGTCGAAATTTGGCAACAGATTGAGAAACGAATTGGATCAATTGGAAAACGGATTTTTTTCAATCAGGAACGCGAAATTACTAAAATATGTACTGGAATTCTCAAACTGATGGCAATATGCATCAGAAGTGGGATGCAGTGAGCGATGCTGATGAAATCAATATATTGCTTCGATGTTTGGTATTTCTAATCAAATATTTATTGGCGAAGAATTTATGTAACATAAAATCGAGTTGTTGCTAAGAATT